>CAUYUJ010001009.1:65864-73364 GCA_963575745.1 Prorocentrum cordatum
GAGGAGGAGAAACAGGAACAGGAACAGGAACAGGAGCAGGAAGAGGAACAGGCGGAGGAGGAGGAAAAGGATGAGGAGGAACAGGATGAGTTGGAAAAGGAGGATGAGGTGGAGGAGGAGGAGGGGGGCAGGAGCAGGAGCAGGAGTAGGAATAGGAGGAGGAGGCGGAAGAGGAGGAGGAGGAGGAGGAGGAGGAGGAGGAGGAGGAGGAGGAAGAGGAGGAGGAGGAGCAGGAGGAGCAGGAGGAGGAGTAGGAAAGCACTGGGCAGTGGGCAGTAGGCAGTAGGCCCTGCGCGGTGAAATTGCTCGTGCTCTGAGGAGCTCGACCGTCAAGGGGAGCCGCCAGGCGGTCTCGGTTCGAAGCATTAGCAAGGCCCGAATTACTCTACGTGGCCCAGGCGGGGGGGGATGCTGGTGCACAGACCAGAACGTCCACCCTGGGTTCTTGGCCATGCAATTTTCACCATCGCACAGTATCGGGCGAAGGGGTCATCACACATCGATCTGGCTCGGCAAATGCCGCAGAAAGATGGAGTCTAGAACTCCGGTTGCGATTTTCCGCGACGTTGCAATATGTTTGCAACTTCGAAGCTCAGAGTCCCTGGGCTTCGGGAGGTTCATTGGACCTGTTCGAGGCAGGCATTCTAAACAACTGCACAGAAGCGGTCGCAGCTGATGATCTGCCCAGGGCGAAACACAGCGCGTGGCAGTGGTGCCAGTGCTTCCCGATGCTTGGCCCGCCAGGGGTCTTCTTCGGGCCCCGCGGGGCCATCA
This sequence comes from Prorocentrum cordatum, assembly GCA_963575745.1. Classification (NCBI taxonomy): domain Eukaryota; class Dinophyceae; order Prorocentrales; family Prorocentraceae; genus Prorocentrum; species Prorocentrum cordatum. Next base: position 66,639 of record CAUYUJ010001009.1, read on the forward strand.
GAAATCGCGTGGGGACGAGCAGCCGCCCCTCGGGGAAGGGGTCGAGACCTCTCTGCGGGCCCGCGGCCCGGCAGCATCCACTCGTCGGGGGGATCTGGGCCCTCGCGTTGGCATTGCTCCCGCGGGCGTGCCGCCTGGCGCCCCGCTGCGCGCAGGGGGAAGTTTCCGGGTCGCGCGCCGCGCCGCGGGCTCTGGCCCGCCGCGCTGTGGCGCAGCACGCTCTCCACTTCGCGGTCCCCGGGCTTCACCTCGTCCTCCTCCTCCTCCTCCTCCTCCTCCTCCTCCTCCTCCTCCTCCTCCTCCTCCTCCTCCCCCTCCTCCTCCCCCTCCTCCTCCTCCTCCTCCACTTCCCGGTCCCCGGGCTTCACCGCCCCGAGCCTCTCCGAGCCGGGCGCCGCGCGGGGAGCGGAGCGGCACGCGATGCACTCGCAGGGCATAGAGCGTGTCGTCAGGGCCGCCGCCGCGACATGCTATCCAGAAGTTCCTGACCGTCGCTCCTCGTCCTCCTCCTCCTCCTCCTCCACCTCCTGCCTCTCCTCCTCCTCCTCCTCCTGCCTCTCCTCCTCCCGCCTCCCCTCCTCCTCCTACTCCTCCTCCTCCTCCTCCTCCTCCTCCTCATCCTCCTCCTCCTCCTCTCCTGCTCCTGCTCCTCCTCCTCTCTCCTCCTCCTCCTCCTCCTCCTCCTCCTCCTCCTCCTCCTCCTCCTCCTCCTCCTCCTCGGCCCGAGCAGTCATCGGACTCCTCGAGGAGCTCCACCGCCGCCCCCCCGCCTCTCTGTCTTACCTCCTCGCGTCACGTCTTTGCCCTCCTCGTTCCTGCCCTCCTCGTCACGCTCCGGTCTGCGCAACCCCTGCGATCCGACGCTGCGACGACTTGTTTGGCGTCGCAGCGCGGCAGGGGCAATCCGCACGCGCGTTTGGGCGAGACTGGGGCGCGGCGGCGCGAAGCACGCACGCAAGAGGGGGGGGGGGAAAGGCGAGAGGGCGGCCGCGCGGAGGGGGAGAGCCCGGCGCGGGGGCACTCTCACGCAGCGGGGCTGCGGCGAGCGCGCGGACGTTGCGGAGGAAGGGAGGGAGGGAGATGAGGGTGAGGAGCAGGAGGATGAAGAGGAGGAGGAGGAGGAGGAGGAGGAGGAGGAGGAGGAGGAGGAGGAGGAGGAGGAGGAGGAGGAGGAGGAGGAGGAGGAGGAGGAGAGGAGGAGGAGGAGGGAGGAGGAGGAGGAGGAGGAGGAGGAGGAGGAGGAGGAGGAGGAGGAGGAGAGGAGGAGGAGGAGGAGGAGGAGGAGGAGGAGGAGGAGGAGGAGGAGGAGGAGGGGGGAGGAGGAGGAGGAGGAGGAGGAGGAGGGTGAGGAGGAGGAGGATGAGGATGAGGAGGAGGAGAAGGAGGAGGTGGAGGAGGAGGAGGAGACTCTGAGACTCGACGTTGCGAAAAGATTGCAACGTTGCGAAAACATTGCAGCATTGCGGAGAATCACTACTGGAGTTCTAGGCTATCCATCTTTCTGCAGCCTCTGTGGAGCGGAATCGATCTCTGTGATAGCCCCGTGGCCCGCCACGTGGCGAAAACATCTGGTGTGCAGACTGCGGACGCTCCGGTCCGTGCACCGGCACTCCCCCCCAGCCCGGGCCACGTAGATTAATTCGGGCCTCGGTAGTTCTTCGACTCATGGTCGAAGAAGAAATGAACAAGTTCTTCGACAAATAATGAAAGAAACAATGCAGGAATATACGATAAATAAGGAGCAGATGAGGAGAACATATGAAGCATAGGAAACAACCAAGAAAAAGAAGAAACAGTTTTTCGACCCCTCCATGGCTGAGTCCCTCAGAGCACGGGCAGCTTCGCCGCGCGGGGCCTACGGCCCAGGGCCTAGTGCTTTCCTCCTCATATCACTCCTCCTGACTTCCTCTCCCCCCCCTCTGCTTTCTCCTCCTCTGTCCCCACTCAGGGGGGGATCGAGGAAGAGGAGGAGGAGGAGGAGGAGGAGGAGGAGGAGGAGGAGGAGGACGCGGACGATCTGGACGAGGGAGGAGGACGCGGGGGGGGCGAACCTCCAGCTGCCCCGAGGACTGTCCCAGCCCCCGCAGGGCACCGCCCGCTGCGGCACGGCGCCCGACGGCGGCGCCGCGGCGGGCAAGCTGGCGGCGAGCGGCGCCACCCTGCCGGCGCCGCTCGGGGGCGCCGCCACGCCGTCTCCGCACGAGGGGTCGCCCGGCTGGGACAAGGCTCCGCCTCCCGAGGGGCAAAGTCCGCGCGGAGCTCCAGCAGTTTATGCTGATTCATGCGGCTCTTCGCGGCCACTCGGTGGTGTGGGGTCTCATTTTTGTTGAAGGGACAGCGCCTCGCGTCCTTCTCTCCTCTCCTCCTCCTCCTCCTCCTCCTCCTCTCCTCCTCCCCTCCCTCCCTCCTCCTCCTCCTCCTCCTCCTCCTCCTCCTCCTCCTCCTCCTCCTCCTCCCCCTCCTCCTCCTCCCCCTTCACCTCCTCCTCCTCCTCGCTCGGAAAACTGTCGCTGAACAACGCGCAGCAGATCAGGGCCATCTCAGGCAGCCTGTGGGACTTCTTCCTGGTGGACGGCAACAACCACCCGGCAGTCAACGCGGGGTCAGCAGCGGGCTGGAAACATGCGGAGCGGAGCCAGGCAGGAGAGAAGGACTTGGGCAGCCCGCGCGTCTACGTGGCAGCGGAGTTTCTGGGCACGTTGGGCCGAGCCGAGAATCTACCGACACACCTGAAGGAGGACATGGGCAAGCTCAGCATGATCATGGACGTGATCCCGTTCAACGAGCTCGCCGACCTCGTGAGGTTCATGAGGGTGAAGAAAGCCTACCAGGGAAATGGACAACAGGAGCGGTGGAAGGTACACATCATGCTCAACCCGCTCGGCCTCATCCCGTTCAACAGCCACACGGAAGACGAGATCAACAAGATCAGAGCGGGCAACACCGAGAGCCCTATCAAGCTGGAGCCGCTCAGCATCCCTCAGATCAGGGCCATGATATACGCGGCGATGCAGGCAACTGGGGGCGTCGCGATCGTGGGAGCTCCGCCACCGACAGCGCTCGAGCGGCAAGTGCAGAAGTACGTGCGCCAGAGGCAGAGCATGGAGTAGACATTCGAGGATTGAGGCGCCAGGCAGCAGCAGGCAGTGTGAGAGCAGCAGAATTACTTCAACGCCTAACTGGCGTTAGGCCATCAGGCAAGCAGAGATGACGGGATGGGGGTGGTAGTGAGGGGGGGGGAGTGTGCGACACTTTTGCAGCGGCTATAAGTATAGAGGCCTATGAGATTTTCTGAATCGATTTGACCTCGCCCGAGTGTGGGAGGGATGCGCCAGCGTGCGATAACCCCCCACCCGTTCTGTGCCTTACGCGTTGGAGGGATTTTCGGTCCAGTGTCGAAGCGGGCCCGTGAGGCCCGATAAGCCATTGGGTCCCGCAGGCATCCCTCTGCCACGCCGAATGACTCAGCCAGCAGACCCAAGCTCGAGCTTCAGGCGAGCAGCCTCTGCCCAGTAACGAGACAGAGGTAACCGAACTGCCAAGGCTTCCGACTCCGACTCCGACTCCTCCTCCCCTTTCACCTCCTCCTCCTCCTCCTCTTCCTCCTCCTCCTCCTCTCCTCCTCTCCTCCTCTCCTCCTCTCCTCCTTCTCCTCCTCCTCCTCCTCCTCCTCCTCCTCCTCCTCCTCCTCGTCCTCCTCCTCCTCCTCCTCCTCCTCCTCCTCCTTCTCCTCCTCCTCCCTCCTCCTTCTCCTCCTCCTCCTCCTCCTTCCTCAGGGTTCGCGTGCGTCCGCGCTTTTCATGCCGGCACACCCCTCACAGGGTTCGTGACCCAAGGCGAGCTCCATCGAAGGTCCCAGTGGCAGGGTCATGAGTCCGTGCCTCTCATGCGGGGACATCCTCACACTTTTCATGGCCCCCTGAGAAGCTCCACCGAAGGCCCAAGCGTAAGGGTTCGTACGCGTCTGCGCTTTTCATTTCGACACACCCGTCCCGCGCGTCGTGACCCAATACGAAGTTCACCGAAGCCGCGCTTGTGATTTCGGGACAACCCTCACACGCTTCGTGGACCAACAGGAGGCTCCACCGAAATGCTTAGTGGCAGGGTTCGCATGTGTCTGCGCCTTTAGTTTCGGCTCGCCCCTCACACGCTTCGTGGCCCCATGGGGACCTCCACCGAAGGCCCCAGTGGCAGGGTTCGCATGCGTCCGAGTTTTCAAATTCGGCACGCACCTAACACGCATCGCAGCCCCATGGAGAGCTCCTACCAAGGCCCCACTGGTAGGGTTCGCATGCGTCCGCGCTTCTACTTCCGGGGCGCCCCTCACACGCTTCGTGGCCCCATAAGGAGCTCCACCGACGGCCCCAGTGGCAGGGTTCGCATGCGTCCACGCCTCTCATGTCGGCACCCCCCTTACACGGCTCGTGGCCCAAAAGGGAGCTCCACCGAAATGCTTAGTGGCAGGGTCCGCATACGTCCGCGCTTGTCATGTCGGCACACCCTCACACGTTTCGTTGACGGAGCTCCACCTAAGGCCCCAGCGGCAGGGTTCGCATCCATCCACGCTTTTCATTTTGTAACGCCACTCACACAGTCTTCGTGGCCCCATGGGGAGCTCCATCGAAGGTCCCAGTGGCAGGGTTCGCATGCATCCGTGCCTCTGATGTTGGGGCGCCCTGACACGTTTCGTGGCCAATTGGAGATTCCACCGACGGCCTCAGTGGCAGGGTCCGCATGCGTCCATGTCTCATTCCGGCAAGCCTCTCACAAAGTTCGTCGCCCCATAGGGAGCTCCACCGAAGGCCTCACTGGCATGGTTCGCATGCGCCCGCGCCTCTCATGCCTGGACACCCTCACACGCTTCGTGGCCTCATAGGGAACTCCACTGAGGCCCCAGTGGCAGGGTTCGCATGCGTCCGCGCTTTCCGTTTCGGCACGCACCCAACACGCTTCGCGGCCCCATGGGGAGCTCCACCGAAGGCCCCAGCGGCAGAGTTCCGCGCCTGACATTTCGGACACCCCTCACACGCTACGGAAGGATCCAGTGGCAGGGTTCGCATGCGTCCGCGCGTTCCTTTTCGGCACGCACCTAGTACGCTTCGCGACCCCATGAGGAGCTCCAACCAAGCCCCACTGGTAGGGTTTTCATGCGTCCGCGCTTCTGATTCGGGGACATCCCTCACACGCTTCGTAGCCCCTTAATGGGCCCATCGAAATGCTTAGTGGCATGGTTCGCATGCCTCCGCGCTTGTCACTTCGGCACATCCCTTGCTTCGTGGCTCTACAGGAAGCTCCACCAAGGGCCCAGAGTGCTGCGTTCGCATGCGCCCGCCCCTGTCATTTCGGCACGCCCATCACACGTTTCGTGGCTTGTAGTGGGCTCCGCCGAAGGGCCCAGTTGCATGCGTCCGCGCCTGTCAATTCGGACATTCCTCACACGTTTCGTGGCCCCACAGGGAGCTCCACCGAAGGCCCCACTGGCAGGGTTTGCATGCTTCCGTACCTTTCATTTCGCTTGCCCTAAGGGGACCTCGCGATCCGTCCGCCGCCACCTATCCACGCTGCCCTGCGTTCCGTCTTTCCTGCGGCGCGCTGCTTGTGAGGAGAGTGCCGCTTCCGACGCCATTCGTAGTCTGTTCGTCCCCTTCCTTCGCTTCACCTGCCTTGCAGGACTCGCAGCTGCACACGGCTGGGCCCTTCGACTGAATAATCGATTTGTCCATCCGTCCCATGGTCATCCGACGCAATTCGTAGTGTTCTGGTCCCCTCCTTCGCTTCACCTGCCTTGCAGGACTCGCGGCTGCATGTGGCTGGGTCCTTCGAATGGATAATTGATTCTTCCATCCGTCCCTTGGCCATCCGACGCAATTCGTAGTTTGCTCGTCCCCTCCTTCGTCTCACCTGCCTTGAGGGACTCGCAGCTGCCTGTGGCTGGATCCTTCGACTGGAAAATGTATCACTCCATCCGTCCCTTGGCCATCCGACGCAATTCGTAGTTTGCTCGTCCCCTCCTTCGTCTCACCTGCCTTGAGGGACTCGCAGCTGCCTGTGGCTGGATCCTTCGACTGGAAAATGTATCACTCCATCCGTCCCTTGGCCATCCGACGCAATTCGTAGTTTGCTCGTCCCCTCCTTCGTCTCACCTGCCTTGAGGGACTCGCAGCTGCCTGTGGCTGGATCCTTCGACTGGAAAATGTATCACTCCATCCGTCCCTTGGCCATCCGACGCAATTCGTAGTTTGCTCGTCCCCTCCTGTACTTTAAATTTCGACTGCGTAAGTTATCATCCCATCCGTCCCACGGTTCTCCGACGCAGTTCGCAGGTTGCTCCACCCCTCCTGTGCTTTACATTTCGACTGCGTAAGTTATCATTTCTATCCGTCCCACGGTCCTCCGACTCATTTCGCAGGTTGCTCGTCCCCTCCTTTGCCTTAAATTTCGACGGCGTAAGTTATCCGTAAGGGCTTCGCCCCCTGCCGCTGGCCCCCTTTCTCAGAGAATGGGCCATGGAAGAGCGAAGTCATGAGGCTTTGGCTTTGCTGTGAAGCAGTGTCGGGACCTATTTGTTTTTCGACCCTGACCCTGCCGATCTGCGTGAGGGGTGCCGCCGAATTTCAGACATGTGGCAAATCCTTTCGCGTCACCCGCCCTGCGGGACCCGCGGCTGCCCATGGCCCTGGTCCCTCGGCCGCATCGTTTACGCATGACCCCACCCGTGCCTTCGCG
>CAUYUJ010001009.1:78364-106604 GCA_963575745.1 Prorocentrum cordatum
GGAGGAGGAGGATGGAGGAGGAGGAGGGAGGAGGAGGAGGAGGAGGAGGAGGCGGAGGAGGAGGAGGGAGGAGGGAGGAGGGAGGAGGGAGGGAGTAAGGAGGGAGGAAACCCCAGGGAGAAGGAGGAGCAGGAGGAGAAGAAAGAGGAGGGGGAGGAGGAGGATGAGGAGGGGGAGGAGAAGGAGGAGGATTTGGGGGAGGGAGTGGGACGAACAGGAGGGAGGAGGGCAAACAGGAGGAGGGACAGGAGGAGGAGGAGGTGGAGGAGGAGGGTGTGGACGATGGTGACGATGATGATGCAGATGATGATGATGATGCTGATGCTGATGATGATGGTGATGACGCTGATGCTGATGGTGATGATGATGATGATGATGACGATGATGTTGTTGTTGTTGATGTTGATGGTGCTGCTGTTGATGATGATGCTGATGATGAGGACGATTTGACGATGATGATGCTAATGATGATGATGGTGGTGGTGATGATGATGCTGACGGTGATGATGATGATGATAGTTGTGGCGGTGATGATGCTGATGCTGCTGATGCTGCTGATGTTGGTGATGTTGTTTATTGTGCGGATGTTGATCGTGACCATGACGATGACGGTGGCGATGATGCTTGCAATGATAGTGAAGCTGATGATGTTGATGATGCTGATGATGGTGATGCTGATGATGATCATGATGATGATGCTGATGACGATGTTGGTGATACTGACGAAGATGTTGCGGATGTCGATGTTGATTGTGGTGGTGATGATGATGATGATGACGCTGATGGTGAGGATACTACCCATGATAGGAATAATGATGCTTATGATGGTGACCAGACGGAGGAGGCAGATGATGTCCACATTGACGCTGGTATTGGTTTCTGTGGTAATGATGATGGTGATGGTGATGCTGATTATGATGGTGGTAATGGCGATGACCTGATGTGACGATTGTGGTGGTGGTGGCAGTGGCGGCGATGACGATGATGATGATGATGATGATGATGGTGATGATGATGATGATGATTATGATGATGATGATGATGATGATGGTGATGATGATGATGATGATTGGTATGATGGTGATCATGATGGTGATGCTGCTGATCATGATAATGGTGATCTTGGTTGCGATGGATATGGTGATGATGAGATCGAACATGATGTTGATCATGATGATGCTGATGGTTGCACTGAGGATGACGATGGTGATGATGCTGCTGACGACGATGCTGTCGATGCTGATGTTGGCGATGCTGATAGTGATGAGTAGGATGAGGATGCTGCTGATGCTGATAGTAATGCTGCTAATGCTGCTGATGATGCTGATGATGTGGGCGGTCCTGGTGGCGATGGTGATCTTGATGATATCGAAGAAGGAGATGGTGAATATGAATGTGCTGATGATGTTGATGATGTGACGGTGATGATGATGACCATGCTAATTAATGACAGCGATGAATATGATGGTGATGACGCTGATCATGCGGATGGTGGTGATGATGATGATTATGGTGTGATGGAAATAATGACGATAACGATGATGATGATGATGATGATGATGATGATGATGATGATGATGATGATGATGATGATGATGATGATGATGATGATGATGATGATGATGATGGTGGTGATGATGATGATGTTGATGCTGATGCTGATGATGGTGGTCATGATTATGATGAGGATGCCAATGATAATGGTGATGATGGTGATGACGATGACGATGATGAAGATGATGATGGTGATGCTGATCATGATGCTGATGATGATGACAAGGAGGAGGAGGAGGGCGAGGAGGAGGCGCATTGATCTGGTGATAACCATGATGCTGCTGCTGATGATGCTTCTGATGATGAGGATGATGATGATGCTGATGAAGAGGGTGGTGATGAGGATGATGACGACGACGAGGATCATGGTGATGATGATGATGATGATGATGATGATGCTGGTGGTGGTTGTGATGGTGATGATGATCATCATGATGATGATAATGATGGCGATGATGGTGGTGGTGGTGGTGAGGGGGAGGAGGAGGAGGAGGAGGAGGAGGAGGAGGAGGAGGAGGAGGAGGAGGAGGAGAATGAGGAGGAGGAAGATGTGGATGAGTGGGTGGAGGATGAAGAGGCGAGGACGGGAGACGAGCAGGAGGAGGAGAGGACGGGGATGGGGAGTGTTGCGTGCAGTCGGCGCTCGTGCGCAGCGCCCGGGACCGCGTCCTGATGGGACAAGTTCATAGTGCAAGAGGGGGAGGAGGAGGAGGAGGAGGAGGAGGAGGAGGAGGAGGAGGAGGAGAGGAAGAGGAGGGAGGGGAGGACGGGAGGGAGGTTCGAATTTCAAGGCCAGAGGCTTGGGACGCTTTGCAGACACCTTGGGGCTCGGGACTCACATAGCCCTTTCGTCGCCGCGGCGGGGTTCCCTCCGAACTTCTGGTCGGAGCCCACACTGGGACAGGTCCGGAGGCCGATGTTTGAGGGAGGAAGTTCAGGAGGAGGAGGAGGTGGAACAGGAGGAAGACGGAGGAGGAGGAGGAGGAGGAAGACGGTGAGGAGGAGGAGGAGGAGGAGGAGGAGGATGAGGAGGAGGAGGGGGAGGAGGAGGAGGAGGAGGTGGAGCAGGAGGAAGACGGAGGAGGAGGAGCAAGAGGAAGACGGAGGAGGAGGAGGAGGACGATGAGGATGAGGAGGGAGAGGGGACGAACAGGAGAAGCCCCCTGAGGAAGTTCGGGGTCCTTTGGCGGTCTTCGCCTCCTTTGGTTCTGCAGGGGTTCTCTCCTCGCCACGGCTGGCTTCCCCTCGAAAACTTGATCAGAACGCGCTCCAAGACAGGTCTGGAGGCCGATCTCCGAGGGAGGAGGATGAGGGGGAGGAGGAGGAGGAGGAGGAGGAGGAGGAGGAGGAGGAAGATGAGGAGGAGGAAGATGACGAGGAGGCAGGGGTTGAGGAAGAGGAGGAGGGGGAGGAGGAGGGAGGGGGAAGACGACGACGAGGACGAGGAGGATGAGGCAGGGGTGAGGAGGAGGAGGACGAGAACGAGGAGGAGGAGGAAGAGGTAGCAGAAGAGATAAGAAGGAGGAGTTCGGGTGGCAGGGAGGAGGAGGGGTAAGGAGCAGGAGGATGAGTCTACAGGGGCTTCTTGGCCTGCCCATCGAGAGGTTCAATGGGAGATGAGGGGGGTATATTGGCGGCGCGCACACTGGGGGTGTCGCGAAGGGAGTGGCCTTCTAGGGTGTGTGTGTGTGCTTCTTAAAAGGTGGGGTCCGTATGGGAAGCCCTCCAGGATTATTCGAGGCCCTGGAAGAAGATGTATGAAGTTTCCAGATCTTTCTACTAAGGCATCCGCCTTGTACGACCCTCCCCCTCGCCTTCTTATAAGTTCGTCCCTTTGTATCCCCCCGACAGAGGAGAGGGAGGATGAGAAGTAGGAGGAGGCGGACGAGGAGGACAAGGAGGGGGAGGAGGGAGTACGAGGAGGAGGAGGAGCAGAAGGAGGAGGAAATGCATGAAGACGATGATGATGATCGTGATCGTGATGCTGCTGGTGATGGTGATGGTATTGATGGTGATGGTGGTGATGCTGATTACATATGATGATGGTGATGGTGCTGCTGATGATGCTGCTGATGATGATGCTGCTGATGCTGATGCTGATGCTGATGCTGATGCTGATGCTGATGCTGATGATGATGATGATGATGATGATGATGATGATGATGATGATGGTGGTGGTGGTGGTGGATGATGATGATGATGATGATGATGATGATGATGATGATGATGATGATGATGATGATGATGAGGGGGAGGAGGCGGAGGAGGAGGAGGAGGAGGAGGTGGAGGATTAGGAGGATTAGGAGAAGAATGAGGAATAAGGAAGCGGAGGAAGAAGAGGAGGAGAGGGTGGGAGGAGTAGTGGCTAGCGAAGAGGAGAAGAGAGGAGGAGGAGGAGGACGAGGAGGAGGATAAGGATGAAGAGGAGGAGGAAGAGGAGGAGGAGGAGGAGGAGGAGGAGGAGGAGGAGGAGAAGGAGCAGAAGACGAGAACATGGACGAGCAGGATGAAGGGAAGACGGGGGCGGGGAGTGCCACGTGCGGGCGGCGCCAGTGAGCAGCGCCCAGGGCTCTGTGTCGCTCCTTGAACGGCAGAGTCCCCCTTCTATTTTGCAAGAGGAAGAGGAGGAGGAGGAGGAGGAGGAAGAGACAAGGAGGGGAGGAGGGGAGGAGGAGGAGGAGGAGGAGGAGGAGGAGGAAGAGGAGGGGGTGGAGGAGGAGGAGGAGGAGGAGGGAGAGAACGGAGACGATGATGACGATGATGATGGTGATGATGATGATGGTGATGATGATGCTGATGATGATGACGATAATGATGATGATGCTGATGATGATGATGCTGATGGTGATGATGATGATGCTGATGATGCTGATGATGCTGATGATGATGCTGCTGCTGATGATGATGATGATGATGATGATGATTAAGCTGATGATGATGCTGATGATGATGCTGATGCTGATGATGATGATGATGATGATGATGATGATGATGATGATGATGATGATGATGCTGATGCTGATGCTGATGCTGATGCTGATGCTGATGCTGATGCTGATGCTGATGCTGATGCTGCTGCTGCTGTTGCTGAAGATGGTGATGACGACGACGAGGAGGATTTAGGAGGAGGAGGAGGAGAAGGAGGAGGAGGAGGAGGAGGAAGAGGAGGAGGAGCAGCTGGAGGAGGAGGAGGAGGAGGAGGAGGATGCGACGCTGCCAATGGCGTCCGCCGCGCTGAAGCGGCTTGGCGGGCTCACAAGAGCGATGGGCCCACAGAAGCGGCCCCCCTGAAGGGCGGAAAATGGGGCGCTACTCCCACCAGCGGACCTCGGAGCAGCGGCCGTGGCACAGACGGCGGCGGCAGCTCGCTCGGCGGGGCGGGCCTCGGCGTCGTATTCGACCGAGACGGCGCGGGGAGCGCAACGCGCGCGCGAGGACGCACGGACGCGCGCTCCCCGCTCGCGCCACCCCATACCACCCTACAGGCGGAGCCCGTGACATAAAAAAGGCAACTGCGAGTTGGAAAGCCCCTCCTCCTCCGGGCCTGAGCTTCGCAGCTTCGGGGTCGGTGGTCTGGATGGGGTCGGGGGATTTGGAACGAGGCCACCATCGGGCCGCCCCTCGACAGCAGGATGCCACCCTTCGAGGAACAGGCTCCTATTATGAGCGGCGCGCTCGGGCACTGATCGGGGCGGCGGGCAGTACATTTGCAAGTGGCCGACCACCCCAGAACAAAAAAACAAAAAAAAACGTACACAGAGAACGATATGCCCAGCCGATGCCCAGCATCTCTGCCCTCAAGCGGCCTCGGGGGGGCAGTGCCACGCCTGGGAAGCATCATGGCTGGCACTGCGATGTCAGCCATCCTGGGACGGTCACTCCGTCCAGGCCTGGCCCGCTCGGCAGGCGCGGGAAGAAAAGCAGGACCTGCCCGCCCACAGTCGGCCCGGATTAGTAGGTCGACCCTGCCAGCTCAAGGGTACCCTTGTGTATAGTGCCTCGCGACACGTGCCTTCTTACACTCCTGTGGCGATGTGGCCCTCGGAAGGGTCTTGTGTCCTCTCGCGTGTCCTGTCCAATCAAGGCCGACTGTATGAATGACCAGGGGCCCAGTTGAGCCCGTGCGTCCTCCCGAATTGCCAAGGCACCGACGCGCGGGCCCAGGCAAGCCAACACCAGAAACGGACTCGGAGAGGTTGCGGGCATCCGGGGAACGCGTCTCGATAGCGGGTGCAACTCAGGAGGGAAAAAACACGCAGACACAATTCATCGTCGATTCCCCAGAAAATATGGGAAAATATGGGAAGTGGGGGGGAAGACAAAAACCCAGAAGATATGGGGAAATATGGGGAATCCTGTTATTTGTGCGTGTGTATATATATATATATATATATATATATATATACATATAACGGCGCACCGGGTCCGGGGGCCCGGGGCCGGGACCCCGACCACAAATGTGGGCTGCGGGGGGCCCGGAGGCTCGTCGGACCGCCGGACGCCGTCCAAGATCGTTCGCAGGCGGCTTCGAAACGCGCTCCGATGGCTCCAGATGCCTTCCAAGACGCCTGTCATGACACCAAGAAGGTCCCAGAAGCCTCCAAGACGCTCCGAGAGGCAGCCCAAGAGAGGCCCAAGAAGCAAAAATCGTGCCATTCCTATGGGAAAACGTATATTTTTCGCATGTTCGCCTCTTGGGTTTTCACCGCGTCCAAGACGGCCCAAGAGGCGCCCAAGACGGTCTACGAGGCCTCCGGGAGCGCTCCAAGGCTGCGCACGAGTGCCCAGGACGGCCCCAAGACGGCCGAAGAGAGCCCCAAGACGAGTTCGAGAGGGGTCCCAGACGGAGAAAGCCAACCTCGAATTCCGAGCTTCCGGCCCAAGAGGCTCCAGGAGGCGCCAAAATGCCGCCAAGAGGCGCCAAAAGGCTCCCAAAAGCACCCCAAGACGTTCCGAGAGGCACCCCAAGAGAGGTCCAAGAAACAAAAATCGTGCCATTCCTATGGGAAAACGTATATTTTTCGCATGTTCGCATCTTGGGCTTTCACCGCGTCCAAGACGGCCCAAGAGGCCTCCAAGACGGCCTAGGAGGCCTCCGGGAGCGCTCCAAGGCTGCGCACGAGTGGCTCAGGACGGCCCCAAGACGGCCCAAGAGAACCCCAAGACGACTTCGAGAGGGGTCCCAGAAGGAGAAAGCCACTCTCGAATTCCGAGCTTCCGGCCCAACATATCCCAGGAGGCGCCAAAACGCCACCCAGAGGCGCCAAAAGGCTTCCAAAATCAGCCCAAGACGTTCCGAGAGGCACCCCAAGAGAGGTCCAAGAAACAAAAATCGTGCCATTCCTATGGGAAAACGTATATTTTTCGCATGTTCGCATCTTGGGCTTTCACCGCGTCCAAGACGGCCCAAGAGGCCTCCAAGACCGCCCCAAGACGGCCCAAGAAGCTTCCAAGAGGGCCCCAGGACAGCCCAAGAGGGCCCCAAGACGGCCCAAGAGGCGCCTAAGATGGCCCAAGAGGGCCCCAAGACGGGCCCAAGAGGGGGCCCAGAGGGGGACCACGAACCGCAAGCTCGAGCCTTCCGCCCCAAGAGGCCGCCAGGAGGCCCCAAGGAGGCCCCTCAAGAGGCCCCAGGAGACCCCCAAGAGGCCCAAAGGAGGCCCCGAGAAGCCCCAAATCGGCCCCCAAAATGCTTCGAACCTGCTTCCAGGAGGCCCCCGACAGGTTCAGAGGCTCCCGAGAAGCTACGTCAAACTCCCAGCGAGCGGCCGGACGAGGCCCCCCACAAAATCACAAGAGGGTTCCAGTATTTGTATCCTTCAGCGCTCTCTGGCCTTCTTCCCCCTGCCCCCTTCCCTGCGACTTTCGTTGACTCAAGCTCGCCTCCTAGCTAGAACCTAAGCGCGCGCGAAGCGCGCGCGTGGTTCTAGTATGTGTGTGTGTGTGTGTTTGTGTGTGTGTGTGTGTCCCAGGGCCCCTTCAGCAACGCCGACACGAGGACGAGCCGAGCGGGACAGGGCTCCCGAAGGAGCCTTCGCGCGCAGGCCGCCATCATCAGCGCTGCGTTCGTGCCGGGCCGCCCCCCGTGACCACAGGAGGCCCAGCAAAACTGCCCCGGGAAGCCTCAGGAGAAGGAGGAGGACGAGGACGAGGAGGAGGAGGAGGAGGACGAGGAGGAGGAGAAGGAGGAGGAGGAGGAGGAGGGGGAGAGGGAAGAGGAGGAGGAGGAGGAGGAGGAGGAGGAGGAGGAGGAGGAGGAGGAGGAGGAGGACGAGGAGGAGGAGGAGGAGGACGAGGAGGATAGGTGCCCTGTTGTCCTGACAGGACCACAGGACACCTAGCATCCCTCATCCCCGATCCCTCCCAGGCACCGTCCAGGGCAGACACGAGGGGATCCGGGAGGCCGCCGAGACCAGAGGCCTCTTGGGGCACAGGACCAGGAGGAGGAGGAGGAGGAGGAGGAGGAGGAGGAGGAGGAGGAGGGGAGGAGGAGGAGGAGGAGGAGGAGGAGGAGGAGGAGGAGGAGGAGGAGAGGAGGAGGAGGAGGAGGGAGGAGGAGGAGGAGGAGGAGGAGGGAGGAGGAGGAGGGAGGAGGAGGAGGAGGGAGGAGGAGGAGGAGGAGGAGGAGGGAGGAGGAGGAGGAGGAGGAGGAGGAGGAGGAGGAGGAGGAGGAGGAGGAGGACCACTAGACGGGGAAGCCGGAGCCATCGACCTCGGGCTTCGGCGGCCCTCCCGATCGACCGAGCGAGGCGGCTCTGAGTCGAGAGCTCGTCTCGACTCCTCCTTGCGTCTTGCACCCCGCATGCAGCAGCTGCACCGCCAGGCCAATCTGCCAGGCACCCGACCGAAGACACAGGAAGAGGAGGAGGAGGAGGAGGAGGAGGAGGAGGAGGAGGAGGAGGAAGGAACTCCTCGTGCCAGGTTGCTGGCATGTCCACCGGTGGCCCCATTCGCGCTCGAGCTGCGTCGTCACGCGGCTCGGTGAGGGTGCGACCGCGAGTTTCGCTGTGCAGGGTGTGTGCTTGCATCATCCACCTGAGCCTCTCGGTCAAACTGGAATGTGCGACGCGCATGGTTTTCAAAGAGGCGTTCGAGACACCATGCAGATCCCGCCGCCTCGTAACCCCAGCAACCGCCCATCTATCACCTCTCGCGTGGAGGACTGTGCCCTTCTGGTGGGCTTTACTACGTTCAACTTCTGTGTGGGCCCAAGGCCTCGACCCGTAGAGAGCACGTCATTGTCCTGAGCGGTCACGCGGGGGAGTTGGTGGGGAGCAATAGTTGCTGACAAGACTTCGGTCCCCGAGCCAGAGCCCTGGGGTCTGTGTAGGAAATCCTCGTGCGGCAACTCCTGTCGCAGAGACTTCACGCTGGTCAGCGTTGTGAGGGTACGCCCACAGAAGGTGATGAGCATCGCACTGTGCCCCGCAACTGGCACAGTCTGCAGATTCAGACGATTGACAAGCCCGTAGTCGTGCAGGCGTCCAAAAGCCACCACCAACTAAAGTGCGAAAAACACTAGCCCCATGCACTAGTGGTCGCCACGGAGGTTCGCGCTGAGGCGGCCCCGAAGGCGCATCAAGGGGACCGTCTGAACCTTGATGCGAACCCTCCCTCTCATCATCAGAATCTGGAGCATGTGCTCTACGTGGAAGGTGCAGGACAGGCTCCGCCTAGCAACCTATAGGCTCTTTAAGGCCCCATCCCCTGACCGCCCCCAGGATTGAGCCTTTTGGCCCACTGCTCCCAAGGCCGACGAACAGCTGCGGCCCGAGCGGGCCCCCTGATGGTGGATGGAGGAGTCCCTGCGGAGGTCCAGGGGCCCACCTGCGCCAGTCCCAAGAAGGAGGGCGCATGAAGAGGTCCACTGGAGGCCCTTGAAGGAGAGGAGCATTGCCCCTACCGCCCCTGCAGCGTGCCGCCAAGGTTGATCACGGTGGTCTATCCTATGCATCAGCCGTCGCCAGGCCTGCTGCGTGACGCCGTGACTATGCGCTCGATCACGCGCCAGCAGTGCCCACTGCTAAGCTGGAGCACCTCAGGCCTCAACCCGAGGATATGAAAAAGGTGCTGCCTAGAAGACGAGACGTGCTCCAGGCGGGCGCGCGCGCGACTGGCGCGGGCCGAGATCCATACTGCACCGCCGAGGGCAGCGCTTGTCCCGCGAATCTGCACGCTTGGGGCCCAGCTTTCCGGACGCGTCGCGGGCGAGGGGTCCGCGCAGGCCGCCGCCCTGGGCCAGAGCTCCCCAGGCGAGAGAGAGATCTCCCAGACGAAGCCTCGATGCCCCAGGACCCCCAGAGCGCCGCAGTCTGCACAGCTCAAACCTCGAAGTTTAACGCAGACCCGTCGCCCAAGATCAGGGGGGGCGCTGGCAACTTTCATGTCATGGCGAGCAGCGGGAAGCCCCGTATCATTCGGAGCATGAGCTAGGGGCCCCAGTACTGAACACGATGCCATGCCTGAACGATCGTCGAGCCTTCGCAATGATGGCGATGGTGCTGTCATCAGCATGCAGGCCGATGCTCCGATACACCCAGGCTGTGCGTTTGTGTACTGAGTCGAAAGGGGGGTCAGCACGGCGCACTGCAGGCAGAACACGGCAAACGCGCACCCTGGCAGGATCCCCCCTTGGCCCAGACCGCACCCGACAGATGCTGGTCCCAGGACATCCCCCTCGAACCCATATACACAAGCACGCATCGAGCCATGAGCTAGCCTGGGAAGACACGAGCTACAGCGGCCCCGACGAGAAGCTTCCCACTGACCGTGTCGAAACATTTTTCGATATCTACCAGGGGGGCATGCACCGTGGCTGTCGGACCTGGCCCATCATGAGATGAGGCCCCAGCTTGCATTAACACTCGAGCAGCCACATCCGCGGTGGACTTCCGAGACGCCAGCGCTTACTATGGACGGCGCGATTGACTAGCCCACGACTGTGCGTGCTCCGCCCGAGCTTTTGCCCAAAGCCGATCTATAGATGCAAGTGGCGCGATCGGTCTATACCCGCCATCGGGCTTTGAAAGTAAGACTATATGCACATGGCCGAGAAGACTCGGCCACCTGCAAAAAGTCTCGCACAATAACAACAGGCTGCCGAATACTGACAGAGCACCATTCGACGCCAGGCTCCAGCGACGCGGGCGAAACTGATCAGCTCCGACCACAGTTCGCCTCGAAAACAAATTGGCTGCCTGTCTGAGTTGGCCTGTGGCGGAGGCAAGCTTGGGCTCCTGCTGGGCGGGTCCCGGAGGCCTCCGAGGGGTGGCTCGCCCCCGGGATCTCCATGCAAAGCCCCGCGGCTCCTGAGAATCAGCGTCCCAAAATCTCAGCCCATGACTCCTCCTGGGCATCGGCGACACCTCCCGGGACTACTTTCGACGGCCCGAGCTGAGTGCTCGCTCGGGCCAGGCACCGGCCCTCAGGCCCGGCCTGCCTGTGGGCCTGCCCCGAGAAGCTTCCAGGACAATCGGCGTCGCCCAGACATACTTATACTACACGTGCGTCGCCCTCCCAGGGGCGACGCGCGCGCCGAGAAATCTCGCGGTGCATGCGTCGTGGCGGGCGCTTTCTGGCCACGCCGCTCGGGAAACGATGTGCTACGAGATGGGCATGCTATGCGTTCGGGTCGGACGCGCGCCTCCAAGGAGGACGCATAGCATGCAACGGCGCAGCCAACTCGTGATAGACTTGGAACGTGCAGCAGCTAAGCGTCGTTCCTCCAGCTGCGCCAGCTGGTCGCAGAAGTCCCCGATGAAGCGGAGCGGACGCGCGTGATGTTCCCACGGTTGAGCACGCACGCGCACACACTTTCCACGAGGTACGCCAGGTCACACATGACATGTTGCGGCATACTACGACGAAGCCGAGCATCCCGACCCCTGCCACCCACGAAATCGAGAAGCTGGCCCCCTGCGGGTGTGCTTACATACGAACCCTTACCATGCGCATGATGAACATCATATATGCGATGCTGAACAGTCCGATGCGCCCGAGAATATGTGGTCCCAGCAGGGCGATGCCGAGCACGGGCCCCATCCTGCAGTCGAGTGGCGATAGCGCGGGCCCTGTGATCTGTTTGCAAATTCAGCAGAATCCCCAACAGAAAAGAGGGGGAGAAGCTCGCGCCCCACGCCATCGCGCAACTGTCCACCAATCTACTCGACCCGCGCGCTGTGAGCCGCAAGCCCCCCGCGCGCAGGACTGAGTCTTCCCGCGCCAGAGTGGGCCAGTCGACTCCTGGATCCATTGTGGCAACATGAAAGGTGAGTTGCCCATCATCATCAGCGGTTCCAGCTGCAACAACTTTGACGGGAAAACTTTCGGACCACCCAACTTGAGAGCCTGCTGAGCACGTGAATGTTGGTCCTATCGAGCACTGAACTGAACTGCAGAATGCTTCCTGGCAGGAGAACCTGGTGTAATGCGAACGTCAGTGGCCACGCTGGCCAACGAATCAGTAGCCGGCCTGAAATGCAACTTTGATGTGCAACGTCCTGGAATCACGATAGGCACCCTCCTCGGATACAATGAGCCGATCCGGTAGTTTTCCAGCAAATCCACAGGTGCCAATGATGTTTGGTCCAAAGTTCCAACCAGCACCAATGATGGCAGGGACTCGATGATAAGCCAGATGCGCGCCCGCTTGGCGCATGCGGGCAGCGCTGCGTCCTCCCAGCTTCTCGCCTTGATCCACGTGCATGCTGACTGCCACAGCGCCGCGGCGCGGCCCGCGTTGGCTATAGACGGCAACTTCAAATCTTGAGACCAGCGTGTGATCCGAAGGATAGTATTGAAGGTAGCTCCTTCCAATATGGGCCCGGACGAAAAGTCCAGCACCTGCGCGCCACTTGCCACCATCTAGTGAGACAGCAGGCGTGAGACATGATATCCGGCCACGTTTGATCGTCTCTCTTTTGCCATGAAACGACCACGCCCGTGACGATGTTGCCCTTGAACCATCGCCACAGACAGAGGGCGCGACATATCGAGATATTCTTGAAGTTGAGGCTAACTAGAACCGTTGATAATACGGATGCGGTAACTATCGTGGCGAGAGCCTTTGCGTCCTCGTCGCCGAGGCTGATGGGCAGGACGAGCACCAGCGTGATTAGCTGCATCCAAACCCACATGCCTCTCGCACGCGATATCTGAAGCCGCCAATTGCGAGCCGCGGCCAAGACTGTGAGCGGCGCTGCCCTTCCCGCCGTCACATCATCTGACGGCCCCTCGCCACCCAGAGAAAAAATGGCAGAAACTGCGGCTGAACTCGTCGATGTCGACGCCGCCCCCTTCCCCGACGCCTCCGCGGCAGCGCAAGTCTTGGAGGGGCGACGCTTGGGGGCCATAAGGTTAAGTCGGGCTTGTCCTTCTACAGGAGGAAAATCTAAAAGTAGTCCAAAAATAGTATGGGGACTACTTTTGGAGTGTTTATGGTATTCTTTTATTATTTTTAAAATGTCTTTTATTTTTCGTCGAAAACCCCCCTGTAGTGGGACGCGCCCGACTTAACCATAAGGCGAAGCAAAAGAGCTCGAAGAGGTTCGTTGTGCGCTTGCCCTCTGCGCGCCTCTCCGAGGGCGGGCAGCGACCACGAGGTTTGACCGGCGCCACGTCGGCGACCCGAGTTGCCGAGGTGCCCCAAGGAGACGCCGCCGAGGGACAGGATGCACCCGAAGCTGGATGGCAACTGCAAATCTCGCCACCTCGACGTCGAGGCACGATGCGGTCCGTGAAGTCGTTAGCAAGCACCTCCATCCGCGTCCGCGTCGCCGTCGCCGTGGGCGCCGCGCCTCACGGATGACCAGGAGCAACGCGAGTGGCACCCGGCGCCGCGGCGCGCCGCAGCGCGGGCGAAGCCTGCGCGACGCGCGGCGGACGGCTCGGCAGGCGCGGCCGCAACGGCGCCGCGGCTGCCCGCCGGCGCGGCCGAGGGGGGCACCCGCGGCCGCCCGCCGCAGGCGCCCCATGGCCGCGGCAGTGTCCGCGGCAGCACCTCCGCCGGGGGCGGCCGCGGCCACGGCCTCTCGAGCGCCCGAGCAGCCTGGGCCTCCAGGTCCTGGCGACGCCCACCGCGCCCTGGGCCGGGTCCAGCTCGGCCCCCCCGGGGGTGGGCTCGGACTCGAGGTGCCTTGGGCCCTCGCTCGCGAAGTGGCTCCACTTCCAAACGTTTCTCCGTGGACGTCGTGCTCTGGCGGGGCCGGCGCGCGCCGAACCAAAAAAAGGTCGCCTGGCTTCCGGGTGGCGCGATCCGCGCGCGCTGCTTCCGCGAGCTGGCGCTTGGCCATCTCAACGCAGTCGTTGCCATCTCCATATCGAAGCCGACATAGAGCACCGAGTGCGCGACGCGCGCGGCTGAAATCATCGGCGCTTCCATGCTCAGCTCCTGGGGCTCGGCGTCGCCCTTGCCTCCACGCTGCCCTGCAGATGTCGATCGTGCCTGGGCCCCTGAACGCTGATGGGGGCCCTGCGGGTCAGGTCGACCGTTATTGTCTCTGCCGCGCAAGTTGCCCCGTTCTGCACAAGCGAAGATGCGGTTGTAACCACACTGGCGAGTAGCAACACATGACCAACGAGGTTTGGTGTTACTGCCGCTATCGTTTCCACGTCATTTGGACTTCTTGCCTTTGTTGGCCGACATCGGCGGAGGCCTCGATCCTTGGTGAGACCGAAGCAGGCGTTCGTATTAGTCAAGTCGTAGGTAATGCCTTTTCACGACATCTTATCCCTCGAAACGCCGTTGCCGCGCATGTGACCTGGTCC
The DNA here is from genome assembly GCA_963575745.1 of Prorocentrum cordatum. NCBI lineage: Eukaryota > Dinophyceae > Prorocentrales > Prorocentraceae > Prorocentrum > Prorocentrum cordatum. The sequence continues at coordinate 92,684 of CAUYUJ010001009.1, forward strand.
GTTATCGTACCCTTGCTGCACGCACTTCGTCTCCCGCAGCCTTGTCAAAGCATAACCGTGTCAGCTCCAACACGCTGCCAGGGCTGTGAGGCCCCAGCGTGGCGGCCTCCAACGACTGCAGTCCGCCCCGTGTAGGGGGGTGGGTGGGTGGGGGGGGGGGGGGGGCAATCGCGCCAGGCACGCGCGCGCACGCCCAGGGCTAGGGACAGGTGCTGAGCGGGCCGCCCGAAGCGCCCGCGCACGAGCCACTGGAGGAGGAGGAGGAGGAGGAGGAGGAGGAGGGGAGGAGGAGGAGAAGGGGAGGAACAGGAGGAGGAGAAGGAGAAGGATATGATAAGGAGGATGATAAAAGGGGTAGGGGGAGAACTTGGAGGAGGAGGAGGAGGAGGGGGAGGAGTAGGAGGAGGACGCGGAGGAGGAGGAGGAGGAGATGGACGAGGAGGAGGAGGAGGAGGAAGAGGAGATGGAGGAGGAGGAAGAGGAGCAGGTTGACGATTTTGAGGAGGAGGGGAGGAAGAGGAGGGAAGAGGAAGAACGGGGAAAGAGGACGAGGAGCAGGAGGATATGGAAGAGCACAAGGCTGACAATCGGCCTGTATCCGTCTCTGACAGCCCCCAACAGTTGGGGTGCTCACCGTCTTGGTGGTGTCCGTCGTGCTGCTCGTGGAGCACTGGGAAGACCTGGTCTGGAAGGCGCTATGCGGCCTCCTGCTCCTCCGCCTTCTCTTTCTCATTGTTCCCTTTCCCCTCTTTCACCTCCCTGCCTAATTTCCTCATCATCCTCCAGCCTCTGCCCTCCTCCGTCCTTCCTCGCCTTCCCCCTCCATCCTCCTCTTCTCCTCCTGCTGCTTCTCCATTTCCTCCTTCCTCCCCCTCCTCGTCCTCGCATTCGAATGGTAACTCCTTGTCCAGTGCCCTGTTTCTCACCTTTGTTGGCCCGCTGCATTGTCTTGGCTCAAGGCCTGATCAGTAGTGCACTGTGCCCGCCGTAGTCTCGTCGCAGACATTCCCTTTTGAACCATTATACGCTGTATTCCTTCTACGGAATACAGCGTTTCCCTTCTTACATCTTCATATTAGTTGGTAACGGAACAGGTTCACCCCAGCTCCCACCACGATGGTTTCAACCCTCCGCCGCCTTCGTCGCCTTCAATAAATTCTCCTTCGTGCATTTCCTTCCCTTCGCTCTGGCAGGTGACGTTGCTCTAGGGTCCTTCGGGGCTCTACCAGCCCATCCGCCAGGACCCGCGGCCGGGAGCGTGCACACCGCCTTCTACACTTCCGCCTTCGTGCACCTGTTCCCGCCCACTGGCAGGAGACGTTCGTCGAGGGTCCGTCGGGGCATCCGCCCATCCGCCATGGCCAGTGAACATGCGCAACCAGTACCTCATCAAGGACAGCAATACCAATCTACAAATACCGATCTGCGACCTATCCTTGGCATGTTCGGACTATGTCCGGGCAGCTCGAGGACCCCAGACTGTTAGTGTGTCCCCGCCTGTGGGGGTAGCCTCACGCGTTCGACAGCTGCTCAACACAATTTTCACAGATGCGGTGTCATAACTAGATCCTGGTTTTTTTTTGTTGTGGATTGTGTTTCGAAAGCCGTGGGAGGAGCAACAACAAAAGGGGCATCCGGCGACCGTGTCGCCGCTGTCGAGCGGGGACGCATTGGGGAGTATGGAAACTGAGTTTTCACCCCCCCGAGGTTGCAGTGGAGAGCATGACGAGGTGGACGCCATCATTCCGAGGCACCACACCTCGGGGCCCAACCCTTCGCTTTACCACATGTCCGCCAGCCGGGCAGGACGGGATCCCGATGCGCATTCCTCTAGACGATCCTCCAATTTTCGGTGCTCAGTACAGTGACCACAAGACGTACGAAGAGCACCCCTGGGATTGCGTCGCGGGATGTCCCGAGTTCCGCGAGCATTACAGCGACGCGACAGAAGCAGACGCCCAATGCGCTGACGAGGGGAACACATCTGGGGCAAGTATCCTCGGCGACTCATGCAACGCCGCTTGAGGACCCCCGGCCTCCAGCACCTCTGCGTCATGTGGAGGGAGCCACATTCCAGATGGAAGGCCATCGGAGTCGGCATGTGCGCCGTCGCAAGCTGCATCGCCTGCGTGGACGCAGGTGGCGGCACGGTAACACGCGCCACCCCCGCACCTGGGGGCCCGAGCACCAGGCTCGCGCGCCTTTTTCAGACATGGGTGCGCGAAGTGATGATCTAGTCAGTGGCGAACTCAGACCTCAACGAGATTTGCCAGGCGGCTGCGTCTCGTCGCGCCCTGCCGGCATGGCGCGCGATTGCGTGGATCAGCGTAGCTTGGCCGAACGATGGGGCCAGCTGGGCGAGGAGGAGCGTGCCTCCGCGGCGTCGGCGCTGATGAACTTCAGCCGCCCGTCGTAGGAGCGCGTCGACAACCTCCTGGCGAGGTTCGACATCCTCCGCGACCGGGTGCAGCAAGTTGGTCAACTCACGATCGGCTGCGAAGGATTCAGCTGCCTCCTGCCGCGCGCCGTTGGCGCGTCGAACGCTCAACTCACCGTGCTCCTTCAGCGCTGCAACGAGGCCTACCGCGCGAACGCTCAGCAGCTAACCGCGTGTCGGGGCAGCCCAGGCGCTTCGGGCACGTGATAGACGGATCGCCGGGCAACCTCGCCTCGGCGGCCCACTCCGCCCAACGGCGCGCGTTCCTCGCGGGCGCGCCCGCGCGGGGGCAGAGGCGGGGCGGCGCCGGCCGAGGCCGCGCCTGGAGGCCGCGCCTCTTGTGCAGCACCGCCGGCGCGGGGGGCGCGCCCAGCAGCGGGGGTCGACCCAGGAACCGACGCCGACGCCGCCAGCTCACGCGGCGAGGAGAGCCGCCGCCGACCCCGAGCTGCGCGACAACCCCGCGGGACAACGCGGCGCGCACGCACCTCTCCCGGGCACGCGGGCGCGCCGGGGCGCGCCGGCGCAGCGTCGACAACCGAAGGCCCGCGCGCCGCGCCCGGGGGGTCATGGAACGGAAGGGCACGGGCAGGGGTAGCAGCCACCGCGCTTCACTAGCCCCCCTGACAAAGAAGGCCCTCCTGGAGACCTTCGCGGGCTTCGGGAAGAGCCAGGGCAGGGGGGGCGGGAAGTTCTGGACCGCGGGCGCGGGTTCGGGCCGCCAGTGACCCCCTGGGACCTGGCGGGGCGCGTCTCAGATGCCACGAGTGGGACTCTGAGGAGTGCCTCGTGCGCGACCGCCCCCGGCGCCGCCAGCGAGGGCGCGCCCTCGTCCTCGACGCCTGCGCCGCAGGACCGCCATCAGCACCATGACCGTCGCCCACTTGCTCTCCTGGGAGGGCCGCCGGGGCCGACCGAGCAGAAGCCCGCCCCGGGAATTCGCGCGGTCTGAATGACCGGGGCCGCCCCCAGATCAGGAGCCAGCTCGACATCCAGCGCCGGAGCGCGGAGCGCCGGCTCGGGCGACCGCGTCGCTCGACCAGGGACCCGAGCTCAGAGCCAGTCCAGCAGCAGGCGCAGAGCCTCGTCGAGCAGCGCCACGACTTGCCAGCGCAGCTGCAGGCAGCCCAACTCCCTCAGACCAGACTCGCTTCGGCGTGACTACGAAGACTTCGCAGTGACTCGCGCGAAACACGCACGCGGGAGCTTCGCAAGCTGCTCCTCCAGCGGTGGCACGCTGCCAGCGAGGAGATGATGCGAGCGCTACGAACAGGCAACATACCGCAGGACATCCTCGACTTCATCCCCACTTTGGTCAACAACTGCAGGGGTCGTCGCAAGCGGCCGCCGTCGGCGCGCCAGACCGCGCATTCCGCTGGTCGAAACGATTCGACCATCACGTTGAGTGAGACATCCTGTTCTACAGGGATCGCGTGATCGTCCGCCTGACGCAGTGCACGGCGGCATAATGGCCGGGAGGTCTGCTCGCCGCCATCGGCTCTCGCGGGCCCAGCTGTTCGGCTCGACGGAGACTTTGGTCGTGGACGACGAGGGTGGGATGACCTCAACGTACTTCGCGGTGGATGAGGGGGAGAGGAGCACAGGTGACACACGTGCCCCGCGCCGGCGCGCTCGCTTCGCCGAGCGGCGCGGGGCCGCGCCGCGACGAGCACTTCGCGCCGCGGAGGGGCGGCCACAGCGCGAAGGCGTCGCAGCGAACTTCGATTCCATTCCGGCATCAGCCTCGCCCGCGCGGGCGGCGCGCGTCGCGCCGCGCAGGGTCGCCTTCGGGCGGCGGCCGCCCATGCTGCCACCGATCGAAGCAGACGAACGTGTCGAGGCATCCGGCGACTGCGTCGCCGGCACCGAGCCTCCGGCTGCAGCGCAGCCTGGCGGGCCGCAGCGGCGGGTCCGAGAGCCTTGCAACGCGCGATCGAAGCCGCGTCGGTCGCGCGCGTCCACCGCGCCCTCGGGGCCCGCTCCGCCGAGTCCAGCGTCGGCAGCTTCAGCGCGGGCGACCAGGCGGGGATTCACAGGGCGCCGAGCGCCACGGACGTGTCTGACTGGGCGGGCCCCGGCACAGTTCTGTTCGCAGACCGGGCTCGAGGCAAGGTGGCGGCCGAGTGCCGCAGAGCCGAGAGGGTCTGCAGACTGCAAGGCGCTTTCCTGGGCGCCGTCTTCGACGAGGCGGGCACCGGCATGGTGCGAGCAGGCTTGGCCTGGGACCGGGTGGGGGACTACCTGCCGCCCGGCTCCGGGGCCGGGACTCTCGGCCACAGGGGGGGCACGAAGGGTGCGCAGTTCACCGAGCGGGCACGACGACGCCCAAACGTCTTCGAAGCCCTGCGCCATTTCCCCCGCAGATGCTTCCAGCTACTTGACGCTCGCGCTGCACGACGCATGCGCGGACGGAAATGTGTTAGCGATTGGCCGGGACGCACCCGCAGTCTGGCAATTTGGCGGTTCCTTCGGAACCCTGCCGACGTCCAACAGCTCCACCTGAGCGGCGTCACGTTCGACGTCCGCCAGCTCATCGGCGGGCTCCGACCTGGGCGGAACGTCAACGACTGCATCATCGACGTTTTCGAGGACACCGCCAGCGCCACCGAAGGTGGATCTCCGCCAGCCCTGTCGGCTACGTGCCAGAGGAGACCGGCAGCGACTTCTCTGGCCGCAACCCAGCAGGTGATGTTGGCAGCCCGGCGCGAAGTCGAGGGGGCAGAATATCTGCCCCAGGAGCTGGAGAAACTGGAGAGCGCCGACAGCCGGCATGAGATCTCCTCTGCCGTCGAGCACGCCGCGGCCGACCCAGGCCGCGGACCGCGCGAGTGGCCCCCGCGCCTCGAGACGTAGCACCAGCGCCAGAACATCTACGCGCAGTGCCACCACTATTTGCGCAGGGCCTCCTTGGACGGCTACGCCACGCTGCAGGGGGGGTGATGTCGGTGGACATGTGTAGTTGTAATATTGAGTCGGGCGTGCGCGAAGCATTCCTGAGCTTTAACGAGGCTTCGTCCAGTGACTGCGTCGCTGGCGCCCCTCAGACAGGGGCTGCGTCCGGCGACTGCGTCGCCGGCGCTCCTCCGACAGCTGCGCCTAACAGTTGCGCCGCCGTGAAAACCGCGGCGACGACGCTGAATTCTGATCGGCGAGGAAGCGTCGAAGCAGTCGAAGGAGGTCGCAGCAGCCATCCGCCATCCTCGAGGAGCTCACCATCTGGGTCATGTACAAGGCCGCTCAATGGCGCCCGAAAGGCAATGGTCTCCAGATATGTCCTCAAGTGGAAGCACAGGAAGGGATCCGAGGGCATGACTGTCAGGAACGCCCGGCGCCGCACGGCGCTGAGGGGCTTCCGCGACATGGACGCCGGGGCCCTGGAGGCGTTCACTGAGACAGCGAAGTGGGCGTTTCAGCGCCTACTATCCCCAGAGGCGGCGCGCCGCCCCGACTGTGCGTGCGTCGCCTTTGACGTCGAGGAGGCACTCCTGTAATGTATGACCTATGCAGAGATGCAGGAGCAAGGCGAAGCACCTCGAGACGTGAACTTCGCCCTGCCACCCCGCAGCGCAGCGGTCCTCAGGTAGGTGCTCGGATAAGAGAGCTTGCGCTGCACCAAGCATAAAGCCTGGCACGGGTTGCAAGGATGCGCCCCCGGCTTTTTCCATGAAGCTCACCCAGGTCACGCGCCCTCCTCAGTGCAGCGCCAAATCTACCAGGTGGGGCCCGCAGCTCGAGGTCAATCACGCGGCGTCCAGCAGCTGTGTTGCCGGCGTCTCGGAGCTAGCGCTCGCGTAGTCCACGCGCGTAAACGATCTGAAGGTCGCTGGGCACAGGGGGCACGTCGACCGGCTGATCAGCCTCATCGAAAGCGTCTTCAGCGCGGTGATGGGCGATTACGACGAGTTCACCATTTGCGGAGTGCATCAGCACAGCAGTGCCGATGACACCGTGACGCTCGACCAGGACGAGTACATCGACGCCGACGCCCTGATACCGATCAGACACGTCGACCTGGTCAAGGCCAAGGTTGACGAGCTGGCCGGAGGTCAGTTTCCCGACTTGTTTTGTTTCCCTTCTTGGAGCAGCGCCCTGCGCCCTGCTCACCCAGCACCGCTCGCAGTGTACATCGTCGCCCTGCAGAGAGCCACGCAACGAGCTGCTCATCCTACGCGTGGCGCAGCTCAGCTCATTTGTTCTGGCCATACAGAAGATAAGGCACGCATCGCATTCCCATTGATGGATTGCGCCGGTCGACTCAGCGCGCGCAGCGACGGGCCCTTCAAGAGGGAGGAGAAGTCAGGATACGGCATAAAAAGGAGCCGTATGCACGCGTCTGGGCAAGTCCCGCTGGACGGCAAAAAGGCGCGCCACCTGCTGGGCGCTGTGAGCCGACCGCGCGTTCATGTGTGCAGATCCTCATTCAGCTCTGAGCTGCTCGCAGCATGCGGCGTATCAGGCGGTCTGCAGGCGCGCCGCCTAACGCGGCGCGAGGCGGTGCACGGCCCCGCCCCTGCCGAGGAGATCAGGGGGCTGAGGGGGGAAGGAGGTTGCGCGATCCCTGCAGGCCTCGTCATAGAAGGCGTGTCCGTTCTCAGCGCCATGCTCATGGGCCCGGTCCGGCCGCCGTCCGAGAACAGCATGGCTGGCCACTTGCGGCGGTTAGCCGACCAGCTGCGCACCAATCGGATCGACGATTTGAACTGGCGCGACATTCCGGACACGCGGGCCAACCCCATGACCAAGGGCAGCATGAGCCGAGAGCTAACCCTCAGCGTGATGGGCGGCCAGGCCAGCTACGACCACGACGCGGTCAAGTTCAGCGACGAGAAGCTGAAGAAGGCCGCCCCGAGCTCACAGCATAGCTCACTGACGCAGAAGTAAGGAGATGACTCTTATGACTGTTTCGCGAGGCCACACGGTCGCGGCAAGCAGATGCACGACATCAACGAGCGAGATTGACGAGTAGAGCACCCAAGTGAGCGGGCTTGCTCGGCCTGTGTCCAGTCAGTTCGCGTTTGCTTCGGCAGTGTTCTTTATAGTCTTGCATATTTGCCGAAACCAGTTGAACGTGTCCCCTCGCGGCCAGGCATGTTTTCCTGAAGGGGGCGGTTCGAAGAGCCCTTCTTTCGGATTGAAGCTTTTGACGGCACGACTGACTTGTTTGAGCACCAGACTCGAACGGTAGCTCCTTGTCCAGTACCTTGTTTCCCCCTTTTGCTGGCCCGCTGCGCTGTCTTGGCTCAAGGCCTGATCAGTGAACCACGCCCGCGTTAGACTTGCCTTAGACATTCCGTCGTAGACCGTCATACGCTGCACATCCTTTACGGAAGACATCGCTTTTTTCTTACATCCTCATTTCTACTCTCGTCATCTCCACTTTCTCCTCCCTCAGGGTGTGTGTGGCCTCTTCATCGGGATCTCAGCGGTCCTCCTGGCATTCTTCGTGGCGCACCTCGCAGGCGACTGGTGCGACTTCAGGAGTTCCCGGCTGGCCCTCGTCAGTCTCCCCTCGGTGCGTTCGCTTCTATCCTCTCTTCGTGGCTGCGCCGTTCTCTCCGCCCCCCTCCCCCTCCTCGTTCAGCACGTGTCCGATGATGATGCGGAGGACGAGGAACAGGAGGAGGAGCAGGAGGAGGAGGAGGAGGAGGAGGAGGAGAGGAGAGGAGAGGAGAGGAACGCGGGGACCGCCTCTTTCAAAACGAGGACCCAACACCACAGGAGGGTTGGGACACAAGCCTCAAGCTTCGTCGTCTCGCAGTGCCGGGCCAGTACCTGGCATTTTTCCTTAAACGCTTGCCCCCCGCGCCCCCCGCCCGCGGGCGCCCTGCCCCTGGTTTTCCCCGCCGCTGGGCCGGGCCCACTTCGCCGTTCGGCGCCCCCCCCCTCTGGGCCGCTTCTTGGCCCCCCCGCGCGGCGTCGCCCGGCCCGCCGCGCAGACGGTGTCCGAGCAAGGCGCGTGCGCTGTCATCCTTGACGCGACTTGTTTTTACCGGCTGTTTGGGGGGGGGGTAAACGCCGAGAAGGGCGGTCTCTCTCTCTCTCTCTCTCTCTCTCTATCCCCCGTTTTCTCTCTCCCTTCCCGCTCCGCCGCATCCGCCCTGCCGCCGCCGCCGTCCCCGTCTTCCCCCACCTCCTTTTTTGCCTCCACGGCGCTTGTGGGGGACGAGCGCGCGGGTCGCCGCGGCGTGCCCGGGCATGCAGAACAAAAAGAGGAGGACGAGGAGCAGGAGAGGAGGAGCAGGAGGAGGAGGAGGAGGAGGAGGAGGACCAGTGTAAACCCAAGACGCATCAACGATATTGCAATAAAACCTCTCTCCAGGCTCCCTTTTTCATAGGTCCCTACAAACATTCATTTTCATTGTTGGAAGTGCCCCGTGGAAGGCAACCGTCTGAAAATCCTGGACCGCACCAGAACACCATTCCTGGGACTTCAACACCGCGAATCAACGCAACGGTTTCGCCCTGACAGTCCTACATCATGCAAAATGACCGTTTCTGGGAAGCCAACCACGATAACATGTGAAACTGCTGTAAACTCTTAAGACGAATATGTGCGGCGCTAAGGCGAGAGCCACATGTTTTGAAGGTACCGCTCTCCATCCGTGAAGCTCCTGTTAACTTTGAGGACGAAGTTGTGCAGCGCGAGCCACCATGTGAAAACCGCCCGCCCTCTATCCGCAAAACTTCGGCAATATTTAAAGACGAATGTACCCAGCGCTAAGGCGAGAGCCATATCTTGAAATAGTACCACCACCCTCCGTGAAATTCCTGCATGCTTTTCGGACGAATGCGCGCGGCGCTAAGACGAGAACCACATTTTGAAAACCGCCCGCCCCCCATCCGTGAAACACCTGCAGTTTGTTGAAATGACTGCGCGCGGCGCTAAGGTGAGAGGCACATTTTAAAAACGACCCGCCCTCCGTCCGCGAAACTGTTGCAAACTTTCAGCTGAAGGACCATGCATGGTGAGGAAGTCTCGCGCGAAACGCCGGGGCCTGCCCTACCGACACGCCTCGGGGCGCGACAGGGTGGAGTTCTTCGTCAGGGTGGAGTTCTTCCGCCTCGCGGCGGCGTTGGGCCTGCCGCCACCAGGGCCTCAGCCTCGGCCGCGGTCGCCAGGAGGGGAGGAGAGCGAGGACGTGGGAGGAGGAAGTGGAGGAGGAGGAGGAGGAGGAGGAGGAGGAGGAGGAGGAGACGGCCTCGAACGACAAGGCGCAGGAGGAGCCGCAGGCGCCGGAGCAGGGCTGCGCCGGAGGGGCGCGAGGAGGGCGAAGAGGAGGAGGACCCCGAGGAGGAGAGCAAGCATGAGGCAGGGGGTGTAGGGCCGCGCGCGGCCCTCCCAGGAGGCTGGTGGAGCACCTGGCCATCCCCAGCCGCCCGCGCTCGGGCGGAGGCCAGGTCGCGAGGCGCTGGGGGTGGGGTGGGGCGCGAGGAGGTCACGATGGTGGTGGCGAGAAGGGCCATGACGACGATGGCCAAGGCGGTGACGGTAACGATGATGAACCTGATGATGGTGATGATGATGTTGTTGTTGATGATGATGATACTGATGATGGTCACCAGCATCATCATCATCATCATCATCATCATCATCATCATCATCATCATCATCATCATCATCATCATCATCATCATCATCATCATCATCATCCTTATCATGCTGCTGCTGATGATGGGGAGGATGATGATAATGATGATGATGATGCTGATGATGATGATGATGATGATGATGATAATGATGGTGATTCATGGTGATGGTTCATCACGATGATGGTGATGATGATGATGCTGCTGATGATGATGATGATGGATATGGAGATGGAGATGATGATGATGATGTGATGACACTCACGGGGACGATCACGATGGTAGTGATGATGGTGGTGATGATGTTGTTGATGCTGGTGATGCTGGTGAGTATGCTGATGATGATGATGATGATGATGATGATGATGTTGATGTTGATGTTGGTGATGATGATGTTGATGATGAGGATGAGGATGAGGTGGAGGATGAAGATGAGGATGAAAGCGGCGATGATGGCGATTGTGGTGATGTGCTGATGATGATGATGGTCATGCTGGTGATGATGCTGATGATGACGATGATGCTGATGATGTTGGTGATGATGACGATGCTATGATGATGATGGAGATGGAGATGGAGATGATGATGAGGGTGAGGATGAGGATAATGATAATGAGATGACACTTACAAGGACGATCACGATGGTGGTGATGATGATGTTGGTGATGCTGGTAATGATGCTGATTCTGATAATGATGATGCTAGTGATGATCTTGGTGATGCTGATGATGATGGTGATGATGGTGATGATGAGGATGAGGATGAGGTGGAGGATGAAGATGAGGATGAAAACGGCGATGATGGCGATGGTGGTGATGATGCTGGTGATGATGCTGATGATGATGATGATGAGGGTGATGATGTCGGTGATGATCCGTAAGGGCTTCGCCCCCTGCCGCCGGCCCCCTCTCTCGGAGAATGGGCCATGGAAGAGCTAAGTCATGAGGCCTTGGCGCTGTCGTGAAGCAGTATCGAAACTTCATGCGAAGCCGAGTCGCAATCAGCAAAACCAACTGATCACAAGAGGGGTTACCACACCTGGCGATTGGTAAGACGTGTATGGTTTAAGGGCTTGGTTACCACACCTTGCGATGAAAGGGCCGAGGGAGTTCTCGCAGTTTGGGTTACCACGCCTTGCGATGGATGTGCGTGATGGGTTCGAATTTCAGAAATGTTGCAAATCCCCTGTGTTTTTGGACCCTGACCCCGCGGGCACCGAATTTCAGAAATGTGGCAAATCCCTGTGTTTTTGGACCCTGACCCCGCGGATCTGCGTGAGGGGTGGCACCAGAAATGTGGAAAAATCCGCAAATCCCATGTGTTTTTGGACCCTGACCCCGCGGATCTGCGTGAGGGGTGGCACCGAATTTCAGAAATGTGGCAAATCCCTGTGTTTTTGGACCCTGACCCCGCGGATCTGCGTGAGGGGTGGCACCGAATTTCAGAAATGTGGCAAATCCCTGTGTTTTTGGACCCTGACCCCGCGGATCTGCGTGAGGGGTGGCACCGAATTTCAGAAATGTGGCAAATCCCATGTGTTTTTGGACCCTGACCCCGCGGATCTGCGTGAGGGGTGGCACCGAATTTCAGAAATGTGGCAAATCCCCTGTGTTTTTGGACCCTGACCCCGCGGATCTGCGTGAGGGGTGTCGATTTCGAGCCCCCCCAGCAATTCAGACAACGCGCCCAGGGGGTGCTAAAAATCCCGTTTGGGCCTCCCCCCCCCTCGCGCGGTCAATCAATTAGTTACAGCAATCAGCAAGAAGTCAACTAGTTACAGTAACCAGCAAGAAGCAGAACTGTAACACTGGAAACTAGAAACTACAACTGGTACAGGAAACTGCGAATCACGGTCCTACAGCCTGGTGGCCCCACAAGGGGGCCGGCGGATATTGGTGATGATGGCGAGGAGGAGGAGGATGAGGATGAGGATGGGGATGAGCATGAGGATGAGCATGAGGTGGAGGTTGAAGATGAGGATGAGGATGAGGATGTGGATGTGGATGGGGATTGCGAAGAGAATGAAGATGATGATGAGGGGGATGGGGCTGACAATGGGGGTATGATGCTGCTAATGACGATGCTGATGGTGATGGAAGTGATTGATGTTGATGATGACGATGCTAATCATGCTGATGATGACGATGCTGATGATGATGCTGATGCTGATGATGATTTGATGAGAATGATGATGATGATGATGATGATGATGATGATGATGATGATGATGATGAGGATGATGATGAGGATGATGATGATGATGACGATGATAATGATGATTATGGTGATAATGATGATGATGTTGATGATGATGATGGTGGTGATGATGATGATGATGATGATGCTGATGATGATGATGATGATGATGATGATGGCACTTTGTTGGGCTCTGGTGGGGAGCCGCAACCGCGCGGTGCAGCCGCAACAGTTTCTCGAAGGTCCGACATACCTTGTTGTGTCTGCACCTCGCATCGCGGGTGTGACGGCCACCGGTGACCAGAGAGCGACTCCAGCCAGAAAATACGGGCCCGAGGAGTGAACGAGGCACGGCGACTCGAAAGATGATGACCCACAGAGCGTCTTCACCCAGCGAAGGAGGGACTCCAGCATCAGCGCGAGGACCACGAGGCAGCCAACCGCAACGGTGAGACGATGTCGAGCCACTTGGCTCTGAAGTTGCACACGGATGAGGTCTCCAGGTTGTTGGGTATGAATGTTGACAAACTCGCTGATTTTGAGGGCCCCAACATGAAGATACATGATGCTGATCGCTGAGGCCCCTTCGCTTGCACATGAGGTGCACGCGGTGATTGAGCCAACGGGCAGTTTCCTTTCGACGCGCATGAGCCAAAAGCACGGGGAGCTGCACGGTGAGCGCCCAGTGCGTAGCCCGCACGACGGCCAGGGTGACGCAGCGGAGACGCAGGTGGACGACGCCGCTGACACGCAGATGGCCGACATCTGAGCAAGTTTTGAGCTTTCGGAAGATGGACGTCTGATGAGGTTCGAGTGTCTCCCTCGCGAGGCATGGCTTGTCTTTTGGACCATCGTGAAGAGTGCATCGCGATGCGTTTTTCTTTGTGCTTGTTTAGACGGATGTGCCCACACTGTCTTTCTTCATGAGTGCCTGTGCGAGGCACCTTGAAGACGCCACCCAGCCCGTGGATTTTGGAGGCCATGGCAGCCAGCCTGAGCATCGCGCCAAGAATTCTTGAGGATAGCCTCGCAATTGGGCCGCCTGCTTTGTGTTTTTTTTTGACGGCCGGCCTGGGCTGCACGCCAAGCATTCGGAGGATGAAGATCTCATGCCCTCATGCGTGCCATAACGAGGCACCTTGAGAGCAGCAGCACTTGTAAGCCGTCGGCATCGGCGCGAGAAACACGAACCAAACCTTATGAGGATGAGGTTTTCTGAGGATGGAGTTTCCGAGGGTGTGACTTCCCAGGGGCTCGTGCGGCCCGAGTATCAACGGTCGTTCTATGGAGGTTGGGTTTATGCAGGCCCTCGTGGTTCTTCAACAGTTATTCCGAGGATGGAGCTTCTGAGGGTAGAGTTTCGGGGGGTGGGGCCTGAGCTTCAACAGTCTTTCTGAGGATAAGCGTCTGACGATGATCGCGTAGTAGTAGTAGTAGTAGTAGTAGTAGTAGTAGTAGTAGTAGTAGTAGTAGTAGTAGTAGTAGTAGTAGTAGTAGTAGTAGTAGTAGTAGGTAGTAGTAGTAGTAGTAGTAGTAGTAGTAGTAGTAGTAGTAGTAGTAGTAGTAGTAGTAGTAGTAGTAGTAGTAGTAGTAGTAGTAGTAGTGGTAGTAGTAGTAGGTAGTTAGTAGTAGTAGTAGTAGTAGTAGTAGTAGTAGTAGTAGTAGTAGTAGTAGTAGTAGTAATAATAGTAGTAGTAGTAG
>CAUYUJ010001010.1:0-106597 GCA_963575745.1 Prorocentrum cordatum
GGAGGGAGGAGGAAGAGGGGGAGGAGGAAGAGAGGGAGGGAGGAGGGAGGAGGGAAGAAGGAGAGAGGGAGAGAGGGCGATGAGGCGATGAGGGAGGAGGGAGAGATGGGAGGATTGGAAGAAGGAAGGGAGGAAAGAGAGGAGGAAAGCATGGAGGCATGGAGGAGGGAATGAGGAGAATAAGCAAGGACGGAAAAGGAGAGAAAGGGGATGATACGGGGGAGGGGGAAGGGATAATGTGGCGGAGGGGAAGGAGGGAGGAGGAGGAGGAAGGAGGAATGGGGTAGGAGGAGGGAGGAGGGAGGAGGAAGGAGGAGGAGGAGGAGGAAGGGGGAGGGGGAACAGAGGCGGAGGATGAAGGATGAGGAACTATTGAGGAAGAGTTTTTTTTTTTTTGGGGGGGGGGCCCAAACGCTGGAAAGACATTGCCTGCAACTTTCCACTGGACACAGCAGATCAAGGGATCAAGGGCGCCGAAGGCAAAATGCTAGAGAGATGTGGTTGCCCAGCGGCCCGACGTTTGTTGTGCCTGAGCCTGGTCGACTAGCTTCAGCTCGTCGTCGGAGACGTCGCCGCCGTCCTCTGGAGGAGGTCGCGCAGGTCGAGATTCACCCTCGCCCGCAGCTGAAACACTGTCCTGCTGATCCCCAGGGCGCTTGTTGTAAGTGGATAGATTCCAATGCGCCCGCATTCCGTGCTCCACGAATTGTAATTGCTGTAGAGCAGGCACATAGGACGAAAATCTCCAAGATGTGGGCACAATCGTGAGCTTGTTGATGGCGGCGTGGTGCTGCTGTGCCTCGGGTGCATGAAAGCATCTCTCCAACAGGCGCTTCTTTGTCCAAGGGTGTGCGATAAGGCGTATAAGCGGTTTCACACGAGACATATACCACTCTTTCTGGGTGAAGGCGTTCATCACATCTTGTAGCGCATTGTTGCACGTGCGCAGTACTCCAGCGACCTGAAGGCTACCTCCGAAAAACCCGCGAGATGCGAGCTCGAGCGCAACGGGAGCGTATCCAGACGCTGCTGAGGCTAGCAACGGAGGAGGTAGCGCCGTGTCTGCATCTGGATCGACACCGTCATCGTTCTCCACGTCGAACTCAAAATCTCCAGCGGGCGCGGCTTCCTGCGCGTCCTGTGTGGACGCCCGATATGGGTACGGAAAGAATGGGCACAATGACCAACAACAAATGTTGTCCCAGAACAACAGCGGCCGCTGTTGGGCAGGCGGCCTCCTGTCTCGAATGGACAATGGACACAGGCCGCGGCGACGTGGACAGCGAATCCTGCTCAGAATGAGCAGGAACTGCTGCTGGGCATTGTACCCGTTCTTTGCGTGCCCATTTCGTTCGTGCAGATCCTGGGACAGCCCGAGCATGCCGTCGTCATCTTCGGCTTCCAGCGCACCCTGCTCGATTCCGATCATGCCGTCGTCATCCACAGCGTCCCCGAAGGCCTCGAGGAAGGAGTCTGCAACATCAAGGGGTTCAACATGCGGTGCTGGCACAGCCCCGAGGTCGTCCGAAACGCGCAAGCCACCAGCAAGGTCAAGGTCGGCATCGCAGTCACCGTCGCCATGTGGCGCGCCGCCCAGGCCCAATCGCCCGTCGTCGGCTTCGATGTTCACGTCGACCCAGTGGGGGAATACCTCCGACACGTTCGCAGCAATGGCGCTGGAAAGTTTTGCCTCAGTGCCCATGTCAGTCGTAAATGATACTATACGTTGCGTCCGGCGTTGGCACGACACCCAGTCGGTGGCCGAGAGGCGGAAGGAGTGCATGATCGCGTGCATCTTGTCTTGCACGTTGGTGGCCTGGCTGCCTAATCCTACTGCGGTGAGCTGGTGGTGCTCCCACAAGTTCGTGAGCTCCTTCGTGAGACTTTGGTACTGCCTCGACGCAGCTTGGATATCCGTAAGCCGCTCCTCGTCGATATCCTCAAGAATCAAAGCGCCGCGGGCCAGGTCGACTGCATCTTGGCGGTGGTGCTGCAGCTCTTTGCAGATGTCGAAAGCTCGGGTCGGGTCAGCACAGCGGAACGTCTCCGAGAGGAGCCAGTCCACTCCGAGGAGCGGGCTGGCGTCCGCGAGGGCATACTCCACGCCAGCACCTGCAGGGTTCGAACCATCCGTGAACGACGAGAATCTGCGCTGGTCCTCCTTCAGAAGGGCGATGTCCAAAGTGAGGAAGTAGCGGCTGATCGTGGACTGTGACGGCATGCTGCCTGGTTCCCTCAGGGATGCAACGATTGGCTCTGCGATGGCTGGGTGCACAGCGAACCTGATACCCTCCTCGATAACACTTTCTAGATGCATGGACCCATGCAGCCTCGTAGAAATGAATATCGCATGCAGGATCTTTGATGATGAGTGCAACCTGGAACCAAGCTCGAAATCTGCATGCCTACCAGTGTCTCGGAGCGCGTCGCTGCAGTGCGCTAGGAACCTTATGGCGTCGGAGACTGGCTGTCGATGTTGCTGCTGGACTGCTGCTGGGAGGGCCATGAAACAATCGCGAAGTGTCTGCGCCACTAACTCCAACTGTACTGCTCCAAGCTGGCTCGCCCCTGGGCGTGGTGCTGGAATGACGGATGGAGTTGGAACTGCCGCTGGCCTTTCTGAGATGCCAAATGCTGTCTTGAAGGCTTGATGTGAAGACCGATGTGCTGCGCCATTCCAATAATATAGGTGTTTGAAATACCTTCCAAGAATAAGGTCGCCCATTGGAGGCGACGGGATGTGGCAGAATACACAAGACTCACTGGTATCGAAACTGAAACCTTCACTCCGAAGAGTTTGAAGAGCCTCCGCAACGCGATCATGTGTAAGCATCGCGTGCGCACCATCACCGTAGAGGGCCAAGTAGGATTTCCGAACTTTCAGATCAACCTGATGAATGATGCTGGAAAGAGACACGGGTTCCAAGGTACGGGTAGCTTCGACCGAACATTGCCAAAGAGAATGACCTGGGCCCCCAAACGACCTGAGCGCGCACCGCACCTCAGGACTGCCAATATCCAACTCAATTGAAAGATTCCTCGCAGGGACTCGCACCAGAAGCACGCCAGAAACGAAAGTACCAAATTCTTCCCCGTCGCCGCGGGCCCCGAATCCAATACCTGTGGGTTGGCAACAAAGGGTGGTTATTGGGGCCCCCGTCCTCGCCCCCGATTCCCAATCCCCCATCCCCTCCCATCTCCCTCCCCCCATCGTCGCTCTTACGAGCTGGCCGAGCCGAGGCGATCGCCCTGGCAAATCTGCCCCTGCCTGGAGGCGCGGGCGGCGGGAAGGGGGAAGGGCCCAGATTTCAAACACCGCGCCGACTCCCCTCTCCCCTCTCCCCCCATCCTCCTCCTCCTCCTCCCTCCTCCTCCTGGGCACAGCCTGGGGCGCCACAGAGTCTATGGTGCCTCAGCGGGACCTCGAACGCGGCTAGGGGCGCACCTTGCAACCGCCATTAGCCGCGCCCATCGGACACACTCCGCGCCGTGCGCGGGGCCGGGGAGCAAAGGTGCGAGGGTCACTAACGGCGCACCGCCGGGCAGTCCCCACTCGCACCGCGCCCCCCGCTGGGTAGCCATTGACAAGGATTAGGGCTCAGGGAGCGGGCGATAACCTGCATACCTCAGAACGCTCTTGGCTAAACAGTACTCGCCCCGTCTCAATCGTTCCAGGATCAGGCGACGATCCTTCGAAAGATGACGGGGCTGGCGTCGCTCCCCTCGACGGCTTCCCTCGAGGTCACAGATGGGGGGGGGCGCCCTCCCCCTCCTCCTCCTCCGCCTCCTCCTCCTCACCCTCATCCTCCTCCTCCACTTTTTCCTCCTCCTCCTCCTCCTCATCATCATCATCATCATCATCATCAGCATCATCATCATTATCATCATCATCGCCGGCTCTCCCCAAGGGTTCCTCCTGGAGGCTGGATGCGCCCCTCCCCTCGACGCCTCGACGGCTCCCCTCGAGGATTCCTCTGCCAGCTGCCAGGAGGGCACCCGCTCAGCCCTCGCCATCTTCCCCAACCCTCGAGGGGGAGCGGGAGAGTTGAAAGGGTGGGTGGAGGGCCGATGGGGACGGGTGGTAAGAGGAAGGCAGCGTAGGTGGCGGGTGGCGGCGAAGGGAAATGGACATGGAGGGTTGAGGGTGGAGGGCGGATGGCGGATGGGGATGGTGGATTGAGGATGGAGGGTGGAGAAGAGGAGGGGGTTGGGAAGCGGATGGGAACGAGGTTGAGGGAATGGAAAGGAAATGCGGGGCCCAATATAAATTTCAATCCCATTGGGCCTGCATCCCGAACGAACGTTGCGTCAGCAGCGCTGCTTATAAATGTATCTCGAGACATGTTCTTGCTGCTCGTAGCCCTGCTCAGGAGCATAATAACCACTAAACGGTCCATCGTCGATCCTGGGAGACGCTGCACAATTGGACCAATGGGGGCGGGAGGGGGAGAAGGTCCAGAGGCAACGGGTGGAGGAGGGAAAATAAGGCAGGAGGCAGGAAGTAAAGGGTACATGTGACAGGAGGTAGGAGGGAGGAGAGGGGCAGGAGGTAAAGGGGCAGTTGTACATTCGACGCATCAAAGCGGGTGGGCGGTGGGCATCGGGCCATCCTAGGATCCTCGGGAACCTCGAGGAATGACGAGACCTGGAGGAAGAAGAACACCTTATAATAATATGGGAGCCTGGCGCAGCGGCGATCGGCGATCGGCGATCCCCTCTTCCTCCGACCTCCGACCCCCTCCTCATTCGATCCTGACTCCAACTCCGACTCCTAGTCCCTAGTCTGATCCCGATCCCGACTCCGACTCCAACTCCGACTCCTACTCAGCCTACTCTTCCTCCCTCCTCCCTCCTCGGCCTCCTCCCGCTTCCCTCCCTCCTACCTCCCTTCCTTCTCCCTCCTCATCTCCCAACTTATCCTACTATTCCTCCTCCCTCCTTAGTCGGCCTCTCTCTCTCTCTCTCGCTCTATCTCTCTCCTTCCTTCCACGCTTACACGAAGCCACACGAGACAACCTCTCTCTCTCTCTCGCTCTCTCGCAGGGTCACGCAGGACGCAGGGGCGGTCAAGGGTCCTTCACTCCTCCACTCCCGCCTCCCTCGCTGCGACGGCCCCTTCTTTTGTTCCTGTCTCTCTTCCTCTCTCTCTCTCTCTCTCTCTCTCTTCTCTCTCTATCTCTCTCTCTCTTTCTTCTTCTCTCTCTCTCTCTCTTATCCTCTTCTCTCTCTCTCTCTCTTCCTCTCTCTCTCTCTCTCTCTCTCGCTGCGATACGATACACGATACACCCTCCTTCCTCCCGCCTCACGCCTCACCCCCCCGCCCCCCGCCTCGCTGCGACGGTCCCTCCTCCCTCCGTCCCTCCTCCCTCCTCTCCTCACGCCGTCCTCCCTCCTCCCTCCTCCCTCCTCCCACCTCATCCCTCATCTGCCGCCCTTCTCCTCCTTTCCTCCCTCCTCCCACCTCATCTGTCATCTGTCGTCCTCCCCTCCCCCCTCGGGCGGCGGCGCCGCGGCGCCTCCGCGCGAGGGCGGCCAGGCGCGGGCGCCGCGGCGCCGCGCGCGCGCGGCGCGCGGCAGCCGCCAGAGCCGCTGGGGGCTGGGGGTTGGGGATTGGGGGGCGGGGAAGGAGGGAAAGGGGAAAGGGGGGAGGGGGGAGGGGGGAGAGGAGAGAGAGGAGGACAAGAGTGCAGGGGGCAGGGGGAGGGGAGAGAGAGGGGAGAAGAGGCGGAGAGAGCAGAGAGGGAGGAGAGGGAAAGGAAGGCGGGAGGCGGGAGGAGGCAAAGGAGGAAAGGAAGAAAGGGAGGAAGGAGGGTGGAAAGTTGGAAAGGAAGGAGGGAGGAGGGAAGAAGGAGGAGGTCAACGGTCAACGTCGTCGTCGGCCGTCGGTCGTCGGTCGTCGTCTTCGTCGGACGTCGGTCGTGGGGTCGTGGGTCGTTGGTCGTCGTCGTCGCCCGTCGCCCGTCGCCCCCGCCGCCGCTGCGAGGGGAGAAACGACGAGGGGCGAGGGGCGAAACGCGAAACGACGACGCGCGGCCCGACGAGGGGCGAAACGACGGCGCAGCGACGAAACGACACTTGAATCATCGAAAACTGAAGATCTGGAAAATTTAGTGAAGGAAGTGACTTTTAACACTCCCAGCCGCGGCCGCAGCCACAGCCAGAGCCGCAGCCGCGGCCGCAGCCGCAGCCAGAGCCGCAGCCGCGGCCGCGGCCGGAAGAGGAAAACCACCGCGAAAAATACACAATGGTTTCCCCCTGCCAGCCGCGGCCGCAGCCGCAGCCGCGGCCGCGGCTGGAAGAAGAAAACCATCGCGAAAAATTCGCGATAGTTTTCCCCTCCCAACCGCGGCCGCAGCCGCAGCAGCCGCGGCCGCGGCCGCGGCTGGAAGAAGAAAACCACCGCGAAAAATTCGCGATAGTTTCCCCCCCCCAGCCGCTGCGGCAGCCGCTGCCGCAGCCGCAGCCGCGGCCGCGGCTGGAAGAAGAAAACCACCGCGAAAAATTCGCGATTAATTACCCCAACCAGCCGCAGGCGGCCAGCCACAGCAGTGCCGCAGCCGCGGGCAGCGCCGCGGTGAAGAGAAAAACCACCGCGAAAATTCGCGCTACGTATACCTCCCACCCGCGGCCACAGCCACAGCAGAGCCGCAGCCCGCTGGCCGCTGGCCGCGGCTGAAAGAAGAAAACCACCGCGAAAAATTCGCAGATAATTTTCACCGCCCAGCAGCTAGCAGCCGCGGCCGCGGCCCCGGCTGGAAGAGGAAAACCACCGCGAAAAATTCGCGATAATTTCCCCCTCCCAGCCGCGGCCGCAGCCGCAGCCGCGGCCGCGGCCGCGGCCGCGGCTGGAAGAAGAAAACCACCGCGAAAAAATCGCGATAGTTTTCCCCTCCCAGCCGCGGCCGCAGCCACAGCCAGAGCCGCGGCCGCGGCCGCGGCCGCGGCTGGAAGAAGGAAAAACCACCGCGTAAAAATTCGCGATAGTTTCCCCATCGGCGCGGCCACAAGCCAGAGCCGCAGCCGCGGCGCGGCCGCGGCTGGAAGAAGAAAAGGCCACGCGGATAACGTCGCGATAGTTTCCCCCTCGCCCTCCCATGCCGCGGCCGCCGCCGCAGCCGCAGCCGCGGCCGCGCCGCGGCGGAAGGGAAAACCACCGCGAAAATTAGCGATAGTTTCCCCCTCCAGCCGCTACTTGCAGGACCACAGCAAGAGCCAAGCGGACAGCCCGCGCCGCGGCTGGAAGAGAAAAACCACCCGAAAAATTCGCGATAGTTTCCCCCTCCCAGCCGCGGCCGCAGCCGCAGCCGCAGCCGCGGCCGCGCCTAGAAAAGGAAAACCACCGCGAAAAATTCGCGATCGTTTCCCCCTCCCAGCCGCGGCCACAGCCACAGCCGCAGCCGCAGATGCGGCCTCGGCCGCGGCAAGAAAACCACCGCGAAAAATTCGCGATAATTTCCCCCTCCCAGCCGCGACCGCAACCGCAGCCGCAGCCGCGGCCGCGGCCGCGGCTGGAAGAGAAAACCACCGCGAAAAATTCGCGATATTTCCCCCCTCCCAGCCGCGGCCGCAGCCCACAGCCAGAGCCACAGCCGCGGCCGCGGCCGCAGCTGGAAGCAGAAAACTATCGCGAAAAATTCGCGATAATTTCCCCCTCCCAGCCGCGGCCGCAGCCGCAGCCGCAGCCGCGGCCGCGGCCGCGGCTGGAAGAGGAAAACCACCGCGAAAAATTCGCGATAGTTTCCCCCTCCCAGCCGCGGCCGCAGCCACAGCCAGAGCCGCAGCCGCGGCCGCGGCCGCGGCTGGAAGAAGAAAACTATCGCGAAAAATTCGCGATAGTTTCCCCCTCCCAGCCGCGGCCGCAGCCGCAGCCGCAGCCGCGGCCGCGGCCGCGGCTGGAAGAGGAAAACCACCGCGAAAAATTCGCGATAGTTTCCCCCTCCCAGCCGCGGCCGCAGCCACAGCCGGAGCCGCAGCCGCGGCCGCGGCCGCGGCTGGAAGAAGAAAACCACCGCGAAAAATTCGCAATAGTTTCCCCCTCCCAGCCGCGGCCGCAGCCGCAGCCGCAGCCGCGGCCGCGCCTGGAAGAGGAAAACCACCGCGAAAAATTCGCGATAATTTCCCCTCCCAGCCGCGGCCACAGCCACAGCCAGAGCCGCAGACGCGGCCGCGGCCGCGGCTGGAAGAAGAAAACCACCGCGAAAAAATCGCGATAATTTCTTCTTCCAGCCGCCGGCGCAGCCCCAGCAGAGACGCGGCGCGGAAGATGCTGGACAGAGAAAACCTCCGCGAAAAATCGCGAATAGTTTCCACCTACCAGCCGCTGGCCGACAGCCACAGCCCAGAGCCGCTCCGCAGCCGGGGAGCCGCTGCCGCGCCGCGGCCGCGGCTTGGAAGAAGGAAAACTACCGCGAATAATTCGCGATAGTTTCCCCCTCCGAGCCGCGGCTGCAGCCGCAGCCGCAGATGCGGCCTCGGCCGCGGCTGCAAGAAGAAAACCACCGCGAAAAATTCGCGATAGCTTCCCCCTCCGAACCGCCGCCGCAGCCGCAGCCGCAGCCGCGGCCGCGGCCGCGGCTGGAAGAAGAAAACCACCGCGAAAAATTCGCGGTGGTTTCCCCCCTCCCAGCCGCGGCCGCAGCCACAGCCGAAGCCGCAGCCGCGGCCGCGGCCGCGGCTGGAGGAAGAAAACCACCGCGAAAAATTCGCGATCGTTTCCCTCTCCCAGCCGCGGCCGCAGCCACAGCCGCAGCCCAAAATCTATGTTACATATTTCATATCATAATCGTGTGTGATCCTTCGAATGCACAACTACGCTGCTTATTTCGTATCACTCCGCGGCACCCCCTCTCTGCCCACCGCGGCTCCCCCTCTCCTTGTGCGTGGCCTCCGCGGCACCCCCTCTCTGCTGAGGGGCGGAGGTGGCTCGGGCGGCTGCGGCCTTCGGTTTCGCTGACGAGATGTACTAGAAGCTCAGGACCTGGGCATCCTTTCTAAGGCCCGTACGGTCCATCTCAGCAACTCTCCATCCCCGCTACACCTCCGGTCCGTCTTACGTTCCGCTCTGGCCCGACTTTAGGAAACAGGGCGCCCCCACACGGTCTAACTTGGGACTAGCCCCTTTGACCGTGTGCCGCAACCAAGTTCCCAGGGACGAAGCCTGCCACAGCTCCGCCCCAGCAGTCTCTGGCAACTGCCCGTACCACCAGTCCTTGGGTCCGGCTCCCGCCAGTTCTTGGGTTGGTCGCCCGCCGGCTTGTGGGTCCGGTCTCCCCTTAGGAATGGGATTGCTCCCGGGTCCAGTGGCCCGCCAGTTCTCGGGTTGGTCGCCCTGGTATGGGATTTCTCCCTCTCTGCCGTCGGTGAGCAGTTTAACGACATGCTCAGGTCAAAATAACCCAGGCCAAAGCCCGAGCCCGCGCCTAGGCCCGGGCCGAGGCCTGAGCCCGAGCCCGAGCCCGAGCCCGAGCCCGAGCCCGAGCCCGAGCCCGAGCCCGAGCCCGAGCCCAAGCCCAGGCACGGGCCCGAGCCCGAGCCCGAGCCCGAGCCCGAGCCCGAGCCCGAGCCCCAGCCCCAGCCCCAGCCCCAGCCCCAGCCCGAGCCCGAGCCCGAGCCCGAGCCCGAGCCCGAGCCCGAGCCCGAGCCCGAGCCCGAGCCCGAGCCCGAGGCCGAGCCCGAGCCCGAGCCCGAGCCCGAGCCTGGACCCGAGCCCGAGCCGGCGCCCGAGCCCGAGCCCGAGCCCGAGCCCCAGCCCGAGCCCGAGCCCAGGCCCACCCCAGAGCCCAAACCAGAGGCCGAGCCCGAGCCCGAGCCCGAGCCCCAGCCCGAGCCCGAGCCCGAGCCCGAGCCCGAGCCCGAGCCCGAGCCCGAGCCCGGAGCCCGAGCCCGAGCCGAGCGAGCTCGAGCCGACCCGAGCCCGAGCCCGAGCCTGAGCCCGAAGCCCCGAGCCCGATCCCGAGCCCGAACCCTGCCGAGCCCGAGCCCGAGCCCGAGCCCGAGCCCGAGCCCGAGCCCGAACCCGAGCCCGAGCCCGAGCCCGAGCCCGAGGACGAGCCCGAACCCAGATCCGAGCCCGAGCCCGAGCCCGAGCCCGAGCCCGAGACCGCGCCCGAGCCCGAGCCCGGGCCCGAGCCCGAGCCCGAGCCCCGAGCCCGAGCCCGAGCCCGAGCCCGAGCCAGCCCGAGCCCGAGCCCGAGCCCACGCCCGAGCACGCGCCCAAGCCCGCGCCCGCGCCCGCGCCCGAGCCCGAGCCCGAGCCCGAGCGAGCCCGAGCCCGAGCCCGAGCTCGAGCCCGAGCCCGACCCCCAGCCAGGGCCCGAGCCCGAGCCCGGACGAGCCCGGACCCGCCCGAGCCAGAGCCAGAGCCCGAGCCCGAGCCCGAGCCCGAGCCGGAGCCCGAGCCGGAGCCGGAGCCCAAGCCCGAGCCCGAGCCCGAGCCCGAGCCCAAGCCCGGCCCGAGCCCAAGCCCGAGCCCGAGCCCGAGCCGGAGCGCAAGCCCGAGCCCGAGCCCGAGCCCGAGCCCGTGCCCGAGCCCGAGCCGAGCCCAAGCCCGAGCCCGAGCCCGAGCCCGAAGCCCGAGCCCGAGCCCGAGCCCGAGCCCGAGCCCATGCCCGAGCTCGAACCCGAGCCCGAGCCCGCTGGGCCCAGCCCGAACCCAAGCCCATGCCCGAGACCGAGCCCGGAACCGAGCCCGAGCCCGAGCCCGAGCCCGAGCCCGAGCCTGAGCCCGAGCCCGGCCCGAGCCCAACCCGCGCCCGAGCCCGAGCCTGAGCCCGCGCCAGAGCCCCAGCACGACCCCGAGCCCCAGCCCGAATCTGAGCCCGAGCCCGGGCCCGGCACAGAGATACAGACACACAGACGCACAGACACACAGACATTCAAGCACACAGTCCCACACGCAGACAGAGACACAAAGACAGATCCACAGACAGACAGACACACAGATATACTGACATACAGAAACGTAGACAAAGACGACCAGTACACAGAGACACAGACAACC
The DNA here is from genome assembly GCA_963575745.1 of Prorocentrum cordatum. Lineage (NCBI taxonomy): Eukaryota > Dinophyceae > Prorocentrales > Prorocentraceae > Prorocentrum > Prorocentrum cordatum. Next base: position 11,000 of record CAUYUJ010001010.1, read on the forward strand.
ACATACACACAGACATACAGACACACAGACACATTGACACAGACACAGACAGACACACAGACACAGAGACACACCGACACACGAACATACAGACAAACCGACACAGGGGCACACCCACACACAGACAGAGAGACAGACAGACACACAAACACACAGACACCTAGACACAGAGATAACCAGACACACCGATAAACAGACAGAGAGACACAGAGACTGACGGACACACTGCCAGACTGACACTGAGACATCCGATAGGCACAGAGACAAACACACACACACACACACACACACACACACACACACACACACACACACACACACACACACATACATACGCACACACAGACAAACAGACACACAGACAAATAGACATACCAACATAGAAACACAGACACAGAGACACACGGACACCGACACACAGACAAACAAACATACAGACACAGAACACACAGACATGCAGACACACACACACAAAAAAAAACAGGGACACACACACACACACAGAGAGACACCCAGATGCACAGAGAACCAGACACAGAGATGAACAGACACACAGGCCCACAGACACACGGGCACGCTGCCAGACCGAGACACCCAGACACGCAGACACACTCACAAACTGACAAATTCACACACACTAGCAGAGACAAACACACACATACACACTCTGACGAACGGACAGACAGACACAGAACCAAGAAGACATACATATACAGAACAAACACGGACAGAAAGAATGCCAGACAGAGGCACAGGAACAGACACACAAACAGACACACAAACAATGAGGGAAACACACAGACAAACACACACATAGACACACATAAAGACGAAGTATACACAGACACACAGACACACAGACGCACAGACAGACGGACGAGAAGATACGCAGACACGCAGTGATGCTCGAGGAGACCGACAGACACAACACAGACGCATAGACACATCAACAAAAATAATTTTGAAGACCTAGCTCGAGTAGCAGACTGTATTCAAAGCTGTAAATGTTTCAGCCGAGCGTCCCTGCTATGAGCTCGCTAGCTCCATTACAGCACGACGTAATCACAGACTACGAAAAGCTGTAAAGAGGACTTGTGAACTACAAAAAGTGTTCTGACCAAGCTAGAGTAGTAGATCACGTCCAGGTCTCTCCATGTTAGAGACGAGCGCACCTGCTAATACTGAATTTCATGTGCGTAACAGCTCTGTAGCTTGTCTAAATATTTCGTAATACAGAAAAGAAATATCACTGGTGAAAATGATTGAACGTATACAAAAAGCTTTACGAACCTAGCTCGAGTAGCAGGCCGAGTTTAAACCTCTACACGCATGAGCCGAACGCGCCTCATGATTATTATCGGTTCGTGAAAGTATGGGCTCTCTAATTCTCCGAAATCTCGAAGTAAGTACAGAAAACCGAAAATACGTCTGACGATGACTCTAAACAAACTCGGTTCCTCCAAGTGTTTCGATAGTAATAATGCACCTACTGACCTGAAAATTTTACTGGCAGAAGCGCGATAACCCACTACAGGTGCGAAAAATCTGCTTTCTCAAAATGAATTGTCAAATATCTTTCAAAAAAAATGCAAAACCACCCAAAAGTTACCACTTTGTCCTTTCTGGCCGGTTCGACCAACTAGCTCCACCCCGCGCCGGAATTCCTCTAGCTCATCGATAACGAAGAGCTTTACGAGGTACTAGCTTCCAGCAATAACTGGGCGCCGGCGGTAAACCGTCAACCTTTCTTACCGCCGGGGGACTCGTAGAGCTTCCTGACAATATATAATGTATAAAAGAATTTCAGAGAACGACTAGTTTTTCAGCCCAAGCGATTATAGACCTCTCAAGATGACTCTAACAAAACAAACGAACAGTTTTCCAATCGAGCTCGAGTATGAAACCGAGTTCAGACCTCTCAATGCGACAGGTGGACGCGTCTGATGTCTGCGGATCGATTCCTGTGATTACCAGCTCTGCAGCCCCCCATACAGCCTGAGTTAAGTGCAGAACCTCGCAGGATGTCTCGAATAATACAACAGTTTCGCGGATCTCGTTCAGCAGCAGACCGAGTTCCGAGCTCTCGATTCGACGAACGGACGCGCCTGATGTCTCGAAATCGATTCCTGTGACCAGCAGCACTGTAGCCCTTCCCCAGCACGATTTAAGTACAGAAAACCGAGAGCACTTCTCAAGATGACTCGAACAAGACCAATAGCTTCGCGAACCTAGCTCGGGGAGCAGACCGAGTTCAGAGCTCTTGATTCAACTTACGAACGCGCCTGATGATTCTCAATCGATTTCTGTGATATCAGCTCTGTGGCTGCCCTACAGATCGAGTTAAGTGAGAAAAACCGAGAGCGTCTGCTACAATGACTCGAATAATACGAATAGGTTTGCGACCCTAGCTCGGCTAGCAGACCGAGTTCAGACCTCTGGATTCAACAGGCGAACGCGCCTGATCTTTCTGGATGCATTAGCTGTGCTGAACAGCTCTGTAGTTGTCCTGCAGCTCGAGTTACCTTAAGAAAATCGACAGCGCGTATCAAGATGACTCGAAACGGCCGTTCCCGCCTGCCTGCTTTTTGACCTTCAAAGTTACCCGATCGAGCTGTGATCAAGATGGCGAGCGGGAATAAGATCGAATATCATGGGAAAAAATACTAGAGCTCTAACGAATTGTCAAATTTTGAGAACAACATTTTCAACCGACCAAAAGTCACCAAAAGGTCCGTCGAGATTTTTCTTGCCAACTAGCTCTCCAGCGCTCCGGAATTACTCTCAAGCTTCCAGCAATAACTTGCTAAGGGAAGCTCTACGAGTTACTTGCTAAGGGAAGCTCTACGAGTTACTGGGCGCCGGCGGTGAACCGTCAACCTTGGTTACCGCCGGGGGACTCGTAGAGCTTCCTAGCTCGACTTCAGTTGAAACAACCGACAGCACCTACCAACATTCCGACTTATAGTGAATGTTTCTTTGACCTCTGAATGCGACAGGCGACGCGTCTGATGTCTGCGAACCGACTCCTCATTACCACCCCTACAGCCAAAGTTAAGTGCGGAAAACCGACAGCACCTCTCAGGATGACTCGAACAATACAATAATTATGCGGACCTAGTTCGGGCAGCAGACCGAGTTCCGAGCTCTGGATTCGACAGGCGGACACGCCTGATCTCTTCAAATCGATTCCTGTGACAGCAAGCACTGTAGCCCCCCTCAGCGCAAGTTCAGTGAAGAACACTGATAGCACTTCTCAAGATGACTCGACGAATACGAATAATTTTGTGATTCTAGATCGGGCAGCAAACCGAGTTCAGAGCTCTGGGTTCGAAAGACAAACGCAACTGATGGTTCTGAATCAGTTCCTGTAAATATCAGCTCTGTAGCTGTCCTACAGCTCGAGTTAAGTACAGGAAACCGAGAGCGCCTATCAAGATGACTCGAATAATACGAATAGGTCTGCGCACCTAGCTCGGCTAACAGACCGCGTTCAGGTCTCTGGATTCGACAGGCGAACGCGCCTTTTCATTCTACATCAATTAGCTGTGCCTACCAGCTCTGTAGCTGTCCTACAGCTCGAGTTATGTTCAGAAAACCGTCGGCGCGCATCAAGATGACTCGAAACGGCCGATCCCGCCAGTGTGCTTTTTGACAGTAAAAGCTACCCGATCGAGCTGAGATCAAGATGGTGAGCGGGAATAAGATCAAATATCACGGGAAAAAATACTAGAGCTCAAACGAATGGTCAAATTTCGAGAACAAAATTTTCAACTGACCAAAAGTTGTGAAAAGTTCAGTTCTTTTTTTTTTCGAGCCAACTAGCTCTCCAGCGTTTCGGACTGGGCGCCGGCGGTAAACCGTCAACCTTTGTTACCGCCGGGGGACTCGTAGAGCTTCCTGACAACATATAATGTCGAAAAAATGCAGAGAACGAATAGTTTTTCAGCCCAACTCGAGTATCAGACCGAGTTCAGACCTCTGAATGCGACAGACGGACGCGTCTGATGTCTCCGAATCGATTCCTGTGATTACCCGCCCTGCAGCCTCCCTACAGCCCGAGTTAAGTGCAGAACGCCGACAGTAGCTCTCAAGATGACTGGAAGAATACGAACAGTTTCGTGATTCTCGATCGCGCAGCAGACCGAGTTCAGAGCTCTGGATTCGACAGACAAACGCGACTGATGATTCTGAATCGGTTTCTGTAACTATCAGCTCTGTAGCTGTCCTATAGCTCGAGTTAAGTACAGGAAACCGAGAGCGCCTGTTAAGATGATTCGAATAATACGAATAGGTTTGCGGACCTGGCTCGGCTAGCAGACCGAGTTCAGACCTCTGGTTGGAACAGCCGATCGCGCCTGATGATTCTGAGTCGATAAGGCGTGCTTACCAGCTCTGTAGCTGTCCTATATCTCGAGTTAAGTTCAGAATACCGACAATACGAATCAAGATGACTTGAATAATACGAATAGGTTTGCGGACCTAGCTCGGCTAGCAAACCGAGTTCAGACCTCTGGATTCAACAGGCGAACGCGCCTGATGATTCTGAATGCGATAGGTGTGCTGACCAGCTCTGTAGCTGTCCTACAGCTCGAGTTAAGTACAAAATACCGACAACGCGTATCAAGATGACTCGAAACGGCCGATCCCGCCAGTGTGCTTTTTGGCAGTAAAAGATACCCGATCGAGCTGAGATCAAGATGGCAAGCGGGAATAAGATCGAATATCACGGGAAAAAATACTAGAGCTCTAACGAATGGTCAAACTGGCGCCGGCGGTGAACCGTCAACCTGGTCACCGCCGGGAACCTCGTAGAGCTCTTAGCACGCGTAAGAGTGCTCAGGCATCAAAAGAAAGAGCTTCTGGAAGCATTTCTCGTAAAAGAGAAACATGATTTTTTTTGAAGTCGACATGAAGATGGTTCCTCCAAGTGTTTTCATAGTAAAAGTGCATGTAGAGAGCTCATATTAAGACAGAGAGGCCCTTATAGTGGTCTACAGGTGCGAAAAATCTGCTTTCTCAAAATAAATGGCCAAATATCTTTGAAATAATCGCAAAACCACCCAAAAAATATCACATTGTCCGTTCTGGTCGGGTCGACCAGCTCCACCCCGCGCCGGAATTCCTCTAGCTCATCGATGCCGAAGAGCTCTACGAGGTATTTCGAGAACAAAATTTTCAACCGACCAGAAGTTGTGAAAAGTTCAGTTCTTTTTTTTCGAGCCAACTAGCTCTCCAGCGCGCCGGAATTACTCTAAGCTTCCAGCTATAACTAGCTAAGGGAAGCTCTACGAGTTAATTACTCTAAAGCTTCCAGCAATAACTTGCTAAGGGAAGCTCCACGAGTTACTTACGTCGAGCTAGGAAGCTCTACGAGTCTCCCGGCGGTGCCGAAGGTTGACGCTTTACCGCCCTTCGAAACGGGAAATTGGTTGCGTCCAAAACTGGGCGCCGGCGGTAAACCGTCAACCTTTGTTACCGCCGGGAGACTCGTACAGCTTCCTGACAACATATAATGTCGAAATAAATTGCAGAGAACGAATAGTTTTTCAGCCCAACTCGAGTATCAGACCGAGTTAAGACCTCTGAATGCGATAGACGGACGCGTCTGATGTCTCCGAATCGATTCCTGTGATTACCCGCCCTGCAGCCTCCCTAGAGCCCGAGTTAAGTGCAGAACGCCGACAGTAGCTCTCAAGATGACTGGAAGAATACAAACAGTTTCGTGATTCTGGATCGCGCAGCAGACCGAGTTCAGAGCTCTGGATTCGACAGACAAACGTGACTGATGATTCTGAAACGGTTTCTGTAACTATCAGCCCTGTAGCTGTCCTATAGCTCGAGTTAAGTACAGGAAACCGAGAGCGCTTATCAAGATGATTCGAATAATACGAATAGGTTTGCGGACCAGACTCGGCTAGCAGACCGAGTTCAGACCTCTGGCTGGAACAGCCGAACGCGCCTGATGATTCTGAGTCGATGAGGCGTGCTTACCAGCTCTGTAGCTGTCCTATATCTCGAGTTAAGTTCAGAATACCGACAGTGCGATTCCAGATGACTTGAATAATGCGAATAGGTTTGCGGACCTAGCTGGGCTAGCAAACCGAGTTCAGAGCTCTGGATTCAACAGGCGAACACACCTAATCATTCTACATCGATTAGCTGTGCTTGACAGCTCTGTAGCTGTCCTACAGCTCGAGTTAAGTACAAAATACCGACAACGCGTATCAAGATGACTTGAAACGGCCGAACCCGCCAGTGTGCTTTTTGGCAGTAAAAAATACCCGATCGAGCTGGGATCAAGATGACGAGCGGGAATAAGATCGAATATCACGGGAAAAAATACTAGAGCACAAACGAATTGTTGAATTTCGAGAACAAAATTTTCAACCGACCAAAAGTTGTGAAAAGTTCAGTTCTTTTTTTTTGAGCCAACTAGCTCTCCAGCGCGCCGGAATGACCGGGCGCCGGCGGTAAACCGTCAACCTTGGTTACCGCCGGGGAACTCGTAGAGCTTCCAAGCTCAACTTAAGTTGAGGAAACCGACAGCACCTACTAACATTCTGACTCATAGTGAATATTTTTTGACCTCTGAATGCGACAAGCGGACGCGTCTGCTGTCTGCGAATCGCCTCCTGTCATGACCAGCCCCGCAGCCCCGCTACAGCCCGAGGTAAGTGCAGAAAACCGACAGCATCTCTCATGATGACTCGAACAATAGAATAGTTTCGCGAACCTAGTTCGGGCAGCAGACCGAGTTCCGAGCTCTGGATTCGACAGGCGGACGCGTGATCTCTTTAAATCGATTCATATGACAACCAGCACTGTAGCCCCCTCTTAGCGCAAGTTGAGTGAAGAAAACTGAGAGCACTTCTCAAGATGACTCGACCAATACGAATAATGCGATTCTAGATCGGGCCAAAGACCGAGTTTAGAGCTCTAGATTCGACAGACAAACGCAACTGACGATTCTGAATCAGTTTCTGTAAATATCAGCTCTGTAGCTGTCTTACAGCTCGAGTTAAGTACAGAAAACCGAGAGTTTCTGTCAAGATGACTCGAATAATACGAATAGGTTTCCGGACCTAGCTCGGCTCACAGACCGAGTTCAGACCTCTGGATTCAACAGGCAAACGCGCCTAATCATTCTGCATCGATTAGCTGTGCTTACCAGCTCTGTAGATGTCGTAAAGCTCGAGTTAGGTTCAGAAAACCGTCAGCGCGTATCAAGATGACTCGAAACGGCCGATCCCGCCACAGTGCTGTTTGGCCTTCAAAGTTACCCGATCGAGCTGAGATCAAGATGGCGAGCGGGTATAAGATCGAATATCACGGGAAAAAATACTAGAGCTCTAACGAATGGCCAAATTTCGAGAACAAAATTTTCAACGGACCAAAAGTCACCAAAAGTTCCGTCGAGATTTTTCTTGCCAACTAGCTCTCCAGTGCGCCGGAATTACTCTTAAGCTTCCAGCAACTAGCTTAGGGAAGCTCTACGAGTCAAGTCAGCAAAAGGTCCGTCGAGATTTTTCTTGCCAACTAGCTCTCCAGCGCTCCAGAACTGGGCGCCGGCGGTAAACCGTCAACCTTGGTTACCGCCGGGGGACTCGTCGAGCTTCCTAGCTCGACTTGAGTTGAGACAACCGACAGCACCTACCATTCCGACTCATAGTGAATGATGCGCGCGAATCGACGTCTCATTACCACCCCTACATCCCGAGTTAAGTGCGGAAAACCGAGAGCACCCTTCAGGATGACTCGAACAATCCAATAATTATGCGGACCTAGTTCGGGCAGCAGACCGAGTTCCGAGCTCTGGATTCGACAGACAGACACGCCTGATCTCTCCAAATCGATTGCTGTGACAACAAGCACTGTAGCCCCCCTCAGCGCGAGTTGAGTGAAGGAAACCGAGAGCACTTCTGAAGATGACTCGAGCAATACGAACAATTTTGTGATTCTGGATCGAGCAGCAAACCGAGTTCAGAGCTCTGGATTCGATAGACAAACGCAACTGATCATTCTGAATCAGTTCCTCTAAATATCAGCTCCGTAGCTGTCCTACAGCTCGAGTTGAGTAGAGAAAACCGAGAGCGCCTGTCAAGATGACTCGAATCATACGAATAGATTTGCGCACCTAGCTCGGCTAACAGATCGAGTTCAGGCCTCTGGATTCGACAGCCGAACGCGCCTTTTGATTCTACATCGATTAGCTGTGCCTACCAGCTCTGTAGCTATCCTAAAGCTCGAGTTATGTTGAGAAAACCGACAGCGTGCATCAAGATGACTCGAACCGACCGATCCCGCCACAGTGCTTTTCGATAGTAATATTCACCCGATCGAGCTGAGATGAAGATGGCGAGCGGAAATAAGATCGAATATCACGGGAAAAAATACTAGAGCTCAAACGAATTGTCAAAATTCGAGAACAAAATTTTCAACTGAGCAAAAGTTGTCAAAAATTCAGTCGAAATTTTTCGAGCCAACTAGCTCTGGGGCGCGCCGGAATTACTGGGCGCCGGCGGTAAACCGTCAACCTCGGTTACCGCCGGGAGACTCGTAGAGCTTCCTAGCTCGACTTAAGTTGAGAAAACCGACAGCACCTACCAACATTCCGACATATAGTGAATATTTTTCGACCTCTGAATGCGACAGGCGGGCGCGTCTGACGTCTGCAAATCGACTCCTTTCATTGCCAGCCCTGCAGCCCCCCTACAGCCCGAGTTAAGTGCAGAAAACCGACATGACTTCTCAGGATGACTCGAACAATACAGAAGTTTTGCACCCAATTCGGGCAGCAGATCGAGTTACGAGCTCTGGATTCGACAGGCGGACGCGCCTGATGTCTTCAAATCGATTCCTCTAAACATCAGCACTGTAGCCCCCCTCAGCGCGAGTGAGTGAAGAAAACCGAGAGCACTTCTCAAGATGACTCGATCAATACGAATATTTTTGCGATTCTAGATTGGGCAGCAGACCGAGTTCAGAGCTCTAGATTCAACAGACAAACGCAACTGATGATTTTGAATCAGATTCTGTACGTACCAACTCTGTAGCTGTCCTACAGCTCGAGTTCAGTACAGGAAACCGAGAGTTTATGCCAAGATGACTCGGATAATACGAATAGGTTTGCGGACCTAGCTTGGCCAAGAGACCGAGTTCAGACCTCTGGATTTAACAGGCGAACGCGCCTAATCATTCTACATCGATTAGTTGTGCTTACCAGCTCTGTAGCTGTCCTAAAGCTCGAGTTATCTTCGGAAAACCGTCAGCGCATATCAAGATGACTCAAAACGGCCGATCCCGCCACAGTGCTTTTCGATAGTAATATTCACCCGATCGAGGTGAGATCGAGATGGCGAGCGGGAATAAGATCGAATATCACGGGAGAAAATACTAGAGCTCTAACGAATTGCTGAATTCCGAGAACGAAATTTTCAACCGACCAAAAGTTGTGAAAAGTTCAGTCGAGACTGGGCGCCGGCGGTAAACCGTCAACCTTGGCTACCGCCGGGGAACTCGTAGAGCTCCCAAGCTCGACTTAAGTTGAGAAAACCGACAGCACCCACCAACATTCTGACTCATAGTGAATATGTTTTGACCTCTGAATGCGACAAGCGGACGCGTCTGATGACTGCGAATCGACTCCTGTCACAGCCCCGCAGCCCCCCTACAGCCCGAGGTCAGTGCAGAGAACCGACAGCATCTCCCGGGATGACTCGAACAATACAATAGTTTCGCGAACCTAGTTCGGGCAGCAGACCGAGTTCCGAGCTCTAGATTCGACAGGCGGACGCGCATGATCTCTTGAAATCGATTCATATGACAACCAGGACTGTAGCCCCCTCTCAGCGCAAGTTGAGTGAAGAAAACTGAGAGCACTTCTCAAGATGACTCGACCAATACGAATAATTTCGCGATTCTAGATCGGGCAGAAGACCGAGTTCAGAGCTCTGGATTCGACAGACAAACGCAACTGACGATTCTGAATCAGTTTCTGTAAATATCAGCTCTGTAGCTGTCTCACAGCTCGAGTTAAGTGCAGAAAACCGAGAGTTTCTGTCAAGATGACTCGAATAATACGAATAGGCTTGCGGACCTAGCTCGGCTCACAGACCGAGTTCAGACCTCTGGATTCAATAGGCGAACGCGCCTAATCATTCTGCATCGATTAGCTGTGCTTACCGGCTCTGTAGATGTCGTAAAGCTCGAGTTATGTTGATAAAACCGTCAGCGCGTATCAAGATGACTCGAAACGGCCGATCCCGCCAGAGTGCTTTTTGGCCTTCAAAGTTACGCGATCGAGCTGAAATCAAGATGGCGAGCGGAAATAAGATCGAATATCACGGGAAAAAATACTAGAGCTCTAACGAATGGTCAAATTTCGAGAACAAAATTTTCAACCGACCAAAAGTCACCAAAAGTTCCGTCGAGATTTTTCTTCCCAACTAGCTCTCCAGCGCGCCGGAATTACTCTTAAGCTTCCAGCAACTAGCTTGGGGAAGCTCTACGAGTCATTTTTCGAGCCAACTAGCCTGCCAGCGTTTTCGAACTGGCGCCGGCGGTAAACCGTCAACCTGGCTACCGCCGGGGACCTCGTAGAGCTCCTCGCACCCTCGAGAGTGCTCGGAAAAAAAGCAGAGAGCTTCAGATATGATCTTCTTAGACATTTCAAACAAGGTATTTCCCATGTCCCCATCCGACCCTGAAAGTGTTCGGCGCGAGGTCGAGAAACCGAGTAGGGAAGATGCATTCACACATACAAGCACACGCACACACGAGCACAAACGAGCACACACACACACAACAGACACGCAACACACCTAAAAGCACAGACATACAGAGAAACATGAAACCACGCGTAGGACAGCATGCGAACACACACACATACACACTCACGCACACACAGACACGCACGCACGCGCGCGTTCACACATAATCATATATATATATATGTGTGTATATATATATACATACATACATACATACATACATACATACATACATACATACATACATACACACAGGCGCACACACCCCTACACACGAGCCGAGCCGCCCACGCGCGCCTCGCCCCCCGCCCTCTCCGCCGGCGCTCCGGAGGGGGGAGGCGCTGCGCCATTCCGGGGCCGGCCCTCCCCCCACTCCACCCACTCCGCCCCCGCGGTGCGCCCGAGGCAGGGGAGAGAGAGAAAGGGGGGGGGGCGCGCGGGCCACGGCGCCACCGAGGGCGCGCGCGCGCACACGCACGCGCACGCACGCACACAGAATCACACGAGCACAGACACAAACACACATCCACACGCGCGCGCACACTCATCCACGCGCGCCCATTCATGCGCGCGCACCCCACACGCACGCCCATACCCACATACACACACAGACGCACGCACACACACACACACACACACACACACACACACACACGCACACATACCAGACACACGCGCACCCACTCATACAAACATAAACACACGCAAACGGAAAAGCACACACACACACACACGCACGAACACACAGGCACACGCGCACACACACACGCACACGCACCAGACACACACACACACGCACCAGACACACGAACGCAATCGCGAACACCCACAGAAAACACGCACTGAGAACAGAGACAGTCACACAAGCAAACGCACACACACACACACGCACAAACGAACACACTTACAACCACACCCACGTTACACGAACGAACACTTACAAACACACGCACGAACCCCCCCCCCCGACCCCCTCCCGGCGCTCCGGAGGGGGGAGGCACCGCCCCATCTTGGGGCCGGCCCTCCCCCCACTCAAACCACTCCGCCCTCGCGGGGCGCTGGAGGAAGGGGGAGGGGGAGCGCGGGGTTGCGAGCGCCGCGCGCGCACACACACGCACTGACACACACACGCACACACACGCATACACACGCGCACAGACAGACAGACAGACAGACAGACAGACAGACAGACAGACAGACAGACAGACAGACAAGACGGACAGACAGACAGACCGACAGACAGACAGAGAGACAGACAGACAGACAGACAGACAGACAGACAGACAGACAGACAGAGACAGACAGACAGACACACACACACACACACGCACAGACAGCAAGACACACAGACAGACAGACAGACAGACAGACAGACAGACAGACAGACAGACAGACAGACACACACAGGCATACAGACACGCAGACACACAGACACACAGACACACAGACACACAGACACACAGACACACAGGCAACCAGACACACAGACACACAGACACACAGACACACAGACACACAGACAGACAGACACACAGACAGACAGACACACACACACAGACACACAAACACAGAGACCCACAGACACACAGACACACAGACACACAGACACACGGACACACGGACCACAGACAACACACACACACAGACAGACAGACACACGGCCATACAGACACAAAAGACACACGGCCATACACACACAGACACACAGACACACAGACACACAGACACACAGACACACAGACACAAAGACACACAGACACACAGACACACGGACACATAGACACACAGACACACAGACACACAGACACACAGAAACACAGACACGTAGACACACAGACACACAGACATACAGACACACAAATACACAGACACACAGGCACACAGACACTCAAGCACACAGACACACAGAGCACCAGATTCACAGACACACAGACACACAGACACACAGACACACGGACACACATACACGCAGACACACAGACACGCAGACACGCAGACACACCAACACACAGACACGCAGACACAAGGACACACAGACACGCAGGCACAAAGGCACACAGGCACACAGACACACAGACACCCAGACAGACAGACACACAGACACACAGACAAACAAATACACAGACACACTGACACACTGACACACTGACGCACAAAAACACGGACACACAGACACACAGACACATAGACACACAGATACATAGACACACAGACACACTGACTGGCAGACAGAGCCCCCCCCCCACCCACCCACCACACCCCCTTCCGGCGCTCCGGAGGGGGGAGGCACCGCCCCATTTTGGGGCCGGCCCTCCCTCCACTCCAACCACTCCGCCCTCGCGGAGCGCCCGAGAAAGGGGAAGGGCGGGGGGGGGGCCAGCACGGGGCTGCCAGCGCCGCGCGCGCACGCACACACACACACACACACACACACACACACTGACACACACACACACACACACACACACACGCACGCATACACACACAAACGCAAATACACGCGCACAGACACACATACAGACAGACAAACACACAGACAGACAGAAAGACAACACAGACAGATCCACAGGCAGACAGACACACAGACACACAGACAGACAGACACGCAGACACACGGACACACAGACACGCAGACACAAGGATACACAGACACACAGCCAACCAGTCACACAGACACACAGACATCCAGACACGCAAAAACTCAGACACACAAACACGCGGACACACAAACACACAGCCATGCAGACACACAGACACGGACACACGGACACAAAAGACACACGGACATACAGACACACAAACCCAGACACACAGACACACAGACACACAGACACACAGACACACGGATGCACAGACACACAGACACACATACACACAGACACACGGACACACAGACACACAAACACACAGACACACAGGCACACAGACACACGGACACACGGAACACGGACACCAACACACAGACACACAGACACACCAACACAAAAACACACAGACACACAGACACACAGACACACAGACACACAGACACACAGACACACAGACACACAGACACACAGACACACAGACAAAATACACAGACACACAGACACACGGAACACGCGCCACGCAGACAACACCAACCACACGCGGTACCCACACACGACACACAGACACTGCAAAACACCGACACATACAGACACAGAAACAACCAACTCAACAGAAGCACCAGAAAACACACGACACACAGACACACAACACGCGGACACACTGAACAGACTGAACACCCATACCCAAGACACACAGACACAACAACACATAAACACACCGACCACAAACTGACACACTGACAAACACTGACACACTGACACACAGAAACACAGACCCCGGCCCCCCCCCCCAACAAATAATGATAAATAAAAAAACAGCCACAATGAACACACGGACACACAGACACACAGACACATAGACACATAGGCCGCCAGACACACAGATACACAGACACAAAAACACACGGACACAAAGACAGACAGACAAACACACACACACACACAGAGGAACAGGGACACACAGACACACAGACACACAGACACACAGACACACAGACCCACAGACCCACAGACACACAGACGCACAGACAAGCGGACACTCAGACACACAGACACACAGACACACAGAAACACAGACACACAGAAAGACAGACACACAGACACGCAGACACACAGACACACAGACATAAAGACACACAAATACAAAGACACACAGACACACAGACACTCAAGCACACTGACACACAGATGCACAGACACACAGACACACAGACACTCAGACACACAGACACACAGAAACACAGACACACAGACACACAGGCACACGCATACACGCACACAGACACACAGACACAAGGACACACCGAGACGCAGGCACAAAGGCACACAGGCACACAGACACACACAGACAGACACACAGACACACACAAACGGATACACCGATACACTGACACACTGACACACAGACACACAGACGCAAAAAAAGAAACAGACACACAGACACACAGACACACAGACACACAGAACTAGGGACACCCAGACACACAGACACACAGACACACAGACACACAGAGACACAGACACATTGACACACTGACACACTGACACACAGAAACAAAGACACGCAGACACACAGGGACACAAACACACAGACACACAGACTCACAGACACACAGACACACAGACAAGGCAACACAAACACACAGACACACAGGAAGACACGCAGACAGAAACACAGGCACACATACAAACAGACACACAGACACACTCACTCACAGACACACAGACACACAGACACACAGACACACAGACACACAGACACACAGACACACATACAGACAGACAGACAGACAGACAGACAGACAGACATAGACACACAGACACAAAGACCCACAGATACACAAGCACACAGACACACAGACACACGGACACACGGACACACGGACAAACTCTCACACAGACAGACAGACATACGGCCATACAGACACAAAAGACACACGGACACACAGACACACAGACACACGGACACAGACACACAGGCACACAGACACACAGACACACAGACACACAGACCCACAGACACACAGACACACAGACACACGGACACATAGACACACAGACACACAGACACACAGATAAACAGACACACAGAAACACAGACACGGAGACACACAGACACACAGCCATACAGACACACAAATACACAGACACACAGACACACAGACACTCAAGCACACAGACACACAGACACCCAAGCACACAGACACACAGAAACACAGACACATAGACGCACGGACACACAGACACGCAGACACGCGGCTACGAAGGACACACAGACACGCAGGCACAAAGGCACACAGGCACACAGACACACAAACACCCAGACAGACAGACACACAGACACACAGACAAACAGATACACAGACACACTGACACACTGACACACAGACACACAGACACACAGACGCACAAAAACACAGACACACAGATACACAGACACACAGACACACAGACAGGCAGACAGAGCCCCCCCACCCACCACACCCCCTTCCAGCGCTCCGGAGGGGGGAGGCGCCGCCCCATTTTGGGGCCGGCCCTCCCTCCACTCCAACCACACCGCCCTCGCGGAGCGCCCGGAAGGGGGTGGGGCGGCAGCGCGGGGCTGCCAGCGCCGCGCGCGCACACACTCACACACTGACACGCACACACGCACGCGCACACACACACACACACGCAAATTCACGCGCACAAGCAGACAGACAGACACGCACACACACAGACGCACAGAAAGACAGACACACAGACAGATCCACAAACAGAGAGACACACAGACACGCAGACACACACACAAAGACACGCAGACACAAGGATACACAGACACAGAGACAACCAGTCAGACAGACACACAGAGACCCAGACACGCAGACACTCAGACACACAGACACACGAACACACAAACACACAGACATAGAAACACACAGACACGAGCACACGGACACAAGGACACAAAAGACACGGGCATACAGACACACAGACAAACAGACACAGAGACACACAGACACACAGACACACAGGCACACAGACACGAAGACACACAGACACACATACACACAGACACGCGAACTCACAGACACACAGAAACACGGACACACACACACACAAACACTCAGACACACAGACACACGGACACACGAACACACAGACACCAACACACAGACACACAGACACACCAACACAAAAACACACAGGACACACAGACATTCAGACACACAGACACACAGAAACACATACACACAGACACACAGACACATGGTTACACGGACACGCTGACACACAGACACACAGACACACACACGGACCCACAGACACGCAGACACACAGACACAGAGACATACAGACACACAAATACAAGGATAAACAGACACCCAGACACACAGACACATAGACACACAAACACACAGACACACTGGCACTCTGACACAGTGACACACAGACACACAGACACACAGACACACTGACACACGGACACACAGACACACAGGCAATCAGACATACAGACACACAGACAGACAGACAGACAGACAGACACACAGACACGCCGACACACAGGCATACAGACACACAGACACACAGACACACAGACACACAGACACACGGACACACAGACACACAGGCAACCAGACACACAGACACACAGACACAAAGACACACAGACACACAGACACACAGACACACAGACAGACAGACAGACACACACACAGACACACAGACACACAAACACAGAGACCCACAGACACACATAAACACAGACACACAGACACACGGACACACGGACACACAGACAACACACACACAGACAGACAGACAGACACACGGCCATACAGACACAAAAACACGGACACACAGACACACAGACACACAGACACAGGCACACAGACACACAGACACACAGACACACAGGCACACAGAAACACGGACACACAGACACACGGACACATAGACACACACACACACACAGACACACAGACACACAGAAACACAGACACGCAGACACACAGACACACAGACATACAGGCACCCAAATACACAAACACACAGACACACAGACACTCAAGCACACAGACACACAGAGCACCAGATTCACAGACACACAGGCACAAAGACACACAGACACACGGACACACAGACACGCAGACACACAGACACGCAGACACGCAGACACACCAACACACAGACACGCAGACACAAGGACACACAGACACGCAGGCACAAAGGCACACAGGCACACAGACACACAGACACCAAGACAGACAGACACACAGACACACTGACACACTGACACACTGACACACATACGCACAAAAACACAGACACACAGACACACAGAAGCATAAACACACAGACACATAGACACACAGACACACTGACTGGCAGACAGAGCCCCCCCCCACCCACCACACCCCCTTCCGGCGCTCCGGAGGGGGGAGGCACCGCCCCATTTTGGGGCCGGCCCTCCCTCCACGGACCAACCACTCCGCCCTCGCGGAGCGCACGAGAAAGGGAGAGGCGGGGGGGGGCCAGCGCGGGGCTGCCAGCGCCGCGCGCGCACGCACACACACACACACACACACTGACACACACACACACACACACGCACGCACGCACACACACACACACACACGCAAATACACGCGCACAGACAGACAGACAGACAGACAGACAGACAGACAGACAGACACACACACAGACGCACAGAAAGACAACGCAGACAGATCCACAGGTAGACAGACACACAGACACACAGACAGACGGACACGCAGACACACGGACACGCAGACACGCAGACACAAGGATACACAGACACACAGCCAACCAGTCACACAGGCACACAGACATCCAGACACGCAGATACTCAGACACACAGACACGCGTACACACAAACACACAGCCATGCAGAAACACAGACACGGACACACGGACACAAAAGACACACGGACATACAGACACACAAAACCCAAACACACAGACACACAGACACACAGACACACAGACACAAAGACACACAGAAACACAGACACACATACACACAGACACACGGACACACAGACACACAGACACACAGACACACAGGCACACAGACACACGGACACACAGAACACAGACACCAACACACAGACACACAGACACACCAACACAAAAACACACAGACACACAGACACACAGACACACAGACACACAGACACACAGACACACAGACAAACAGACACACGGACACGCGGTCACGCAGACACACAACCACACGGACACGCACACGGACACACAGACACGCAAACACACAGATACACAGACACAGAAACAACCAGACACACAGATGCACAGACACACAGACACACAGGACACACAGACACGCGGACACACTGACAGACTGACACCCAGACACCAAGACACACAGACACACAGACACATAGACACACAAACACACTGACACACTGACACATTGACACACTGACACACAGAAACACAAACACACAGCCACACTGACACACGGACACACGGACACACAGACACACAGGCCACCACACACACAGATAAACAGACACAAAAACACACGGGCACAAAGACAGGCAGACAAACACACACAGGCACAGGGACACACAGACACACAGACACACAGACACACAGACACAGAGACCCACAGACCCACAGACACACAGACGCACAGACAACCGGACGCTCAGGTTCACGGACACACAGACACACAGACACACAGGAACACAGACACGGAAAAGACAGAAAGACAGAAACACAGGCACACAGGCACACAGACACAAAGACACACAGACACACAGACACACAGACACACAGACACACAGACACACAGACACACAGACACGCAGACACACAGACACACAGACGTACAGACACACAGCTACAAATACACACAGACACACAGACACTCAAGCACACTGACACACACAGCACCAGACACACAGACACACAGACACTCAGACACACAGACACACAGAAACACAAACACACAGACACACAGGCACACGCATACACGCACACAGACACACAGACACAAGGACACACAGACACGCAGGCATTAAGGCACACAGGCACACAGAAACACAGACACACAGACACACAGACACACACAAACAAATACACCGACACACTGACACACTGACACACAGACACACAGACGCAAAAAAGAAACAGACACACAGACACACAGACGCACAGACACACAGACACACAGAAACAGGGACACCCAGACACACAGACACACAGACACGCAGGCACACAGACACACAGAGACACAGACACAATGACACACTGACACACTGACACGCAGAAACACAGACACGCAGACACACAGAGACACAAACACACAGACACACAGACTCACAGACACATAGACACACAGACACGGCCACACAAACACACAAACACACAGGAAGACACGCAGACAGAAACACAGGCACACATACAAACAGACACACAGACACACTGACTCACAGACACACAGACACACAGACACACAGACACACAGACACACAGACGCACATACAGACAGACAAACAGACAGACAGACAGACACACATAGACACACAGACACAAAGACCCACAGACACACAGACACACAGACACACAGACACACGGACACACAGGACACACGGACAAACTCTCACACAGACAGACAGACATACGGCCATAGAGACACACAGACACACGGACAAACAGACACACAGACACACAGACACAGACACACAGACACACACAGACACACAGACACACTACACATAGACACACAGACACACAGACACACAGACAAACAGACACACAGAAACACAGACACGGAGACACACAGACACACAGCCATACAGACACACAATACACAGACACACAAACACACAGACACTCAAGCACACAGACACACAGACACTCAAGCACACAGACACACAGACACACAGACACATAGACACACGGACACACAGACACGCAGACACACAGACACGCGGCCACGCAGACACACCCACACACAGACACGCAGGCACAAGGACACACAGACACGCAGGCACAAAGGCACACAGGCACACAGACACACAAACACCCAGACAGACAGACACACAGACACACAGACAAACAGATACACAGACACACTGACACACTGACACACAGACACACAGACGCACACAAACACAGCCACACAGATACACAGACAAACAGACATCTGTCTGCTCAGACAGAGCCCCCCCACCCACCACACCCCCTTCCAGCGCTCCGGAGGGGGGAGGCGCCGCCCCATTTTGGGGCCGGCCCTCCCTCCACTCCAACCACTCCGCCCTCGCGGAGCGCCCGGAAGGGGGGGGGGGGCGGCAACGCGGGGCTGCCAGCGCCGCGCGCGCACACACTCACACACTGACACGCACACGCACACGCGCACACACACACGCAAATTCACGCGCACAGACAGACAGACACACACACACAGACGCACAGAAAGACAGACTCACAGACAGATCCACAAACAGACAGACACACAGACACGCAGACACACACACACAGACACGCAGACACAAGGATGCACAGACACACAGACAACCAGTCACACAGACACATAGACACCCAGACACGCAGACACTCAGACACACAGACACACGAAC
Source organism: Prorocentrum cordatum (assembly GCA_963575745.1). NCBI lineage: Eukaryota > Dinophyceae > Prorocentrales > Prorocentraceae > Prorocentrum > Prorocentrum cordatum. The sequence continues at coordinate 31,967 of CAUYUJ010001010.1, forward strand.
ACACAAACACACAGACATACAAACACACAGACACGACCACACGGACACACGGACACAAAAGACACGGACGACAGACACACAGACAAACAGACACAGAGACACACAGACAGACAGATACACAGACACACAGACACACAGACACACAGACACACATACACACAGACACACGAACTCACAGACACACAGAAACACAGCCACACAAACACTCCGACACTCAAACACACAGACACACGGACACACGAACACACAGACACCAGCACACAGACACACGGACACACCAACACAAAAACACACAAGACTCACAGACATTCAGACACACAGACACACACACACACATACACACAGACACACAGACACACAGACACATGGTTACACGGACACGCTGACACACAGACACACAGACACACACACGGACCCACAGACACACAGACGCACAGACACACAGACACATGGGCACACGGACACGCTGACACACAGACACACGGACACACACGGACCCACAGAAACGCAGACACACAGACACAGAGACATACAGACACACAAATACAAGGATACACAGAAACACAGACACACAGACACACGGACACACTGACAGACGGACACCCAAACACCCAGACACACAGACACACAGACACATAGACACACAGGCAACCAGACATACAGATACACAGACACACAGACACACGGACACAAAGAAAGACAGAAAAACACACACAGGCACAGGGACACACAGACACACAAACACACAGACACACAAACACACAGACACACAGACACACAGACACGCAAAAACTTGGACATTCAGACACACAGACACACAGACACACAGACACACAGAAAGACAGAAAGACAGAAAGACAGAACACACAAGCACACAGACACACAGACACAGAGACACACAGACACACAAACACACGGAAGCACAGACACACAGACACACAGACACACAGACACACAGACACACAGAAACACAGACACGCAGACACACAGACACACAGAGATACAGACACACAAATACACAGACACACAGACACACAGACATTCAAGCACACTGACACACGCAGCACCAGACACACAGACACGCAGACACTCAGACACACAGACACACAGGCACACAGACGCACAGAGACGCAGTCACACGCAGACACGCAAAAACACCAACACACAGACACGCAGACACAAGGACACACAGACACGCAGGCACAAAGGCACACAGGCACACAGACACACGGACAGACAGACACACAGACACACAGACAAACAGATACACAAACACACTGACACACTGACACACAGACGCCCCAAAAAAATACAGACACACAGACACACAGACACACAGACACACAGACACACTGAAGACACACAGACAGACAGACACACACACAGACACACAGATAAATAGACACACAGACACACAGGCACTCAGACACACAGAGACACAGACACACTGACACACTGACACACAGAAACACAGGGCACAAAGACACGCCGACACACAGACACACAGACACACGGACGCACGGACACACAGACAAACACGCACAGACAGAAGCACAGACACCAGACACAGACGGCCATACAGAAACAAAAGACACAGGGACACACAGACACACAGACACACAGACACAGACACACAGACACACAGACACACAGACACACAGACATACAGACACACGGACACATAGACACATCGACACAAAGACACACAGACAAACAGACACGCAGAAACACAGACACGCAGACGCTCCGGAGGGGGGAGGCACCGCCCCAATTTAGGGCGGGCCCTCCCTCCACTCCAACCACTCCGCCCTCGCGGAGCGCCCGGGAAAGGGAGGGGGGGGCAGCGCGGGGATGCCAGCGCCACGCGCACACACACACACACTGACACACACACACACACACTCGCACACACACACACACGCAAATACACGCGCACAGACACACAGACAGACACCCACACACACACGCACAGAAAGACAGACACACAGACAGATCCACAGACAGACAGACACACAGACATACTGACATATAGAAACGCAGACACACAGACACAAAGACGCGCAGACACAAGGATACACAGAGACACAGACAACCAGTCACACAGACACACAGACACCCAGACACGCAGACACTCAGACACACAGACACACAGACACACAAGCACACAGGACATACAGACACACAGACACGGACACACGGACACACGGACACAAAAGACACACGGACATACAGACACACAGACACAGACACACAGACACACAGACACACCGACACACAGACAGACAGACACACACACACACACACACATACACACAGACACACGGACACACAGACACACAGACACACAGACACACAGACACACAGACACACAGACACACAGACACACGGACACACGGACACACAGACACCAACACACAGACACACAGACACACCAAAACAGAAACACACAGACACACAGACACACAGACACACAGACACACAGACACACAGACAGACAGACACACGGACACACGGACACACGGACAAGCAGACACACAGACACACGGACACACACACACACAGACACACAGACACACAACCACACAGACACCCAGACACACAGACAACCAGACACACAGATACACAGACACACAGGCACACAGACACACGGACACACTGCCAGACTGACACCCAGACACCCAGACACATAGACACACAGACACACAGACACACTGACACACTTACAAATTGACACACTGGCACACAGAATCACAGACACACAGACACACTGACACACGGACCCACAGACACACAAGCAACCAGACACACAGATACACAAACACACAGACACAGGACACAAAGAATGACAGGAAGACTGACACAGAGGCACAGGGACACACAGACAAACAGACACACAGACACACGGACACACAGACCCACAGACACACAGACACACAGACACACACACACACGGACACTCAGGCACACAGACACACGGACAAACAGACACACAGACAAACAGAAAGACAGAGAGACAGATACACAGACACACAGACACACAGACACACATACACACGGACACACAGACACACAGACACACAGACACACAGACACACAGACCCACAGACACACAGACACACAGACAAACAGACACACAGACAAAAAGACACGCATACACGCAGACACACAGACACACAAATACACAGACACACAGACACACAGACACTCAAACACACCGACACACACAGCACCAGACACACAGACACACAGACACACAGACACTCAGACACACAGACACACAGACGCACAGACACACAGACACACAGACACACAGACACACAAGCACACGCAGACACGCAGAAACACCAACACACACAGACACGCAGACAAAGGGACACACAGACACGCAGGCACAAAAGCACACAGGCACACAGACACACAGACAGACAGACACACAGACACGCAGACAAAAAGTTACACGGACACACTGCCACACTGACACACAGACACACGGACGCAAAAAAAAAAGACACACAGACACACAGACACACAGACACACAGACACACAGACACACAGACACACAGACACACGGTCACCCAGACACCCAGACACACAGACGCACAGACACACAGACACACAGACACACAGACACACAGAGACACAGACACACTGACAAACTGACACACAGACACACAGACACAGAGACACGCAGACACACAGACACACTGACACACTGACACACAGACACACAAACACACAGACACACAGCAGCACAGACGCACAGACACACAGAAAGACAGAAAGACAGAAACACAGGCACACAGACACACAGACACACAGACACACAGACACACTGACACACAGACACACAGACAGACAAACAGACAGACAGACATAGAGACAGACAGACACATAGACACACAGACACACGGACACACGGACACACGGACACACAGACAACCACACACACAGACAGACAGACACACGGCCATACAGACACAAAATACACACGGACACTCAGACACACAGTCACAGACACACAGACACCCCGACACACAGACACACAGACACACAGACACACAGACACACAGACACACAGACACACAGACAAACAGACACACAGACACACAGACACACAGACACACAGACACACGGACACACAGACACACAGACACACAGACACGAAGACACACAGACACACAGACATACAGACACACAAATACACAGACACACAGAGACACAGACACTCAAGCACACAGACACACAGAGCACCAGAATCACAGACACACAGACACACAGACACACAAGACACACGGACACACAGACACGCGGACACACAGACACGCAGACACGCAGACACAACAACACACAGACACGCAGACACAAGGACACACAGACACGCAGGCAAAAATGAAAGGGCCCAAGGACACACAAATGAATACACACAAATTAAACAAATCCCCATATGTTCCCATATTTTCTGTGCTTTTGTCTTCCATCCCACTCCCCATATTTTCCCATATATTCTATGGAAGCGACGATTAATTGCGTCTGTGCTTTTTTTTCCTCCTGACCATAGACACACAGGCACACAGACACACAAACACCCAGACAGACAGACACACAGACACACACACACACACACACACACACACACACACACACACACACACACACACACACACACAAACAGATACACAGACACACTGACACACTGACACACAGACACACAGACGCAAAAACACAGACACACAGACACACAGACACACAGACACATAGACACATAGAGACATAGACACACAGACACACAGACAGGCACACAGAGCCCCCCCCCACCCACCCACCACACCCCCTTCCGGCGCTCCGGAGGGGGAAGGCGCCGCACCATTTCGGGGCCGGCCGCCCCTCCACTCCAACCACTCCGCCCTCGCGAACTCCGACAACCACGCCGACGGATCCAACTCATTTCCCGGCATACCCGAGACCCTCCCCAGGCCCCTCCAATCATCGATCCCTTCGGAACCATCCACCACTTGATCGGCGCCACCGCCACAAAGAGTTCCAGCCCTTCATCCACGCGCACCCCCCTCCTCGCTGGCGCTCGGGAGGGGGGAGGCACCGCCCCACTACGGGGCCAGCCCCCCCTCCGCCCCAGCCACTTCGCCCTCACGGAACGCCAGCGGAGAGAAAAGACTTGAGGGGGGAGGAGCCGAACCTCGCAGCACAGCCTTGCCCTGATTTACCCGCTCTCCCCCCCCGTCTTGCTTCCCCACTCTTCCCCCCTCAACACCCAGCTCCCACCGCACCCCCCGCCCTATCGACCCGCATGCCAGGCGGACCCCGCAGACGGATCCAGCTCATTCCCCTGCATATCCACGCACCTCCCTCGGGCCCCCTCCGAGACCCGCTGCGACGCGCGCGTCGCATCCCCCAAATCGCGGCTGCGCTGGAACGCAGCCAAGTTCTCGATCCTTCCCGCGCCGAAACCTGTCACCACTCGCGCGGCGCCGCCGCCACTCGACGGTCCAGACGGCTCCGCGCGCCTCGGGCGCACCAGCACCCCCCCCCGTATATACGCGCCCTCGCCCGCGGCAGCCCCCTCCTCGACCGCGACGGGGCCGGGCGCAGCTCGCGCCGCCAAACGCGCCGAGCTCCTCCGCGGGACCTCCGCCTCTGACCGAGGCTCCACCTTTCGTTTCCCCGACGCTGAAACCCGCACCGTCTCCACCGCTGCCGCATCTTTCCCCCCCGCGACACTCGCGCACGCCACATCGCCACCTAGACCCCCGCCGCCCGCGCGCGCCCCCCCGGACCCTCGAGCACCTCGGACGCGCCCTGGCCCAGCGACGTCGCGCTCCCCGCCGACATCCCTGACTCCAGCCGCGCCCGCCGCGCCACCCGCCGCCCCTGCATCCGAGCGAGGCGTCGCCGTCTTTTCCCGTGCCCGCCGCGCGGCGGAACGCGGAGCGGCGCCACCAGGCGAGCCAGAGACCCCCCCCTCCCTCGGAGACACCGCCCCCCCGCCAACCCCAGCGGTCAAGTCGCGGGCGCCTGCCGCGCCCCTTGACTCGGCTGCGCCCGAAGCCCTGCCCTTCGTCGTGACCGCTCGCCGCCCAGCCGCACAATCACCATCGACGGCGCGCCCCTCCGCTGACGTCGAAACCGCGCACTTCCTCCGCAGGCGCCTGCTCGCGGAACGCGGCTCGGCGGCGGCAACCGAGACAACGCCCTCCCTGCGTCCTCCACGGCCTGGCCCTGCACCAACTCCACCGCCGGACGTAGGCTCACCCCTCGACCCAACAGACGCCGAAGCCCCGGCCCGATCGCCAGCGACGCCGCCCGCGCGCCCGTTCCCTCGGGCCGCCGACGCCCCACTCCCCCCCTCGCGCTCCGTCGCTCCGTCGGCGTCACCACCAACAGCCCCACCCCCGCCCCATCCGCCGCCACCAGACGCACTCGCATCACCGCCCCCCGGCCCACTCCCGCCACTGCCCTGCCCCTCACGCGCTGCGTCCACCTCGGTCGCACCTGCGGCCGCGCCCTGCCCCTGACCGCGGCCCAGGCGGCAATACACTGCCATGTACGCCTCCTTCTGCTTGATGTGCGCCGGCTCGTCTCGGATCAAGCGCGGTGGCTCGTCGTCGTCAAACATGAAGTACCTCCCATCATGAACGCGGCACAGAGTCGTGTAATGGCCGCAATTAACTGACCGCCCATTATGGTAAACCACACCGACCAACTGCATCTGGGGAAGCCCTGGCAGCCTCAGTTGCTCTTCCACCCACACTGCCTCCCGCGCCTCGGAGCCCCTCCTCAATTGAACCACCAGAACCTGTGGCACACCAGTGGCTCTCGTCTGCCTCACGTGCTTAACCCGGTCGTGCTCGTCGCGGCAGCACCCCGGGCAGCTCTTCTCGATATCTTCAGGAGCACAAAAGTCGCAGTACAACTCCTGCAGCATCAAGGGCCCACCTGGACGCCCATGAACACGCAGCTTCAGCACATCCTCAGCCTCGTACGCGACAGTCTCGTAATTGCACACGTCACACTTCTCCCGCTTCTCCACGACGAACCCGAACATCTGATCAACGCACGTCACCCGCAGATTCACCGCGCGGATGCTATCGGGTTCCCGCTGCGCAAACCGACCTGCCAACATCTCTGCGTCACGCGCAGCCACCATCAGCTTACCCCAATACGCAAACACATCCTGCTGCTGCCACGGGTCATTGAACTCACTCGGCCGCCCCATCACATCGTCGTCGCAGTCAACGCTCGTACGCCGCAGCACACTCACAGGTCCCTGCTGCCAGCGTCGCGAGCACAACTGGTTGTACGTCTCCCACATCCCGCACACGCAACAACGCCCCGTGCCCCGGTCCTCGCACTGCTGCTCTGAATGCCATCGAAGCCACTCCAAGACGGCAGGCGTCCGCAACATCAGCTGCGTCACACTGACCACGTAGCAGGTGTGCCATGGCCGCGGCATCCCTCGGACGGGCACGCACCGCACGCTGTCCCACGAAGCCGCGCGAATGCCAGCCACGTTCGGGACATACATGTCTGCCGGGCACGGTGGCGGCGGAGGCGGGCAGGGGCTCGGCGGCGGCGGAACCGGGCGACCCAAAGCAAACAAACTCTGTGGCCCGAACGCTGCGGATATCGCTTGTTCCCGACGGCGCTGTCGGCGGCCGGCAGCCCGCTGCTGCGTCCGCAAGTACGCCTCTCGATCTCGTTCCTGCGCCTGCTGCCGGGCCAGCGCCGCGGCCTCTCGACCACGCTGTAACCGACTCTGAACCTCCACACCCTCCAGTCTCTGTGACTGATCGCGCGTCGCCTGCAGCACGACTCGCGCGCGCTGCGCCACGGCCCTCATCTTCTGCTCCCGAGATCCAAAGCACGCGTGGGCACGCACATACCCGAACAGCCCATAGTGGTCGGACATGTGGAACTCGGAACCCTCGAAGAACACCTTCCCTTTCCCTACCAAGTGCACCTCGGACCAGAGATCCGCTCCAAAGAGCACCCGGTCACGTCTCTGGCCGACAGCCCCCCTCTCGCCGAGACCCGAATAGAACTTATTGCCGGGGCAACCCCAGGATCGGCCCTCATACCATGCGTCCCTCAGACGCAACTGCTCCACGGCTGCCTGCACCTGCGCATCCGTGCTGTTCATGTCGCCCACGATGAGCAGCCGATGGCATTCGTCCCCGCACTTCGCCACAATCTTCCCAAGTATCGCACGACGCCGTTCCCATGACGCGTCCGTGGGCAGGTGCACCGCCGCCACGTGCACGTGCCCATCGCCGCCGGCGCCGCCGTCTCCGGGCACCTGGACACGGCACAGCACGCACGGATCCTGCCCTGGCACAGCCACAGATTCCGCCCGCAGACCGTGCCTGACGTACAGATGCACATACCCCCTGGACTCGTGCGCCTGCGCAACGCCCGCCAATTGAAACTCCCCTGACAGCTCCTCGTACGCACCCCCGCCCTCGCACTCCTGCAAGGCAACGACGTCACACCCGCGCGCCTGCCTCCAACGGAGCACCTCGCCAAGAACCGCGGCGCGCTGATCCCGCGCGGTCCAGGAATGCGGCGCCACGGCAGCGCGATGCCCACCAGCAATGTTCCACGTCGCAAACGACAACGTCGACGCGCCCTCAAGGCCCTCTCCCTCGCCTGCCTCGTCCACGGCCCTCCCCACCACACCCGCCATCGCCCGGCCCGCGCCCGCCGCACTGGGCCCAGACACATCCGCGCGCGGGGCGACGCCGAAGAGGTCCAGAGCGTCACGGCACTCCTGGTCCGAGAGCAACAACTCCATGACATCCCGCGCACCCCGCGCGCCGACACCCGCGCGGAAAGACGCGAACGCGCCCCGCAACGCACGACACACGTCTGGCACGAACGACTCCGCCGACGCATCCAGCACCCTGGCACCGGCCCCGCGACCAACGTGGCCCAGCAGGAGCCCGAGTGCGCCGGCGATCCTCTGCGAAGGCACCCGAACGTGCGGCGCCTCCCCAAACTCTACCACTGGTGGCGGGCGCCGCCCATCACTGGCTTGTATCGGCCGCAGCAGCGCGTCGATATTCCGAGCGATTCGCCCTGCAACCGCCTCCCTGCGGCCTCGATCGTACACGCACACGGTCAGAGACTCGGCACGCCCGAGCGCCTCCCCCGCCCGACCAGCCTGGACGCGCACAAAGATCCAATCCTGGGGAACGCCAGACACGCTCAGAGCGTCCACGGCAGCAACCATCAGCAACTCCTTCTTATCGCTGACGCAGCTCGCGTCCCAAACGCTCGTCCAGTTGTGCGCCACCCGAGCAAAATGCTCTGGGTTCTCCTCCGCGCCGACGTGCTCGCCCACCTTTGCCGAGGCCACAGTCATCGGCAGGTCTAACCCTGAGCACAGCTGTCGCGCCACCTTCAGGAAGAACTCCAACGCTTGACGCTCCAGTCTGCCCTCCGCCAGAGCGCCCTCCGACCGCACGTTCACGACCCACTTGTCCATCCGCAGCGCGCAGCCACCGCGAACATCCCCGAACGCATCCTTCATCTTCCTGGCCGCCTTATCCAAGCTCCCGTGCAGTCTCGGCGGCACCAGCGCACCCATGGCCTCCTTCACAGCGCTCATGTGCAGCGGGCCCAGGCTCGGTTCCACGACATCGAACACGCGACCATCCCACCGCCCACACGCCACCCACCGATCCACCATCATGTCAGCGACACGGCCCAACAACTCCACTCCGTCGTCGTCTGGGCGCTCCCGCGACAGCCGCGCAGCGGCAGCCCTCAAACGCCCCCGCAACTCTTCCACCGTGTCAACACCAGAGAAATCCTCTGCATCCCCACCCGCCAGCTCCCGCGCGGCCTCGCGTTCCTCCAACGTCACACCGCGCACCCTCTTCCGGTCCAGGAGCCTGTCAGCCACGGCGGTCAGACGCCGCCGCGCGACGTCATCACCCCCCGCCTCGGCATCGACAGCCTCAGCCAACGCGGACACGCACGGCGCGCCGTCCTCACCCCAGAGCCAAGTGTCATCATCCACCACTCTGTTCAGACCTCTGAGCCTCTCCGCCTGCGCCGCACGGACGGTCTCGAGACGGCCCAACAATCTCCCCGCCGCACACCTCTCCTCTGCGGTCCACAAATCCGCCTCGCAGTACCCATACTTCCGCAACGTTGACGAAGCGCGCGCCTCCAACCGCAGCTCGAACCGACGGCGCTCCCGGAACGCCGTCGTGTGCCTGGCCCGCATGAAGTCCGCGTACTCCGGCAAGTCTTCCTCGAACACCAAGTCCCACGGATGCCTGACGCGCGTCGTTGCGACGAACCCGATCCCAGCGACGGCCGCGGTCTTCGCCGACATGTGCACGCGGACTTTCGCCAACGTCATCCCCTGCGCCTTCCAGTGCGTCAAAGCCCACGCCAGCTGCAGCGGGTAGTTCTCGCGCGCGAGGCCGTCCTCCGTCGTGGACGATACAGTCTGCCTCCAGATGGGCACCCAGTTCTTGCGCACAGGATCGTTCTTGAAGAAAGACCGCGGCTCGCCATTCTCGTCCTTTCCCAGATCGACGTCGTCGAACTCGACGAAAACACAAATGGGCGCCTGCAAGTCCGGGCGCGCACTGTTGTGCGGGTCCGCCCCGTCCGGCCACATGTACCCGCGCAGCGTGCCCATCGCCCCGTTCATCAACCCCGCCTCGACCCACAAGTTCTGCGTCAGCAGCACGCGCGCCCCTTCACACATGTGAAGCTCGTTCTCGATCCCTCGGAAATCGTCGGCCGCCATCTCTTCCGGCCGAGATTTACTTTTATCCTTCCAATTGTGATAGGCGCGCAGAGACGCAATGGGCTTGCCACTGGCAGCCGCCACCTGGTACAGCCTCTCCAGGTTCACCCTATCCGCGCCGCAGGCACCCGACGCCCGATCCTTCCTGCCATCCATCAGCAGCGGCGCCGTCTCGAACGCTGCGAGCTCCTCCCTGCCCTCCTTCGTCATCTGCAGCACCGACCTGTTCCGGCGCCTCAACCACGCATGATCCGACTGGTCCCACGTGCACTGCGCCATTCCTTTGGTCACCTCCAGAAAACGATCGGCATCCCGCCGGTACTCCGCCTGCCGCTCGGCGGACAGACCCTCCTTCTTCCCACTCCATCTGTGCACGCGCCGTAGCACGGCGACGTCCTGGAACGTATTGCGCACAAACTGGCCCGTGGCCACCAACTTCTCCGTGCTCCACGCATCGTCTGGAGTGCGCTCCGCCCCCCTCGGCTTATTTTTCCCATGCCCCTCATACTTGCCCATTCGATACAACGGATCGTCGCCGATGGGCGGCGCCTGCTGCGGATCTCCTGCCAGCACGACATCCTTCCCGCCGAGATACACTGGCTCGTCCTCCTCCATCTTCCTCCCCTTTCCTCCTTTTCCGCCTCCTCCGCGTGCCGCAAACTTCGCATCCGTGCCCAGAGTGTCCTGCACCTTGTACTCGATCTTCCCCAACATCTGCCGCCCGATCATACTCATCTCATCCAACACAAACAGCTTCGCCTGCCGCAACCGGTCCCGCGTCCGCAAGAAGCGTTCACCGCCCTTTTGCTTCCAAGGCCCGCAGTACCCCACCGGAACGCCGAAAGCCCTGTGCAGAGTAGTCGCCCCATACTTCAACTGGAACGAGGCGCACCCTGTCGGAGCAGCCAGCAAACAGCAATTCCGCACCTCCTCATCAATCTCCGACTGAGAGCGCCTTCCCTCCCGCATCCCACCCCGGAGGCCCGGCACCCGATCCATTCTGGTCCGCGGAGCCGTCTGACGCGCCCTCTGTCGCCTCGCCGCCACAAAACTACGCACCGTGCGCGACTTCCCCGTGCCTGCCACGCCCGTGACCATCAGGCGGAGCGGGTCCTTCTCGGAGTGGCGTCCATCCATAACGATGTCGTGGGCAAACTTCTGCCAGGGGTCCAGGTCTTCGCGCAAGACGACCTCGGCCCCGTCACCCACGTTGGCCTTGCCGTACCAGACATCGCGCAGCTCCTCGAGGCGCCGCTTCTCCCCTGTCGACACATTGCACGGTTCATCCAGCCAATTGAAATCCTTCGGGTTCACACGCACCCTCCCGCGAACGTCTTCCCGCGCCACATCCCCGACGCGCACGTCTGCCGCCTGCACCGCGGGGCCCGCCGCGCTAACACGCTCATCCGCTGGGCGGCGATCCCACTCGGACACCTCCCCCGCACCTGCGGCACCCTCCACACCCTCCCCTGGTCGCGGGTCGCGCAACACGATATCCCGAGGCTCCTCGTTGGGATCGTCCTCGGCGTTCTGCGCGAGTCTGTCCACCAGCTCCTCCACGTCCTCCCCCGACTCCGCCGCATCGCTCTCTCTGCCAGCGTCACCCTCCCTCGAGCCACCGTCGGATTCCTGGCCCCCCACGTCGCCCGCGGCGTCGCCCGCCCCAGCGTCACGCCCCTGCTGCCGCGCCCGGTGCCGACGCACCATCTCGCGGCGCGTCCGCCTCAGCAGCTCGCGGTTGGTCCGCACCCCACCAGCCTCCAAGATTGCGCCCAGCACCTCCTTGTAGAACGGATTCGCGCGTTCGTACTGCTCCACGACCCACGCCGGCACCCACTGTCGGAGCATCGGGTCCGTGAGCATCTCCATCAACATATCTCCCCAGAACCGATCCTCCCTGCCCCTCCAAGCCGCCCCCCCCGACTTGAACCACAGATCCTGCACTCCCAGGAACCGATCGCCCCCAGCATGGGGCACGAAATCCGTGGCCCCAATGCAGACTTCCGGCACAGGGCGGACGTCGCGCCGCATCTCTGCACCGATCATGGCTCTGCGGTCCGCCGTCGCCATGTGCCGCCAGTGCGCGATGACGTTCGCCCGCGCGTACGCCTCGTGGCAGGCGTGCTCCACGTTCGCACACTCCGCGCTATAGCCGGGCGTCACCTGCAGGCACACCGCAGGGTTCCCGCGCCTCAGCTTCCCTCGATACACGGCGTACTTCCAGTAAAACTCGAAGAGTGACACATCGCGCACCTCCTCCTCCGTGATGGACCCGTCGCCCCGGGCCCGCTGGCGCCGCACCAACTCCAGGCGCTTGTCGAACTTGTCCACTTTGCTATCCCAGTGAACCGGCTCATCCTCCGACTTGTCCCGCAGTGCGGACGCAGGCTTCAGGGCACGCGCGCCCGTCGTGTTCAGAGTCACGACGGGCATCATGGACAAGACCATTGGCAAGCGCAACCCCAGCAGCGCCACTTCGTAACAATGGTAATCCCTCTCCCCGAGCATCCGAGCGAAGAACTTCTGGATCGAGCGTCGGAGGAAGTCGGTGCCCTCGCCGTCGGGAACGTACGCGCAGACCTCGTTGACGGCGTCGTCCAGCACCTCCTTGATCTTCCGCGAGCCCTTGGGCGCTTTCGTCGCATATTTCGTGACGTACTCCACAACGGCCCACAGGTTCAGGACGGGGCGCCAATCGATGTTCCCCATATTGGCCAGGAGCACGTGCTCCTCGTAGCTGTTGCAGAGCCGGTCGTTCCTCGGGAACACCGCCTGCCAGTGGCCCTCCCTGCGCCCCTTCTCCATCCGGAACGGTCTCGGCCCGACGCGGCCCCACCTCTCTCGCGGAAAATCATACCGGCAGAACACGCACCCCTCCTTGCCGCGCGCACACGCATGTACCCCGAGCTTCGGCGGGCCCATGCCATGCTTCGTGTGGCGCGCAACCCTGTTCACCAGCGCGGACACCATTCTCCGAACCGGCTGCACGTCCAACGTCCCTGCTGCCTCGGACTGAAAGGCCTCGTCCAGAACCTTCCGCAAGTTCAAGCACTCCGGCGCAGACGCAGGCACGCTCCGGACCGCCCGGGCCTCCGACGTCTCAGCAGCAGCCTGGTCTTCCATCTCCACGTCAACATCGAAGGCCCCAACCTCGTCGTCCCACGTGTATCTGCACGCGCCCGCGTCATCGTAGCAGGGGTTCCACTCCGAGACCACGTGCCCGAAGAACTCATAGAACCGCTTCTCCAGAACGCTCTGCAGCGAAACGTTCTCGTGTTCTGGCTTCAGCACGCCGAAATCAGCGCCAGCACCCGTCAAGCGCTGCAAGCGGACCCCCGCGGGACCAGGCCAACCCGCACCCGCGTCCTCTGCGCCGTCACCGCCCTCACCATCCTCCACAGGACTCTCTCCCAGCGCGTCCACAGGCGCGGAAATCTCTCGGCCGACACGCTCGAACGCAACATCTCGGTCGCCTCCCCGACCGCGCGCACCCTCATCAACATCCACGATCACCAACCACCCGCGATCCACCAGCGCGTCAAGCAGCGCATCAGCCCTGCCCACGAACTCATCCTCATCGTCGTCGTCCGCGCCATCCTCACTCCCAGACCCTGAAGCCGCCGTATCCTCACCCCCGCGACCCCTGGATGCACGCGCGCCTGGCCGGCCGGCAGCGGCGCGCAGCACCCGCTCCAGGACCGCGAGAGCAGCGGCGCGGCGCTTCTGCTCCTGCGGGGGCCAAGCCATCGGCCCCGCCTCCAGCGATGGCAAACACGCCGCCAAGTCGCTGGTCACGCTCGGCGGGAGCATGTCGCCCTCCCCGTCCACGTCCGCACGCACCCGCGCAACCTCGGGCCCCGGCAACCCTACGCTGAACCCGTGGTAGTGCAGATTCCCTCCCGCGCCACACTCGGCCCTGGCCATGGCCATGTACTTGAACTGCTCAGAGTGCGGCAGCACTGCGGGCATCACCATCCGCATGTTCAGCTCCACCCGCAGGGCCATCATGTACGCCACCAGGTCCGGGTTGTCCCGAGCGAACCGAAAGCGCTCCTCTCGCCCGTCACCCACCCAATCCCCGAGAGCGCGCTCCCCTGCCGCCCGCGCCCCCCGGCCTCCTCCCATGCGCTGAATGTCAAACGCGGCATTGTAGAACGGATTCTGCGTCCACCAGATGGACGGGTGCCGGCCGAGCCCGACAACATCCGGCACGAGAGGCCGCCTGCGCTGAGTCCGCCCGTTCCCCGCCGGCAAGTCCATCTCGCGCAGGAACCGCCTGCCGACAGGCTCCGCGCCGTCCGCCAGAGGGCCCTCGACCCAGGGCGGGTGCCAGGACAGGTGCTTCACGGTACTCTGCAACTTCTTGGACTCATAGGACCAATGCATCGTGGTCGAGGGCACGTCGCGCCCAACGTTCGCCAGCTGACCCACCAGGATCCGCACCCGGTCCTCGCTCTCCAAGATCTGCCTGAGCCCACCCTTGGTCATCACACTCGGGCCCTGCACCGCGAGCCCCGCCCGCCTGTACATGGTCCGATACACGCCGAAGCCCTTCGCCCGTGCCTCGTTCAGGAGCAGCACGTTCACCATAGCCCACATCACGCGCTGCCCACGCGGACCACCAACGAACTGCCCGGTGCGGTAGCGCATCAGGTGCTGCACCCACTCCTGCACGGAGACCCGGCGAGGGCGGTCCTCGAAGAGGTCGCCGATGCCCATCGGGAACTCCAACGGGAACGCCCTCGCGAAGCGACCGACGGAGCGCGCCGGGATCGGGTCGTCACTCTGGCCGGGCCACCCGTAAATCATCCGCTCTCCCGTCCGCGCGACCACCTCGTCCTCGTCAAACTCCGGCAAATTCTCCTCCACGCACCCCGTATCCTTGTCCTGAGCAGCTCCCACGAACCTGCCGGCCATGGCCAACTCCAGCATCACATCGTCCAGGACCGCCTCTGGAGTCACGCCCCCGCCCGGGTCAGAGAACGGCCCCCCGACCCGCGGCCCCATCCAATGCACGAGGAAATCGACGCACACGCACTCCACGGGCACCCGATCCCTCTGCACGGCCACCACTTTGCTCTCCCCCCGCGCCGCGTCCAGCAAGCGCCCGAAAAGGTCCTCCGTCGTCTCGTCATCACCAAACTTCAGCCCCTCCAAATGACCCTCCGCCTCCGGCTGCAGCCCCGCCCACCATCGCTGCGCAGCCCCGCCGTACCTGAACTGCGCCTTCTCGAGCCAAGCACTGAACACATCGTGATCGACGGCCATGGCCTCGTCTCCGTCCCCGACATCGAACTGGTCCTCATCTGCCTCCATCGCACCACCGTCGCCCGCGGCGTCCTGGCCGCCCTCGTCGCCACGCTGTGCGCCGTCGCCGTCGCGGACTCTCGCCCCTCGCTGAGCCTCATCACGCGGCCCCACGAAGTGCACGTCGAAACCCGCGGCAATGAACTGCCGCGGCGTGACGACGTCGACGCCACACGGAACAGTATCCCTGGCAATGGCCTCCGCCCGAGTCACCGGCCCCGGCCCCTCGGCTTCCCCCACCTCGTCCCCCGACAGCACGGCGCCGTCGTCGCTCTCCTTCGGCGCATAGCACCGGATGATGTCGTCGTCCGGCAGCACATCAAACAAACGCGGGTCGTAGTACTTGTGCATGGGCTCATTCGCAGCGCCGCCCAGGCGCCAGGGCCCGTACGTGCCGGCGAACGCGCACAGCGCCCGCAGCAGGTGCCCACAGTAGCGCCAGCGCACGTGCAGGCCCTCGACCACCTCCTTCCCGAAACCAACGTTCCGCCGCAGCATCAGACTGAAGGGCACCTTCCTCGGGTGCCAGGGCAGCATCACCCGCGGCTCCACGTTCTCCTGAAGCTCCCTCCCCCTGCCGCCATGGTCGTAGTCGATGATCACTTCCCCACTGAGCAGCACCTCCGCGACCCGACCGGGAAACACCAGGCGCCCGTACACGTCCACGCCGAAGCGCTGCCGCTCCTCGTCCGTGCCCCCCGCGGCAATGCGCTCCGGGCGGTGCGGGTCGTCGGGGCGCTCGCCAGGTCCGCGCACCGAGTTCACGCAATCCCCGACGCAGTACCCCTTCATTATCAGAGAACCACAGATATGTAGGTTTGGTGATATGTAGGCTGGGCGCATGGTTTTGCACGCTTACAGCCCGGCGCCCACCTGGCGAGGAGGGCGGCGGAGGGATTCGGCGGACCAGGGCCGATTGACGGGAAAAAGGGCGGGGGGAGAGCGCAGCGAGGGAATGGCACACGAGGGAGGGGCATTGCCCAGGCAGGAGGAGGATGGAGGACACGTTGGGGGGGGCGGGTGAGGGAAGGGGCAGGCTGTGCCTTTTTGGCCGACCTGGGGCCCTCCAGGTTGCCGTCTCGCGGGGCCAGAGAGGGCCCCCGAGATAGCCGCAAACCGCGTTACATTGGGGGTGGGGTGGGCCCTCTCGGCTTCGTCTGAGGGCACTCTGGAGCCTTCCAAGGCCATCTAGGGGACCCCCAGAGGGGCGCCTCAAAGGGCTTTCAGAGGGGCCCCAGAGGGCTCCAGAGGGCCTCGTGGAGCCGTCTGGCTGTGGGCCCTCTGAGGGCCACCTGTGAGCTATAGGCAACCAGCCCCCGTGTCTGGAGCTCCGTGGGGCCCTCTTGGGCCCTCTTGGGGGCCTCTTGGGTCCCTATTGGGCAACGCTCGAAGCCTTTTCGGGGTTCTGATCTCTAAAGCTTTCTTGGGGCCCCTGTGGCGGGGGGGAAGAAAAGCGATGTGGCTGAAAGCATGTTCGGACACTTTGCCTCTTGAGGCCTCCTGAAGCCTCCTCTCTTGGGACCCCCTTGGAGAGCTCTTGGAGCCGCCTGGGGCTCAAGGAAGAGTGGTCTTGCATCCCTGCATGACTGCGCCCTTGCATCCTTGCATCGGTTCTTGTCTGGCATCCTTGCATGCCCTCTGGGCGGTGATCTCGCATCCTTGCATTCTATCTCTCCGATGGTCTTGCGCCCTTGCCTACTAGCCTCCCGATCGGTGGTCTTGCATCCCTACGGCGAGCCTCCCAAGCCAGAGACCTGCTGGGCCCGTCGCCACCGTGCCGTTGCCATTTTGGCCCGAACGATTGCTTCGCTTTCCCGTGGTGGGCAACCTCTGCCGCTCGCCTGCCAGAGCTCCCAGACCCGCCGACCCCTGCCAGCGACCATGTCGCTGTCGAAGGCCCCGGGCCACGCCAGCAAGAAGCCTCGCACTCGCGCCGCGGCAGCTGGCGTCGACAACCTTCTCAGCAACAGCGTGGAGGCCGATAAGAAGTACATCCAGGAGCAGCTCAACAAGAACGAGGCCATTGCCCCGTTGATCGCTTCGATGATCAGGGATGGCGAGATCGAGCGGGCCCTTGAGCGTCGCAACCTGCAGACGCTGAGCAGGGAGGTTGGCGTGAAGCTGGGCCCCAGGGTGAAGAAGTTCAGGAACTTCTCGCCGCGTATGTGGAGGGAGCTCTTCGTGCACCTGAAGCAGATCGATTCGATGGAGGACTTCTACGGCGAGGGCTACGCTGGCGAGGTCATGACGGATAAGCAGATTGCCAGCCACGTCAAGTTCGGCCTCAACATCAGCGACGACACGGACGTCCCCAAGGACCACGACGCCGCTGGCTACGAGGGCCCCTTGTTCAGCGTCCTGCGGCAGCGCTACGTCGGCCACGGCAAGCGGCTGACCAACCTCACCCCCGAGAATTGCCACATCTACGGCTGGTTCGCGAAGGACACGGACATCACCAAGATCGTGTGCCCCTTGCTTGGTGCTGAGGCCTCGATCTCTCTGGGCTTCTCGCGGGAGTTCCTGCAGGCCAAGACCGACCTGAAGATCATCAACAACGGCATCCTGGACCAGGCGACGCTCGTTGACGAGCCGACTGGGTTCACCCAGAATTTGAAGAAGCTCCTCGACCACCAGCACCCTGGGCACGGCTGCGTGCAGAACAACGACGCCTTCGAGTACCCAGACGGGGCGATCCAGTTCCGCGGCGTCTTGGAGCGCGCTGGGGCGCCGTCTACGCCTGGCGGTGCTTCGCCTGCGGGTTCGGCGGCGGCGACCCCCAAGGCATCGCCCACGCCCAAGGCGAAGGCGACGTCGCCCGCGGGGCCGCCCGCGGCGCCGCCTCCAGCAGCCCCCGAGGGCGCCGCCCCCAGCTGAGGAGCCCCCCGCTGGGGCAGTCTCGGCGCGCGAGGTGCCGACTCGGCGCGCATTCTTTTGACATGAAGTTGGTAGGTGTGTTCAGCTAGCTCGAGCGGCGCACCGCCAGTCTCGCTCGGGCGCCCCTCTTCGATGCGAGCTGCCACGCATGTTATCTTCTAGCGTCAGCTCTACAGCGTCGTATGCGAGATGCAGCTTATCCAGTTTGACCCTCAGGCTCGACCTGACACTAGAGCGTCGTCGTCACACCTCCGTCTTGTCGTCGGCCCTACGTGGAGGAGGTGGGTGGAGGGGGACGGCGTCGTCGTCGTCGTCGTCGTCGTCGTCGTCGTCGTCGTCGTCGTCGTCGTCGTCGTCGTCGTGGTTTCCTTCGGGTTTTGTGGCATCAGGGCAGATGGCGACGGGCGTGAGGGCCCCCGCAGCTTCGCTCAGCTGGCCTCCTGATAAGGGCCCCTCTGGTTTTGCCCATACAACTCCTCCCCCGAGGACCATTCAAGCTTCACGAGGCCCCCCTGGGGATCGTTCAGGTCAAACAGGTTGCATGCAATGCCCCCCCCCCCCCCCTCCCTGAGGTTTGTTCAGGCTGCACGGGCCCCCATGAGGATCGTGGCATCGTCAATGCAACGCCCCCCTGAGACCCTTTCAGTCCAATGGGGTTGCTCACATGGGGGCCCCCGTGTGCTCCGCTCCCGTCCCCGCCCACGCCCTCCGACAGTGGTAGGTGTTGTGGCTCGGGCACAACCGATTTTCGCTAGCCTGCGACATCCATCCCAGCGCACCGAGGGCTCCGCCGTGATGTCACTCAAGCGGTCCCAGTGCGAGAAGGACTGCACGGGGAACAAGCGCGTCCTTCGACGCCACGGCACCCTGGTGTCGAGGCTGGCCGTCTCGCTCAATACGGAGATGAAGGAGCAGATGGACTTCTACTTCCTCAGCGGCCAGGTCGCGGCCCTCACCCTGACCAGCAGCACCCCGCCTGGCTACGAGCACCTCGTCAATGACAAGGGCGGGGAGACGCCGTTCAAGCTCATCGATGTGGACTACAGCAGTTGTGACGTGACGTCGGCCGAGCACATGCAGGTGCACGGCAGTCGGTGCGTGGGGGAGCTCCTCATGGTGACGCATCGCGGCGGCTGCACCCACCCTGGCGAGGAGCTCCACGGGGTGATCTGCGACCTCTTCCGCCAGCTCGACGAGCGCGACGCCGCTGAGCAGGCCGAGGCGAACACCGAGACCCAGGCCTACCCTGAGGATGAGAGTGCCCCTGATGGCGCTGAGGACGACAGTTCTGACTAGGGCGTTCGTTCGCAGACGCTCGCGGCCTGCCTCGCACTGACTGCTTCTAGCTTTTGCAGTGCGCTACACATCGGTTCCTGTGCTTGCACCTGCTCAGGGGGCCCGCCCCGTCGCCAAGGCGCCGAGCTGCAGCAACAAAAAAAAAACAATCCATTCGGTGGGCTACTTCACCGCTCATCGCATCCGCATTCCTAGACATCACCCCCCTCCCATCTAGACACCACTGCCCTCCCCACCCGCAACATTGCCTCATCCTCCATAGCATTCCCCGACATCAGTCCCATCCCCCTCCTCCTCCGCATCCTCCGCATCCTCTCCCCTCGTGACGGGGAGTACGGGGATTATGGGATAGTGAGGGTTGGGGGGAGAGGGGCGGCGAGGGTTGGGAGGGGATATGGGCCGCAGCAAGTTTTGCTGCAAGATGATGTTGCTGCGCGCAGTTTATTCCATATTCTCCATATTTCCATGTTTGAGGCTGATGCCTCCGGTGTTCGATGAGCGCGGCTGGGTTGTGCTTCGCCACGCGGTGGCGGGGGACGCGCTGGCGCACTCGGGGACGGGCGAACTCTTGCATCTGGACGGGCGGTGGAGCATCGATGCAGTCGGCGAGGACGCGCGGGTTTCTTCAGTGGGAGGGAGTGACAGCTTCTGGGCGAGAGAGCGCCTGACAAAAGCACTGTACATGAACGACGCTCCTGGAGATAACAACGGCAGGCGCTTCATCATGGACGTCGCCACGAGAGAGTCGACTTGGCGAGACACGGCGTTGCACGCACCCAGCAAGACACACGCTTTTCAATACAAGGAGGTGTACGACTTGAACTTGGAAGTCTACATCAGCAGCATGCCGAAACCAAGGTGCGTTCGTTTCAATTTGCCCAGGGTTTTGGACTTCGTCATCGGTGGAGCGTTCGACGGTGGATGGATTGGGAGGCGAAAGGTGACTCTTCGCAAGTACATGCATGATGTAGGCGTCCCAGCAGATCACCTGGTCAACTCGTTGTGCTCTGCCCGTCACACAGCCAGGGTCCGACGGGAACAACTTCCAGATGAGCAGCTCACGATGTGCGACCAGGAGTTCAGCGCCACGCCCGAGGCAGCCATTGCCATTGCTTGCGGACTTTCCCAGGGGAATTGCCACATCACGCCTGGGCACGACGTGGACTCGTGCTGTGCATTCTTCATCGAGGCCGTGGTGACCAAATGCGCGGCAGGGGCACAAGGCATTCCTGTGGTCATGTCGTTCGGCTCTAACGTGTTCGGCGAGGTCACCGTGAATGGCAAGATGGTGCAGTTCACGACCACGAACCAACGCTTGGCCCAGCGATTTGCAGGCATATGTGGGGGAAGCGCTACTGCCCCAGTTGGAATGGTGATGTTGAAATGCTACGGTGCCTTGAAACAGAAGTCCAGAAAGCAGCGGGCAGAGATGGCGAATGTTATCTTCACAACTTTGTTAGATATGATTGGTGCTACTGTGGAATCCTCGAGGGGGGCTACATTCTGGTCAGAGACGAACTCCACTGCGATTCCTCCGCTCTACCGCGAGGGCAGCAGCAAGTCACGACGAGTTTCGATCAGATACAAGGTTGAGGTGTGCAACGCAGTGGCGAACAACCCTTCGCTGCAGACGCCATCTCAGTTCTTGGCCGCCGAGCAAGCTAAGTCAGCCTGTCAGCACATGAAGCGCGGCAAGAAGAAGCTGCGGTTCATCGGCAAGAAACAACTACGCGCTGGATCTGGCGCAGCTTTCCCGAAGACGGATATGACGCAGTACTTGGTGAATGGCAGATTGGTTGCAGCTCGCATGGCAGATGGATCTCTTATATTGGACGCCACCCGCGCTGGCGGCAAGGACTGGATGCTCGTTGGCTTGTTCTCCCACGAGGCGAAGCAGGCCATGTGGCTACCACCACAGGCTTCAGGTTGCTGCTTAAATTCCTCCACCTCCTCATCCACCTCCTCCTCCCACTCCTCCTGCTTGTGACCTTCTCCTCCTGCTCCACCTCCTCCTCCACCTCCTACTCCGCCTCCTCCTCCTCTTACTCCTCCTCCTCCTCCTCCTCCTCCTCCTCCTCCTCCTCCTCCTCCCCCCCCTCCTCCTCCTCCTCCTCCTCCTCCTCCCCCCCGCGACGGGTTGGAGGAGGGGGCGGGCCTCTGGGTAGCAATGGATTTACATGTGCGCTACCCCCCCCCCTGAGCACCTGCGGGGGGGGGTGGGGGGAGGGGGCCCTATGGGGGGCCCGCGCGGGGGGGGTCGAACCTTTGCGTTTCGGCAGGCGCCCTTCCCCGAGGCCCACCCCCCCGCGCCCCTGGGCCCTCCCCGAGCCCACCACGGCCCCCGCGCAATTCCCTCCCCCCCTGCCCCCCCGCTTTCGGAGGGCCTCACGGGGCGCGCCCCCGCGGCCCCCAGGCCGTCTTGGAAAACGCAGCAAAAGTATGCAAAAAACCCGGGGTCCCCTGGAATGTGTTGGATTCTTCAGAGCAAAAGTATACACATAACCCGGGGTCCCAAATCGGGGGTTGGACGGCGGTCGCCGAGGCGCCGCCTGCCAGACACACGCGGGGCCGCAAAAGTATACAAATATCCCGGGGTCCCCCTGGGGCGCGGGGGTGGGGGGCGGGAACGGGGGGGGCCGCCCTGGGGCTGTCTGAAAACCGCTTGGGGGTTGCCAGGGCCGCTCCAGGAGCCCCGAGAGGGCCTCCAGGGGGCCTCGAGAGGGGCCCGTTGGTTGTCGCCCAGGGGGTCCTCTCTGGGGGGCAATTCAGCTGGCCCCTGTGAGGCCTTTCTGAGCGGCCCCTTCTGGACCGTCTGAAGGTTTTCGCGAGCCGTCCAGGGCCGTCTGGGGGCCTTGGGAATGCCTTGGGAGGACGCCGATAGG
The DNA here is from genome assembly GCA_963575745.1 of Prorocentrum cordatum. Classification (NCBI taxonomy): domain Eukaryota; class Dinophyceae; order Prorocentrales; family Prorocentraceae; genus Prorocentrum; species Prorocentrum cordatum. The sequence goes on from CAUYUJ010001010.1 coordinate 55,107, forward strand.
CCCCCCCCACCTACGCACCCAGGAGGCTCTCTTGGGTGATTGTCAGGGGGGGTGCCCTCTCGGGGCCCTCCTGGGGTTCTCCTGAGGTCACCAGAGGGCCCTCATGGAGATCTCCAGGGCTATCTTGGGGGACCCACATGGCGCTCAGGAGGGCCCCGAGATGGGTCTGCGAGGTCACGCCCTAGTCGAGCGTGGGGGGATCGGGTGGGTGGAGGGAGGGAGAAGGAGGCGGAGGAGTTTTTTTCTCGATGCCCCCAGGCAGTTCGGGCACTTCGCACCACGGAGAAGACGGCTGGCAGCGACTACACCAGGGAGGAGATGACGGCCCACAAGGAGGGCATCTTGAGCTTCGTGCAGAAGCGCCAGCGCCAGACCGACGCAGGGCCAGCCGTCGCCGCCAAGCGGGCCAAGAAGTTGAAGGAGGAGCCCAGGATGGCGTCGTTCGATTGGCTGTGTTGTGTGGAGACGGCTCTTCGAGGTATGGGGCGCACACTGCTGGACTGGACCCCCACAGAGGCCGACGACCCCGACGCGCCGTGGCCTGCGCACCAGCAGCTCCCAGCTTGTTTGACTACTGTGATGGACCAGGAGCAGAAACAGTGGTGCGCTGCTTACTACCTCTCCTACAAGTGCCAAGGGCAGTTCGTGTGGCTGTTCGGACACATGCACCGTCGCTGCAACGACGTCGATCGCGGTCTCCAGCTCGCTGGCGTTTATGGCACTTGTTTGCTGAGGCTGTTCGAGGCGAACATCGCTTATGGCCCCTGGGTGAGCGGCCAATATTTCGAGGAGTTGCAGGACATGGCGAGGACCCTCGTCAAGGCGATGACTCCAGACGACCCTCTTCTCCTGAAGCTTTGGCCGCAGATCTGCAACGATCACGGTTGGGCGCAGCCGTGGGAGACGGACGCCAGCGCTCGCCAGAGGTTCGTCGCTGGGTTCGCGGCCGAGGCTCCGTTCCAGATCAAGGGCAGCAAGGCCGCGGCGAAGCGGTGGTTTTCCATCCTGAAGAGCATGCGGGAGGGCGACAAGCACTACCACACGAAGCTGCTGGCTCTTGCAGCCATCGCGCAGGCGAAGGGCTGGGCCGAGCACTGGGACGACTTGTGGAACCCTGGCCCGAGGTTGGCGGCCGCCTGCCAACTGCAGCTGGGGGTGGCCAGCGTCGCCGTGGGCGGCGCTCCTGGGAGCGCGAATTCATCGGCGCCTGCTGTCGCCAAGGGGAAGAGCGGCGCTGCGGCCAAGCCCGTGACGGCTGCCAAGGCCAAGGCGTCGGCGAAGCAGAAAGTAGCCGCCGTGATGACTGGCTCGGCGAACCACGTTCATTCCCTTGCCAAGGTCATGGCGAACCCAGAGCTGATTGTAAAGAGCAGGATGATCCAGTGCGTGGCGGGGCCCTTTGAGATCGAGCATGCAGGCGCTACGGACATGAGGGGGGCAGACGCAACCCTGGCCTACTACGCTGGCGTCGCTAACGGGAGCTGGTTCGACACCTTGAAGTCGTCGTTCAAGTCTCTCAGCAACGTTGAGAAGTTAAAGCAGATTGGTCTCACCGTCGAGTTCGACCCCGAGCTTCGGGGGCAGCTGTCCGTGGCGCACCCCGCGGTGACGTGCCAGGACGCGGTCGCCACCGAGATGATGCACATATTCGCTTGCATCGCCTCGGAGAGGTCTGCGAGCATGGCCAGGTGCACGTGGTCGCACCCGCACGCGCTGGCCCCGATTGCAGGCGACGACCCCGCGACGGCGGCGGCATGCCTTGCAGCTGCGCGTGCACTGGGCGGTTGCAAAGGTGGTGGCCAGCACGGTTGGGATGCGATACGAGGGGTCATGATGAGGGCGAGGAGGAGGAGGAGGCGGAAGGGGGCTGGAGCGGGGGAATGCGAGAGGGCTGGGGTGATGAGGAGGACCAGTGGGATCAGGAGGAGGATGGATGAGGAGGAGGATTGAGTGGATGTGGATGGCGCGGATGGGGAGGAGGAGGAAGCCGATGATAACGGACAGGAGAGGGGTGGGGAGGTTACGACGGGGGGGTACAGGAGCGGTTGGGAAAGCCACAGTGAGGGCAGGCGGGTGGGAGGGAGGCATAGCGGGACGCCCAACTTCCCCCACTCATATACGTACTCCACCTCCTCCCCTCCCCACCCCCTCTGGGCACAGATTTGCCAGCTTTTGGTGGAGTGCGATATGGGGGCGATTGTAGTTAGGGCCCCGTTGTTTTCGCTTCCCGCGAGGTGCCGACTGGAATGCTCTCTGCAAAGCACGTCGGGTCAAGAGCCCGATCATCGAGCCGATGGTTGAGCGCAACAGCTTGAACGTGAGGCCCATGAGAGATTTCTGCCGTTTCGCTGCGTCTGTCAATTGGGAGCTGCATCCGTCCATCGTAGCGTTTGTGAGGAGGCTCTTCAGCGGTTTCGGCAATGACAAGTTGGTGGAGGATTCCCTTGGCACGGTGAGGGGCTCCGAGGCCCGCGCGTCCGCCAGCAAGCACATGGCCCCATGGCGCGTGTGGCAGGCCCCCCGTCAGCATGGCGTGCTGGCGCAGTACGACATGGAGGAGATCGACACAGACGGCGTCGTCCCCATCCAGGACATTGGCGACGTGTCGTGCATCTTCACTGGCCAGGTTGTCGCCGAGGATGCGCTGGCCAAGTTGCGAGGCATTCGTGGCGAGCAGACGTGGATGACGTTCGACGCGGTGAGTGCTCGCCGCCAGCCTGCTGATCATCATCTGCACAGGGTGCTTGCCTCAGATGAGAACTGGCCGCTCTCCAACACTGCCTGGAGGTCGGCATTGGTGCCAGAGCGTGTGTTCGTCTGCTTGAAGGACCCCGAGCCGACGGTGTTCCTGGTGCTGTACTCCTGCGAGTCAGCGTTGTTGGGATGGCCCGCCGTGCGCAGCGCTGGGACGCAGCACGTGTCTCTGGACGCTCATGCGCCAAAGCTGGTCTGGCACACCGTCCATGACTTCGAGGCGGTCACTGTGCTCCCCCACTCGGTTGCGTCGCCGCTGCGTGCGTTCTTGGACGGCAGCCTCACGAGCACCAACATGGGTCTGCTCACCAAGCTCGCCGAGCCCGTGCCGCTGCTGGACTACCTGCGTTCGGTCGGCTTCGCGGGCGTGAGCGAGGGCCTGATGAAGAAGCTGTTCGGCCTGCGCAAGGCGGCCGCGCCCCAGGAGTGCGTCGGCGGCCTGGACTACGAGACCTCCCTCGCAGTCTGCCTGATGAAGGAGATCAAGCCGACCATGACGCAGGAGGAGTCCCACCTCGCCTTGCAGAAGCGCATCGGCCACAAGGCCGAGGAGGACTGGACCGAGCACATCAACATCGACGACGTCGAGAAGGTCGTGTCGTCGGGCGACAAGGACCAGCTCAAGAAGTTCGACGCTGGGCAGCAGGCCAACAAGGCACTGCGGGAGGCGCTGCACTCGGCCCTCGAGGCCGTGACGAAGGACATGTTCAAGAAGGGTCCAGCGGCGAAGGGCGCCGCCAAGAAGCCCGTGGCAGCGCCCAATGCCGCGAGCTGGTGGGCCACAGTCCGCGGAGACCCCGCGTGGCCCGAGAAGAATCGGCCACCTGTCGGCAGCGTCCACGTCGACGACATCGCTGGCCGTTTCCAGCTGGCGTACCCTGGCCAGGGCACCAAGTCCGTCGCGTGGACCAGGCGCGGCATGGAGCTCGCGAACGTGGAGGCGTGCCGCGTCCTCTGGTCGCGGCATTGCAAGGCCGTTTGGGCACATGCTAAACCAACCGCCATCCACCCCCAATCCTCCTCCTCCTCCGCTCCCTCCTCCTCCTCCTCCTCCTCCTCCTCCTCCTCCTCCCCTCATCCTCCCCATCCACCTCCTCCTCCTCCTCCTCCTCCTCCTCCTCCTCCCCATCCACCTCCTCCTCCTCCTCCTCCTCCTCCTCATCCTCCTCCTCCTCCTCCAATCCTCCTCCAATCCTCCTCCTCCTCCTCCTCCTCCTCCTCCTCCTCCTCCTCCTCCCGCGGGCGTCCTGATGGGGAGGGGGAGGGGGCTGGCCGCGTCCGATACGGGGATCTCGCCTTCCCTTAGAGGGCGCGCCAGCTACACGGATGGAGCCCCCCCCCCTCCTCGGGCACTGCCCCCCCCCCCCGTCCGCCCGCCCGCGCACAGGCGTGCCCTGGCGCGGCGATGCCCGCGGCGCTGCAGGGCCAGGGCTGAGGGCGGCCGCCGCTGCGCGGCAGGCGGAGGAGGAGGAGGGGGAGGAGGAGGAGGAGGGGGAGGAGGAGGAGGAGGAGGGAGGAAGGAGGAGGAGGAGGGGGGGAGGAGGAGGAGGAGGAGGAGGAGGAGGAGGAGGAGGAGGAGGAGGAGTTATAACGAGGACCGCGGTCCTCAGGGGCGAGCGCTGCGTGACTGCGCGCAGCACTGGCTGACGGGCGCAGCTCGACTCGCCCTCGGAACCCTCCTCCTCCGTCGTCGTCGTCGTCGTCGTCGTCGTCGTAGTTGTCGTCGTCGTCGTCGTCGTCGTCGTCGCGCCTCGAGGGTCGCGGTTCGAGGATTCTTGGTTTTCGGGACCCCGCCTTCTCCGTCCATGCCTCCCCCATTACCTCGAGCGGCTCTCCCTTCTCTCCCTTGCTCTCTCTCCCTCGCTTCCTTGTTCCCTTGTCCTCTTCTTCCCCCCCTTACCCCGCGTGACTCCGAGCTTACCCTCCCCCACCGCTCCCTCCTCGGACAGATCTCTCCCCACTTGTCGCAGCCCCTCCATGCCCCCCTCACCCGCCGCCCAGATCCCCCTCCCCCCCTTCACCCTCCAGCAGCATGCAGTCCTGCCCTCGATTATCCCATCCCCCTTCCTTGCCCCCTCCAGCCTCGAACCCCCGTTCTCGCCCTATTCTGCCCTCCTCGCCCTTCCCCATCCCCAGCTTGTGTGACTTCAGCCCTCCCCACTGCCATCCCCACGCCCCGACCCTCCCTTATCCCCTCCCTAGTCTCAACCCTCCCCAACCGCCCTTTCATGCCCCCCTTATCCCATCCCTAATCCAATCCCCAATCCCATCCCTCCCTGATCCCATCCCTTCTCCCATCCCTTATCCCTTCGCTGATCCCATCCCTTCTCCCTTTCCTTATCCCACCCTTTATCCCATCCCCTGTCCTTTCGTGCCTTCCCTTACTTTCATCCCAATCCCATCCCTCATCCCATCCCTACTCTCATCCCGATTCCCCTCCCTTATCCCTTCCCTAATCCCATCCCTCTCCCGCTGCTCTTTCTTGCCTTTCCCCCTCTCCCTAATCCCCCCCCCCACACACACACACCCCACCGCTCTAACGCGTGGAGGAGGAGGGGGAGGAGCACCAGGAGCAGGAGGAGGAGGAGGAGGAGGAGGAGAGGAGGAGGAGCAGGAGGAGGAGAAGGAAGAGGACGCGGAGGAGAGGAGGGAGGAGAAGGAGGGCGCGGAGGAGAGGAGGAGGAGGAGGAGGAGGAGGATTTTTGTTGCTTACACGGCTTCGCACACTCATTTTAGCTCCCACTTGGATCCACATGTGTTCAGGGCACAAAGTGGTCACCAAACCCGGAGTGGCACCAGACCACCATATTTGTGGTTCTCCGACATTAGCTCGTGACGCCGCGCGAACCCGGCCACATCCTGCGGGAACGAGATGATGTTCTTGCGGAACTTGCGCAGCCCTGTCCGAGACACGGTGGCCAGATGCACCTGCATGTGGTCCAGAGCAATGAGCAGGCTCTCCGTGAGCGTGGCCTGGTCGAACAGGTCGCGCAGGTCATCGGAGGGGAACCGGAAGCACGGGTCCATGTGATTCTGCGCGGTGCGGAGACCCACCACCTGATACAGGTCGTCTTCCGTGGGCGCGGCCGCCGCCTGCTTGTCCAGATCCCGCCTACACCGCATGCACACGCCCGCGCACTCCAGGGCGAAGCCATCCGGCGGGTCGCTCGGCGGCACCTCGTCCCACTCGGCCACCTCCGTGCTGCACGCAGCCAGCCCGTCCCCGCCGCGACGCAGCAGCAGCATCTCATCCGCCAGCTGGTCCGGCGGCTCGAAGGCAGGGTGGAACGCCGGGAACCGCTCCTGGCACTCGTGGCACGTGAACTTCACCATGCGCGTCAGGATCGCCTGCGCCGCCTGCACGGCCCGCACGGACGCATCGCGCAGCTGCACGTCATACTTCGCCACGCGCAGCGGCACCGTCTTCAGCGCCAGCAGCATGCACTTCTGGTGAACGTCCCCTGCAGCAACACGCGCTCGTTGGTCTACACGCCCTCCGCAGCGCTCGCGCAAACGCGCCTCCACACGAATCTCCCAATGCTCCGATTCTGGCGCTGATCCAAACACAAACGACTCCGCGACGCCCGGGCCGGCACCTTCCGACGACCTCCCAGGCGCCCATCTGGTCCGAATAACGGCCCGCAAATCATTCCCGTACCGACCGCGCTTCTTCGCTCGGCGCCCCCGGCCACGACCCGCGCGACCCGCCCCCCGCGCTCCCTGACCGGCCTGCTGCAGCGCGTCGAGCCCTTCTTTCGCAGTGCGCTCGCCCGCGCCGCCCTCGGGCAGCAGCCCCGCCACGCCGGCGTCCTCCTGCAGCTGGCCCACCCAGACGCGCCCGGGATTCTCCCCCTCCTCTGCTCTGCGCTCCCGCGGGCCCTGGCCCCGCCACCACGCCCCCGCCATGTGCGCGGGCTCCGTCCACCCGGCAGGCCGCTCCACAGGCAACACGACCACGTCGTCATCCCGAACCACGTTCGCTGCGAAGCCGGCCGCGACCCGCGACTCGCGCTGCCACAGAGCCTGGAAATCGTCCGCATCGCCCCCGTCCGGCTCATCGCAGCACCGCACCGCCCGCCACTGCGTCCCGCCGCTCTCGGACACGACCGGCGTCTGCAACATACTACACTCGAAACGCACTCGGGGCCACTCCGAGCGACGACGGAAATCCTCCTCCACGGCTATCGCCTCCCAAGACGAACGCTCCGCGCTCGGCCCACGACCGCGCGCGCGATCCTCCAGCTCCAGCAGCACGCGCCCGAACTGTCCTGGCCGCCCCGGCTCCATCAGCGCAACCCACAACTTATCGCCGTCCGACCCCTGGATCCGAAAACTACCCCGGTCGCACTGACGGCACAACACCAGGTACTCGCGGACGGCACCGACCAATGCCACCATCCGCTTGTCCTTGAGGTGGGGCACGGACGCAACTGCCCACGCCCGCGCATCCCCACCTCCGGTTCGCGACAATCCCGCGCGGCGCGGCGCGCTCCCGCGCCCCTCCTCGGCCGCTCGCGCCTCTGCCCAGTCTGCCTCCGTCGGCGGCCCAGCACCAGCGAAACGCACCAGCTCCGCATCGAGCGCGCTGCGCACCTCGCGCGGCAGCGGTGCCGCGTCTTCTTCCGAGGCGCACTCATGATCTGACGCAGAACGCTCGTCGTCGCAATCGGAGGCCGATAACTCCGCCATGCCGACGAATGTCTCGTCGCCACCGCCCTCCTCGTCCACGGCTCCGCGAACCGCGCCGCCCGCTTCGGCCCCTTCTTCGGCGGACGTCTTGCGCTCGAGTCTCCGGCGCCCCCGGCGCGCCTCCGGCACCGCCGCGCCCCCCTCGCCAGCTCGCCCCTCCTCCGCGCCCCTGCGCCCCGCTCCGCTCGCAGCGGCCTCCGCCTCGGACGTCTTGCGCCCCAACCGCCGCTTCCGCGCCCCGCCGCGCACCGCGACGGGCTCGGCAGCCTCCGCCTCGGATGTCTTCCGCCCCAGGCGCCGCTTCCGAGCGCCGCCGCGCATCTCCCCCCCACCGCCGCCCTCGTCCGCGCCGCCGCCCTGCTGCATCGCACCCTCCACGGCGCCGCCGCCCCCCCCACCGAGCGCAGCGCCCTGGTCTCTCGACGCACCAGCCGCCGCCGCACACCGATGCGCCGCCCCCGTCAACCACCCCTCCCAATCCAAGTCGGTGTCGCGAACCCTGTAGTACTCATCCCTCGCGCGCGCGCAGCGCAGGCAGGCAGAAGCAGGCGCCAGCAGTGGCACCGATCGCACTGCGCCCAATTCCGCATACAGAACAAGTGCGACGCCCCGTCGTCGGCTCCCCCGCACGCCTCGGGCCTGGCGCCGCCGTCGCCACCCCCCTGCGGATCCTCTCCCAGCGCATGCCCCATTCTCTCGTTCGCGTGCAGCCTGTTCTCCTTCGAACGCGGATCAATGTGCGGATAGCACTGCGGGCCTGCGTACGGTCTCAGATACTGCTGCTTCATTGGGTACCGCCGAATCTCCTCGCTGGTCAACCGCAACGCCTCCACGCAGTCCTTCTCGCTACAATCCATTTCGGAAGCTTGCAGCTGCCCCAGGTACTTGTTGAAGACCGCCCTGCTGTACCACATGAACACCTTCCCCCCCTGCTGCCCATTGTAGGACTCCCTCTCCGATCCGAACCGAGTAGTTCCCTCCCCGCAGCGATCCTGCAGTGTCCGCACCCCTGCCCCCTTCTCGTATACGAAGCCAGAACGGCCATGGTTCTTATGGATTCGGAGATTGTCATGGACTTGCTTGAGGCACTGCTCGTACTCACTGTTCGTTAACACAATCGCTTGTGCTCGCCCACCTCACACAAGGACTTCAGCTCAGGCTTCATCTTCGACGCCACGTCCCACATCGCGTGCCGCGCGTACCACTGCTTAGATGGCTTGTTCGCCTTCAGCGCGAACTCCTTGAACTTATCCAACGCGCCTGCAGGAATCGGGCCCCTGACGCGCCCGTGCGGGCACCCATATCGAGCGCACTTCCCGCACACGTCGCTCCCCGTCTTCGGCCGAAACCGGCACTGCTCTCGCCCCCAGCCCCCCCCCCACGTCAGCCCTTTGCAGCGGTCCTCGTCCACGTAATCCGGCTGGAACTGCCGGGACTCTGCCTCGGACGCAAGCGCCCCGTCCGCGGCCCCGCGCTTCCGGCGCGCTCTCCGGGCACCGCGCGGACGCGCGGCCGGCCCGCTGCCATCGCTTGCACCATCGTCAGCACCCCCGACGTCCACTGTCACTCCAGGAAGGACAGGCATCTCCTCGCCATCAGAATCGCTCGGCGGCGCCGCGGCCGAAGCCGCGCCCCGAAGAGCGCGCCTCGCAGCCGCTGCCTGCGGTGCGACGGCGTCCGATCGCGCCCGAGCAGCCCCCGCGTCATCCTCTTCCACCGTAACCCCTGGAAGCATCGGCATGTCCTCACCCGAATCGCTCTCGTCCCCAGACGCACGGCCATGCGTGGCGGCCGCAGCTGCAGGTCGACGAAGCACGGACGCCCCCGCAGCATCGCCCGAATCGGCATCGTCGACGGTGACTCCCGGGATGACTGGCATGTCCTCGCCAGACGACGACGGCGCCCCATTCTCACCAGTCGCGCGTCGCTGCCGCGCAGCAACGGCCGCCATCGAAATTGGGTTCTGCGCACCTCGGAAATGCGCACCTCGCTTGCTTTTCGCGGCTGCCTTCTTTTTCGGCGCGCCTGCAACGGACCGCAGCCACGGCGCGTCCGCAGATTCCGCAGAAGACACCCCAGCTGAGAATGAGGCAGAAAGAAAAACCCCATCGTCGTCCACGATCCGCACCACGTGACCGTGCTCGAGCCAGAGGAGCGCACCGACACACGCCGCGCGAGGCGCACCGAGCCACCATGGACCTGCAACCGCCCCAGAAAAAAAAACCGAGGAAGCCTTCGCTCGAAAAACCCAGTAGCCTGCGCTGCGCATCTGAAGCCACAGCAGCACCAGATCCATATTAGCCTTTTCAACGACTCCGCCGCCCATGCCAGTGCCTACATCATTGCTCAGACGCTCAGCAAAAAAAGCAGTGGCATCAGCAATGTTCCATGCGGAGCCCCCAGAAGCAGCAATGCACAGAGGAAAACACTTCCGAGGCAAACCGACAAAGACACTCCCGTAGTCGACAACCGAGAGCCGCCCTGCAGTCGCAGAATCTTGAACGCGCAAACACCAAGCAGCACCAGCCGACGACGGCGAAGGCACGGGAACCGAAGGAGACGAAACAGGCACAGGCGGAGGGAGCAGCGGATCCTGGACACCTCGCGGGGCAGACACATTTTGCCGTTCCACCCGGTACGTCTTGCGCCAGAATCGGTAGAACGCATCGACGTCCCGAGACACACCGAGGAATCTCTGATTGGGCGGCTTCCACACACAGACATCATGCTTCCACAGCATACAGTTCGTAACCTGAGGGTCGTACGCAGTAAGCAAAGCTGGGTCGACACACCTCGGACCCACCCAACATTCCCTGATGGGCAGTGCATCTGACCGAAGTAAATCGGAGTCCAGGTCGCGCAACTTCTTGTACAAGCCTAGAGAAGGCTCCATGTCGAAAGCAACCAAAGGGAGACGGCAACCACGACCATTGAAAGTAACGGCTTCCAAAGCCTGAACCTTCCGCTGACCCAAGAGGAACCGCCCAGACGCGCGCGAAGCACGAGACACCTGAAAGTACAACACGAGGTCACTAAACGGAAACTTCGGCCAGTAGTATTCAAAGTTTCGGCATTCTCCCGCGTGAGCAAACCCTGGCAGACAAAAATCAAGCGCAATATCTTCGGCGATGGCATGCAAATCAGTCCGCGAACTCTGCAACCGCATGACGCCAGCAGCGATGCGACGCGCCCCCACTGCCCAATCGCCCAGGAACGCAACGAAAGCCAAAACACGGGCGATTGGCTTATCCGCATCGGAAACACCCTGCCAAGACATGCACCACCCGATCTCTTCCACGCGACGTCGAACGAGATCCATGGGGAACTCCCGGCGCCCGTCGTTCGTAGATCCCCAGAAGTAAGCCGGACAGGGGCACTCGGCCAAGACCAACCGCGCGCGTCGAGCCCACGCGTCGATATCTCGCAACAACCCACCTGTGACCTCGAGGAACGCTTCGAAGCCAGCGATGTCAGCGAAGAAACGGAAGACCAAGTCGTAGAACACCCACACACGAAACGCATCCTCGGAGGCAAGAGATCCATTCGGGAACAGCGCAGCGACGCGATGAGCCAGAGTCGTCGGCGACAGATCAGGCACGGGGCTGTGAAGACCCGCGGCAAACTGCCCCCGCTTCCTCGCAAACGTCCCCAGCGGAGTAATCCGACCATTGGACACGCCCCTCTCGAAGCGCTTCAGCAAACACGGCTGGTACAGCGAACCCAGCACGAAACCATCACTCTCACCCCCAGCGGCATCAGACGGACCATGGATGGGAACACTCGGAGGAGCAATCCCTGTGATGGCAACGGCAATGTGAAGCAGCCAGACGCACTTGAAGTGAACAAACTCGGGCTTGAGCTTATACTTCTCTGCCAGGAATTGCAAACACTGCCGCTCCGCCAGAGAAGGACTAGCAAATCGAATGCCGCCCGGCGCAACGAGACCCTTCACGAGAGAATCCGCTGGGCACAGGTGCCGGAGAACACACATTCGTTCCTTATCGCGGACGTGCTGACTCGTCACCGCCGCGGCCAAGGGCCCCATTGAACGAACCAACACGGAAGCAAACTGGGGCAGCACGGTCCAATCATCATGCGAAACCTCGTCCGCCGTCTCAGCCAATTGACCAGCAACCTCTTCGACCACGCGCGGGTCCAGCCGCAACCGTTCGCTCACGGACGCCCAAGCGAAGTCATCACTACGCACAGCGGCAAGCACGACTTCAACATCGTCTCGGAGTTCAATGGGCACCGAAGCCAAAGCCCCCCCCCGAGCTCCGACAACGCGCAACACCACACCTCGGTCCATGCGCAAGTGCTGCGGCAACGACTCCCACGCGGCCCCCCGATTGAGGACGGCGTCGCTGGCGGACGCGATATCCGCAACACAGCCAACCGCGCCCCCCCTTTGCCCCCCATGGCAGCGGCCGTTACATTTCCCACACCAGTCTCCCTTCATCGACACTCGATTGCCACACTTCCTACCAGCATGGCCTCCGGACCCCAGAACCATTTGGCCGAACTTGCAATGCGGCGACGTGCCATCACAAGCGCACTTTTGACCAACAGAATCCCTGACGCCATCGTCGGGAACGACAGGCGAAGCGAAAGATGCGGCAGCGTCGTCCAGATGCGCCGATACGGTCGGAGAAGCAGACGCGGGCACAACTGGAGGAACGCCGGAGACACCCGCGGAAGAAGACGATTTAGAAACCTCGTCTGCTGGCAGCAGACGCTCCACATCCCCGTCTCCGCGCTGCGGGCCGCCAAGAGACGGAGCCATGAAGACGGCATCAGAACGCGAGCTGCCACCAGGAGAGCCGACCGCAGATGCAAAGTCGCGGCGGGGCCGCTTCACCCCCGCGGCATCCGGGTTGACACCGCCCATACCGGCCTTCGGGGCGCCAGCCACGGACCGAAGCCACGGCGCAGCATCCGCATCTCCAACACGCACGCGAGCGCCCAGCCGATCATCCAAATCCACAACCGCTGCAACATGGCCCTCGGGATACCACACAACAGATCCGAAGTCGTGCCCACATGGACAACCCAGCACCCACACGGCGCAACACCCGCCCCGCAGCAAAGCATCTGCACCGTCCGCCCCATAAACGCGCACCATCGCCCCACGCGACTCCAGCCAATCCTGCACGAGAGCAAAGTTCGCCTTCTCCGCCGCGTCACCGCACGCCCCAGCTCCGGAATCATTAGCGCACTGCAACTCGAAGAAGCACTCCGCCTGCGCGCGCGCGCCAGCACCCCCGCACCGAGCGACACTCAATTGCAGACACTTATTCCGCCACGGCCCCAGGCGATCTCCCGCATCAACAACTCCGAGTCGCCCCGACGCGACGCCACGTCGAAGGCGCCGCCGCCACGCGCGGGACGCGCCAAACCCCCCAGCAGCACCGAGTCGTCCCACGCGGGAACACACATCGCAGGACACACCGCCCAGCGCGGCGAAGACACAGGCCACGCGCAAAGCCGCATCGCCAACGCACTGCCCCGCCCTCTGCGACGCCCTCCAGGCAGCGCCCCCCACGCACTCGTCCGCGCCCCGGCCCGCCCTGGCCTTGGCAGCGCCGATGCCAATGCCGGGGGAGAACCTGCGCGCGCACACGCGCCGCCCCCCGCACCTCCGCGCGGAGAGCCCACGCAGGCCACAGTAAAACCACTTGGCGACCCAAACCTTCGCGGCAGACGGCGCCGCATCGGACGGGGCGTCCACGTCGCGCCAGAAGCTCTCTCTCTCTTTCCACATCCGCGCGCGCGCCATCGCGCGCGTCACAGCGCGGCCACCCGAAAGAACTCGTGGCCTTGGCGGGAACAGACCCAGCGCAGCGAAAACTAAAGCTGCAATCAGCGCAACCTCCCCGACTGACAGCGCAGACACCCGCGCTTCCAGAGACGGCAGCGCCACACGCGGGGTGGACACCGAATCGACAGCCCGCGCCGCTCGGGCATTGAGAAACTGCTGCAGTCGCGCGCTTCTCCGCCCCCCCAGCGCCGCGCGGGACACCCGGGCACGCCGCGGCAACTCATCGCGCGCACGCGGCGACCCATCGCGCGGAAGCGAGCGCGGCACGACCCGAAGCGGGACACGGACCGCCATCTCTTCGTCACGCGCCGCCGCCGCCTCCGTCCGCCGCGCCCACTCCGCCTCCCGCCGCGCGCAGCGCGACCTCCGAAGCAACACGCGGCACGCCTTGCGATGCGCTTTCTGCTCGCGCTTCGCCGCCTCCCAGGCGGAATCATCAACGACTTCCTCCATGAACACGTCGTGCTCTGCGCGCAAGCTCTCACGCAGCCGGTCCTCCCACTCAACTGACCCCCCCAGCAGCGGGGCGCGCTCCGCGCCCCGCACAGACGGAGCCGGGACCGAGGCCACGGCCGCGACAGAAACCGAGGCCAACGCCGGTGACCAAGCGGAAACCAAAACCGGGGCTGGCCTGACAGCGTCGTCAGCTCCAAACCAATCGTCGCCAGCGTCAATCTCGTCGTCCTTGTCACAGTCGCTGGCGGCAGAATCGGAACACTGTCGCAGAAAATTCGCGATAGTTTCCCCCTCCCAGCGCGCTGCCTCCGAAGAGACACATCCGCACCGAGCGGCCCCCGGAGCAGAAGACCCTCGGGAAAAATCGGCGAGGGTATCCCCCTCCGAGAGCGCCCTTCCCGAAACGCCCGCTCGGCCCAGCAGGCCACACGCCGGAGCAGAAAACCGTTGCGAAAAATTCGCGATAGTTTCCCCCTCCCAGCGCACTGACCCAGAGGCCTCCCCGCGCCGCACAGCCCGCGCTGGGGCCGAAAACGCCCGCGAAAATTTGGCGAGCGTTTCGTCCTCCCAGCGCAGACCGCAGTCGCGTCCGCCCACCGCGCCCGCCGCGCCACCGACACACCACGCTTCCGCACATACAGACATTCCCTCCAAACTTTCTTTAATGTAACCCGATGTGATGAACCACCGAGGCCCGCTTTCGCGGGACTTTCCCCGGCCGCACAGCGTGGCGCGACCAGGCGCCCAGCCGGAGCTGGGGCTTCCACAACAGCTAGCTGCCAAGGGAGAGGAGACTCCCGAGCGCCCGCTGCATAGGTCCTTTGTTTAGCCTCGGTAGGATCGAGGTGTTCCCTTCACTACTATCTTTCTCGGAGAGTGGAGACTCCCGAGCGACTGCCGTGAAGTGTCGATGAACCCCGGCGCGGTTAACCCGGGGGTGTCCGCGCATCGCACCCGCGGAGGGAGAGCCGGCATCAACCCAGCATTTCTCTCGATCACTCGAGAGCACAACCGCGTACGCGGCCGAGCCTTCCCCCACAGCGTGCTCGAAAGCTTCTGCGGGCTCCAGCGTTTCCTCAGATTGCTCTGAGGCACACCCCGAAGGGCGGCCCGGGCAGGAGAGCCCAGGTCTTGAAGAGAGAGGTTCCCGGGTTCTCACCGGGCACGCCGCAGTCCCCGGAGGGAGCCACAGCTCTGCTGGGCTTTCACCAACTCCCCCACCGCCTCCCGGAGGAAGCAGCAGAAGGTCGTCGCGGGTTTCCACCGGACGCGCCGCACTCCGCGCAGGGACGCACGACTCTGCTAGGCTTGCACCAGCTCCCCCACCGCCACCCGGAGGCAGCAGCAGGTCCTGGGCTTTCACCAGGTGCCCCGCCATCTCCTGTGAGACAACAGATCTCCCTCGGGTTAGCCCCGAAGGTAGGCCCCAGAGCCCGCCGCCGCTCCCTGCGGAACGACTGCAGACCCCCGGGCCGCGCTAGAAGCTCAAGGCTCCTTGAGCCTAAAGGAAGAGGAAGGAGGAGCGCCTGTGGAGGCTGCGCGGCGGCGGCGGCCCCCCCCCTCGTCGTCGTCGTCGTCGTCGTCGTCGTCGTCGTCGTCGTCGTCGTCGTCGTCGTCGTCGTCGTCGTCGTCGTCGTCGTCGTCGTCGTCGTCGTCGTCGTCGTCGTCGTCGTCGTCGTCGTCGTCGTCGTCGTCGTCGTCGTCGTCGTCGTCGTCGTCGTCGTCGTCGTCGTCGTCGTCGTCGTCGTCGTCGTCGTCGTCGTCGTCGTCGTCGTCGTCGTCGTCGTCGTCGTCGTCGTCGTCGTCGTCGTCGTCGTCGTCGTCGTCGTCGTCGTCGTCGTCGTCGTCGTCGTCGTCGTCGTCGTCGTCGTCGTCGTCGTCGTCGTCGTCGTCGTCGTCGTCGTCGTCGTCGTCGTCGTCGTCGTCGTCGTCGTCGTCGTCGTCGTCGTCGTCGTCGTCGTCGTCGTCGTCGTCGTCGTCGTCGTCGTCGTCGTCGTCGTCGTCGTCGTCGTCGTCGTCGTCGTCGTCGTCGTCGTCGTCGTCGTCGTCGTCGTCGTCGTCGTCGTCGTCGTCGTCGTCGTCGTCGTCGTCGTCGTCGTCGTCGTCGTCGTCGTCGTCGTCGTCGTCGTCGTCGTAGTCGTCGTCGTCGTCGTTGTCGTCGTCGTCGTCGTCGTCGTCGCCCCTCCCGCTCCCTCGCCGCTGCTGCCCTCTGCTTGCCTTGCCCTGCTGCGCCCCCCGCCGCTGCCCTCGCCGCTGCCCTCCCGCTGCCCTTTGCTTCCTTGCCCTCCCCGCTGCTGCCCTCGCCGCTGCTCCCGCTCCCTCGCCGCTCCCTGCTGGCCGGCCCCCCTCTGCTTGCCTTGCCCTGCTGCGCTCTCCCGGTGCCTTCCCGCCGCCCCCTCGCGCCTCCGTCGTCGTCGCTGTCGCCCCTCCCGCTCCCTCGCCGCTGCTGCTCTTTTCTGCTCCCTGCTGGCCGGCCCCTCCTCTGCTCGCCTTGCCCTTCTGCTCTCTCCCGCTGCCCCCCCGCCGCGGCCGCGGCTGGAAGAAGAAAACCACCGCGAAAAATTCGCGATAGTTTCCCCCTCCCAGCCGCTGCGGCAGCCGCAGCCGCAGCCGCGGCCGCGGCCGCGGCTGGAAGAGGAAAACCACCGCGAAAAATTCGCGATAATTTCCTCCTCCCAGCCGCGGCCGCAGCCACAGCCAGAGCCGCAGCCGCGGCCGCGGCCGCGGCTGGAAGAGGAAAACCACCGCGAAAAAATCGCGATACTTTCCCCCTCCCAGCCGCGGCCGACGCCACAGCCAGAGCCGCAGCCGCGGCCGCGGCCGCGGCTGGGAGAAGAAAACCACCGCGAAAAAATCGCGATAGTTCCCCCCTCCCAGCCGCAGCCGCAGCCGCAGCCGCGGCCGCGGCCGCGGCCGCGGCTGGAAGAAGAAAACCACCGCGAAAAAATCGCGATAGTTTCCCCCTCCCAGCCGCGGCCGCAGCCACAGCCAGAGCCGCAGCCGCGGCCGCGGCCGCGGCTGGAAGAAGAAAACTATCGCGAAAAATTCGCGATAGTTTCCCCCTCCCAGCCGCGGCGCAGCCGCAGCCGCAGCCACCACCGCGAAAAATTCGCGTGGTTTCCCCCTCCCAGCCGCGGCCGCAGCCGCAGCCGCCGCGGCGCGCGCAGCCGCGGCCGCGGCCGCGGCTGGAAGAGGAAAACCACCGCGAAAAATTCGCGATAGTTTCCCCCTCCCAGCCGCGGCCGCAGCCACAGCCAGAGCCGCAGCCGCGGCCGCGGCCGCGGCTGGAAGAAGAAAACCACCGCGAAAAATTCGCGATAGTTTCCCCCTCCCAGCCGCGGCCGCAGCCGCAGCCGCAGCCGCGGCCGCGGCTGGAAGAGGAAAACCACCGCGAAAAATTCGCGATAGTTTCCCCCTCCCAGCCGCGGCCGCAGCCACAGCCAGAGCCGCAGCCGCGGCCGCGGCCGCGGCTGGAAGAAGAAAACCACCGCGAAAAATTCGCGATAGTTTCCCCCTCCCAGCCGCGGCCGCAGCCGCAGCCGCAGCCGCGGCCGCGGCCTGGAAGAGGAAAACCACCGCGAAAAATTCGCGATAGTTTCCCCCTCCCAGCCGCGGCCGCAGCCGCAGCCGCAGCCGCGGCCGCGGCCGCGGCTGGAAGAAGAAAACCACCGCGAAAAATTCGCGATAGTTTCCCCCTCCCAGCCGCGGCCGCAGCCACAGCCAGAGCCGCAGCCGCGGCCGCGCCTGCGCGCGGGCCGCCGCGCTGGAAGAAGAAAACCACCGCGAAAAATTCGCGATAATTTCCCCCTCCCAGCCGCGGCCGCAGCCGCAGCCGCAGCCGCGGCCGCGGCCGCGGCTGGAAGAGGAAAACCACCGCGAAAAAATCGCGATAGTTTCCCCCTCCCAGCCGCGGCCGCGGCCGCGGCTGCGGCTCTGGCTGTGGCTGCATTCCAAGCAGCAGTAACGATCATTGGCATGTGAACGGGCCCGGAAAAGTTGAAGATGTTTAAGCAGAATGCAGGCAAGACCCGCGTGCGGAGGTCTGAACTCGGTCTGATACTCGAGCTAGGTTTGCCACACATGGGTCGAATTACGCACGTAACTGGGGCTATAGGAGAACTACAGAGCTCGTACAGAAGTCAATCTAGAAGCATCGGAAGCGTTCGGCTGTTTGAGCTCTTCGTCATCGATAGCTAGAGGAACTCCGGCGCGGGAGGAGCTAGTTGGCCCACCCGGCCGGGGCGGACAAAGTGATGACTTTTGGTCCGTTTTCCTAAAATTTGAAAGATATTCCCGGAGAGCTAGAGCTAGAGGGTTTAAGATTAGAAGCCGGACGGTGGTGGTGCCCGCCAGCAGCCCATCTCCGCCGCTTCACGATCCTCGCAGCAACTCGCCTGCCCCGGCAGCGTGTCCGGGAGAGCTTCCGGCAAGCTTCCACGCGAGCCTGCACGCGTGCAGGCGCGCGTGGAGGCGTTCCTGGCAGCGCTTCCGAAAGGCGGTAGAGGGCCCTCCAGAGCCCCAGAAGCGCTTCACGAGAGCGTTTGAGTGCTCGCCAGGACCAGGAACCGAGCCAATATACACATCGAAAAAATCGAAGATCGATTTTCTTTTGGAAAATCTTTATTGTATGGCTCTACTTCGATGAGCACTCTTACCAGTGTTGCGAGCTCTACCCTGGCGGTGACTAGGTCGGTTCACCGCCGGCGCCAGTTGTGCGATATTTGAACATTCGTTTCGAAAGCCGGTATTTTTCGCACCTGAAGTGGTTGCGCTGCGTCTGCCAGCAAAATTCTCAGGGCCGTAGCTACAGTATCAGAACACTTGGCGGAACCCTCTTTCGGTGGAAACTAAAAACAGTTTGAGTTTTCAGCTTACGTGTGAGAAAGGTCCCCACGTCTTCCGAGCAGCACCGTGCGAGAAAAGAGCTCTACGAGGCTGCGGCGGTAACCTGGTCGACGGTTTACCGCCGGCTGCCAGTAGAGATCTTCGGTATCGATGAGCTCGAGAAATTCCGGCGCGGGGTAGAGCTAGTTGGTCGACCGGACGAAAAGAGACAATGTGATCACTTTGGGTCGGTTCCTAAGATTTGACAATTTATTTCGAGAAACCAGATTTTTCGCAGATGCTTCCTTTACTGGGCGCCGGCGGTAAACCGTCAACCTTTGTTACCGCCGGGGGACTCGTAGAGCTTCCTGACAGAATATAATGTGTAAAAAATGCCAGAGAACGACTAGTTTTTCAGCCCAAGCGATTCCAGAGCTCTTAAGATAACTCTGACGAAAAAAAACGAACAGTTTCGCAACCCAGTTCGAGTATCGAACCGAGTTCAGACTCTGAATGCGACAGGCGGACGCCTCTGATGTCTGCAAAAGGAAGCCCGAGTGAAGTGCAGAAAGCCGAAAGTATCGACTCGAATAAAAGAATAGTTTCGCGGACCTAGTTCGAGCAGCAGACCGAGTTCTGAGCTCTGGAATCGACCAACAGACGCGCCTGATGTGTGCAAATCGATATCTGTGACCCGCGGCACTGTAGCCCTCCCCCAGCACGAATTGAGTGCAGAAAGTTGAGAGCACTTCTCAAGATGATTCGGACAATACGAATAGTTTCGCGAACCTAGCTCGGGCAGCAGGCCGAGTTCAGAGCTCTCGGTTCAATAGACGAACGCGACTGATGGTTCCCCATCGATGTCTGTGACAATGAGCCCTCTAGCTGCCCTACAGCTCGAGATAAGTACAGAAAACCGAGAGCGTCTGTCAAGACGACTCGAATAATACGAATAGGTTTGCGGACCTAGCTCGGCTAGCAGACCGAGTTCAGACCTCTGGATTCAACAGGCGAACGCGCCTGATAATTCTGAATGCGATAGATGTGCTTACCAGCTCTGTAGCTGCCCTACAGCTCGAGTTAAGTACAGAAAACCAACAGCGTCTGTCAAGGCGACTCGAACAATACGAATAGGTTTGCGAACCTAGCTCGGCTAGCAGACTGAGTTCAGACCTCTGGATTCAACGAGCGAACGCGCCTGGTAATTCTGAGTGCGATAGGTGTGCTTACCAGCTCTGTAGCTGCTCTACAGCTCGAGTTAAGTACAAAATACCGACAACGCGTATCAAGATGACTCGAAACGGCCGATCCCGCCAGTGTGCTTTTTGGCAGTAAAAGGTACCCGATCGAGCTGAGATCAAGATGGCGAGCGGGACTAAGATCGAATATCACGGGAAAAAATACTAGAGCACAAACGAATGATTGAATTTCGAGAACAAAATTTTCAACCGACCAAAAGTTGTGAAAAGTTCAGTTCTTTTTTTTCGAGCCAACTAGCTCTCCAGCGCGCCGGAATTACTCTTAAGCTTCCAGCAACTAGCTTGGGGAAGCTCTACGAGTCATGTGTACCGAGGAGCGCCGTGCGTGCGAGAAAAGAGCTCTACGAGGGCCCCGGCGGTGACCTGCTTGACGGTTTACCGCCAGTTTCAAGCACCTCGCAGTGCTCTTCGCTATCGATGAGCTAGAGGAATTCCGGCGCGGGGTGGAGCTAGTTGGCCGACCCGACCTTAAGAGACAATGTGGTAAATTTGGGTCGGTTTTCCTAAGATTTGAAAGATTTTGCGAGGTTCCCGCCGGGGCCCTGCGAGGTTCGGCGGTGACCAGGTTGCTGCTGTCCCTCCTCGGGGAGCTCAGTGGCGACCTGGCCCGTCGGTGGCCTCCTCGAGCCGCATTGCGCGGACAGGTTTTCTGTGCACAGTTGTGTCAAGTGAGACAGCTCCTTTTGGAGCAGGTGCATAGGCCGCTTGCTTTGATCGTCCTCGTTGCATTTGTTATCTTGTACGTCCAGGCCGCTTGTTTTGTACTTGTTGCATTGTCTGCTTGTACTTCCAGGCCGCTTGTGATTGTGCTTTGCGCATTTGTTATCTAGTACGAGTTGCTCTCAGCACGTATCCAATTTTGACTTCGGTCGCAGTCTGAATACTCTTATTCACAACGCAGTTGGAATCTTCGAGGGGTGGTTGGAGTCGTTTCTTTCGTGAGTTATAAGTTGCATTTCGAGTTGCAGGTCGAGTTTCTTCAGTACTTTGACAGTTTTGTGACATCGGAGTATCTTGACATTGAGGTCTTTGGGCATCCGATTTCATATTTCGCCTCGAGTGAAGTTCAGAATTTATTGTACTTGATATTGAGGTCTTTGATATTGAGGTCATACGTCGCCTCGAGTGGGGTTCAGAACTCATTGCACTTGATTTCCACATACTTCGAGTTAGAACTATTGTGATTTGTCATTTCATTGCCTTTATTCATGCCTGTGTGTGTTGTCGTGCATGCACGTGTGTTGAATAAGAGCTTCGCCGAATCTTCACTTTGTTCGGATAAGAGCCCGCATTCGCTGTAAGTAGTGGTGGGTGTCTTGGCTCACTCTGTATGTTGCGCGTTTAATTCGTTATCTAGTCCACATTTCGACGTTGTGTTTCACGTGCATGGTCTTCCAGTGGTGCTGAGACGGTAATCGCTATCTGTGGTTACTGCATGGTCTCGCATTGCTTTGAAGCGCACTCGCTATTTTAGTTCTCTTAGTTTCGTGTTTGTCTCAGTGGTGTTGAGACGGTAATCGCTGTATAAACCAGTGGTGACTGTATGGTCTCTCACTGCTTCTAGCTTTGTTTCCATATCTATGGCTTGCGTTGCTTCACTCATTATTTTGTTAGTTGTTTTCTCGTGTACTTGCAGTGTTGTGCATTTCTGTACAGCTTCGCTGTTTGATGCATCTCTGCTTTAATCTTTGCAGCTTCGCTGTTCAGGTTATGCTTCCATGTACCTCGTAGAGCTCTTCGGCATCGATGAGCTAGAGGAATTCTGGCGCGGGGTGGAGCTAGTTGGTTCACCCAGCGCCGGCGGACAATGTGACAAGCTGGCGTCGTTTTTTTGAAGATTGTGGGAGATTTGGAAATTCGTTCCAGAAACCATTATTTTTGTAACGTGGATTCTAGAAAAGCTCCCAGAAGCTCTCCGCTTCGATCCTGAGCTTTCTTACGGGCGCAAGGAAAGAGCTCTACGAGGTTCCCGGTGGTGACCAGGTTGACGGTTCACCGCCGGCGCCAGTTTCGAAATTCGTTTTGAGAGCAGGTATGTTTCCCATCTGTAGTGGGTTATGCCGCGGCTGCCAATTAAATTCTTAGGTCCGTAGCTGCAATATTACTGTCGAAAGACTTGAGGGAATTGTCGGCTGTTTCGAGTCATCTTGCGCGTTGACGGTTTTCTGTGCTTAACTTGAGATTTAGGACAGCTACAGAGCAGATGCTTACAGAAACCGATTGAGAATCATCAGGCGCGTTCGTCTGTTCCATCGAGATTCGGGCGGTTACCTGGTTGACGGTGTACCTCCGGATCCCAGTTGGCCGGCCCAACCAAAAGAGAGGATGTGGAAACTGGGGTCGGTTTCTCCACTTAATGCAAAATTTTGAAGTTCGTTTTCAGAAGTGGGATTTTCATTCCCTGTAGTAAGCTGTGACGCACCTGCCGGTTATTTATTATGGCTCTAGGGGTAGTATGACTATCAGAACACTAGGAGGAACCGACTTTGTATCGACACCATTTTTTTGTTTTTCTCTCTTCTCCTCTGTCATCTAATATGCTTTTTCGGTAAGCAGGCCGGCAGGCAGGGAGGGGCTTGGGTTATGCCTCGTCTGCCAGTCAAATTCTCAGGTCCGTGGGCGCAGTATTGCCATCAAAACGCTTGGAGGAAACGATTTTGGATGAAAAAGCAAAACTCGTGATTTTTCGAGTTCTTCGGCTCTCGCTTCAGAAGCTTCCTTCATGTGTTCCGAGGAGCGCTGTGCAAGAAAAGAGCTCTACGAGGTGCCCGGCGGTAACCTGGTTGACGGTTTACCGCCGGTTTCCAGTCGACGAGCTAGAGGAATTCCGGTGTAGAGTGGAGGTAGTTGTTGGCCCACCCGACCAGAGAGGACAAAGTGCCTCGTAGAGCTCTGATAGTAGAAGAGCTAGAGGAATCCGGCGACAGGGTGGAGCTAGTTGGCGGAATGTCGAAAAGGGACGCGATCATACCTTCTGCGGCCTGGCTCAATAACTCGTAGAGCTTCCCTTAGCTAGTTGGGAAGCTTAAGAGTAATTCTGGGGCGCTGGAGAGCTAGTTGGCAAGAAAAATCTCGACGAACTTTTTTCCGACTTTTGGTCGGTTGAAAATTTTGTTCTCGAAATTCCTCAATTCGTTTGAGCTCTAGTATTTGTTCCGTGATATTCGATCTGATTCCCGCTCGCCGTCTTAATTTCAGATCGATCGGGTAGATATTAAAGGACTGCGGCGGGATCGGCCGTTTCGGGTCATCTTGACATGCGGTGGCGGTTTTCTGAACATAACTCAAGCTATAGGACAGCTACAGAGCTGATATTAACATACACCCTCTTAAAATCATCAGGCGTGTTCGTCAGTTGTATCTAGAGGTCTGAACTCGGTCTGCTACCCGAGCTGGGTTCGCGAAACTATTCGTATTATTTGAGTCATCCTAATATGTGCTGTCGGTTTCTGTACTCGAGCTGTAGGACACCTACAGAGCTTATCTTAACAGAAACCGATCCAGAATCATCAGGCGCGTTTATTGGTTTCATTTGGAGGTCTGAACTCGGTCTGCTACTCGAGCTACGTCCACGAACCTATTCGTATTATTCGAGTCATCTTGACAGATGCTGTCGGCTAACTCGAGCTGTAGGACAGCTACAGAGCTGATACTTACAGAACCCATTCGAAATCATCAGGCACGTTCATCTATGGCATCTAGAGATCTGAACTCGGTCTGCTACTCGAGCAAGGTCCGTGAACCTATTCGTATTATCGGAGTGATCTTGACAGATGCTGTCGGTTTTCTGTACTTAACTCGAAATGTGGGAGGGCCACAACTCGTACGCACAATCGATTCAGCATCATCAGACGCGTGCACCTGTTGCATCTAGAGCTCTGAACTCAGTCTTGTATTCGAGTCTCCTATCAGCGGATGCTGAAAAACTATTCGTTCTCTGCCAACTCTTCGGACATAGTATATGGCAAGGAAGCTCTACGAGTCCCCCGGCGGTAAGAAAGATTGACGGTTACCGCCGGCGCCCAGTGTCGAAGAGGGGCGCAATCATACCTTCCGCGGCCTGGCTCGGCCGATTTTGTAGTTCTAACAATTCGTTTGGGCTGCTAATTGCGCAGAGCGAAGCTTTGCATTACAGAAGTTACCTCAGACATTCTTAGTTCACTCCGTCGAAAATTCCTCCGAGCGAAGCCAGGGGCCGACTTCGCGGTGACAGCCCAAAAATGCAACTTTCCAGTTTTACAGAAATGTCATCAGAAGCTATCTGCTTGCACTTCTAGTTCTTTCAGGCGTCTGCTTGCACTTCTAGTGCCTCGTAGAGCTCTGATGAGAGGAGCTAGAGGAATTCGGCGACAGGCTGGAGCTAGTTGGCGAAAGGTCGAAAAGGGACACGATCATACCTTCCGCGGCCTGGCTCAGCCGATTTCGCAGTTCTAACAATTCGTTTGGGCTGCTAATTGCGCAGAGCGAAGCTTTGCATTTCAGAAGTACCTCGTAGAGCTCTGATAGAGAGCTAGAGGAATTCGGCGACAGGCTGGAGCTAGTTGGCGAAAGGTCGAAAAAGGGACGCGATCATACCTTCCGCGGCCTGGCTCAGCCGATTATGCAGATCCAACCATTCGCTTGGGCTGATGATTGCGCAGAACGAAGCTTTGCATTACAGAAAATACCTTTGAAATGCTTAGCTCATTCCGTCGACAAATTCTCCCGAGCGAAAACTGAAGATTTTAAGAAAATCTACTGCGAAGTTCTCTGCTTTGATTCTGGGCACTCTTACGCGTGCAAGGAGCTCTACGAGGTTCCCGGCGGTGACCAGGTTGACGGTTCACCGCCGGCGCCAGTTGCTCTCCGGGTTTTGGACGCTACAAGTGGATGGTTTTACATACCTCGTAGAGCTCTTCGGCATCGATGAGCTAGAGGAATTCCGGCGTGGGGTGCAGCTAGTTGGCCAAGCCGGCCCAGGCGGACAATGTGGTGATCTGGGATCGGTTTTTCGAAGATGGCGAGAGATGACTCGTAGAGCTTCCCTAAGCAAGTTGCTGGAAGCTTAAGAGAAGTTCCGGCGCGCTGGAGAGCTAGTTGGCTCGAAAAAAAAGAACTGAACTTTTCACAACTTTTGGTCGGTTGAAAATTTTGTTCTCGAAATTCAACAATTCGTTTGTGCTCTAGTATTTTTTCCCGTGATATTCGATCCTATTCCCGCTCGTCATCTTGATCTCAGCTCGATCGGGTATCTTTTACTGCCAAAAAGCACACTGGCGGGATCGGCCGTTTCGAGTCATCTTGATACGCGTTGTCGGTTGTTCGTACTTAACTCAAGCTGTAGGAAAGCTACAGAGCTGGTAAGCACAGCTAATCGATGTAGAATGATTAGGTGCGTTCGCCTGTTGAATCCAGAGCTCTGAACTCGGTTTGCTAGCCGAGCTAGGTCCGCAAACCTATTCGTATTATTCAAGTCATCTTGATTCGCACTGTCGGTATTCTGAACTTAACTCGAGATATAGGACAGCTACAGAGCTGGTAAGCACGCCTCATCGACTCAGAATCATCAGGCGCGTTCGGCTGTTCCAACCAGAGGTCTGAACTCGGTCTGCTAGCCGAGCCAGGTCCGCAAACCTATTCGTATTATTCGAATCATCTTGATAGGCGCTCTCGGTTTCCTGTACTTAACTCGGCCTATAGGACAGCTACAGGGCTGATAGTTACAGAAACCGATTCAGAATCATCAGTCGCGTTTGTCTGTCGAATCCAAAGCTCTGAACTCGGTCTGCTGCGCGATCCAGAATCACGAAACTGTTCGGATTCTCCCAGTCATCTTGAGAGCTACTCTCGGCGTTCTGCACTTAACTCGGGCTGTAGGGAGGCTGCAGGGCGGGTAATCACAGGAATCGATTCGGAGACATCAGACGCGTCCGTCTGTCGCATTCAGAGGTCTGAACTCGGTCTGATACTCGAGTTGGGCTGAAAAACTATTCGTTCTCTGCAATTTTTTTCGACATTATATGTTGTCAGGAAGCTCTACGAGTCCCCCGGCGGTAACAAAGGTTGACGGTTTACCGCCGGCGCCCAGTTTTGAAATTCGTTTTGCAAACTTCAATTTTTATTCTATGCAGTGAATCACGGCGCTTTCGACGGTGCAATTCTCAGGGCCCAAGCTGCATTATTTCGATTAAAAGACTAGGGGGAACCACCGTACAACCGAAATAAAGATGTCTTTATGTTTGAAGCTAGTATGCAGAAGCTTTGTTCTGCTTTTATCTCGAAACTGACCTGGTCTATGCAGAGCTCTACGAGGGTCCCGGCAGTAACCTGGTTGACGGTTTACCGCCGGTGCCCAGGTTTTTTGAAAGATATTTGACAATTCATTTTGATAAAGCAGATTTTCACTCCGAGCATTGACATATAAACTTTGTTGCCTGAGCAGCTCAGCCCTCTAGAGCTATTCTCAGTACACGGACAATGTGCGAACTTTGGGTTGGTTGGACGAATTTTCTGAGATATTTGAACATTCGTTGTGAGAACAGGTATTTTTCGCACCTGTAGTGGGTTTTTTCGCGTTCGCCAGTGAATTCTGAGGTGTCTAGGCGCAGTATTACTATCAAAACACTTGGCGGAACCGTCTAAAATGTGATTTTTTTCGAGTTTTTTGGTTCTCGCTGCAAACTCTTCCTCAATGTGTACTACAGATCGCAGTGCGAGAAAAGAGTCTACGAGGGCCCCGGCGCTAACGACGGTTTATCGCTGGCTCCCATTTGAGATATTTGATCATTTATTTTGAGAAAGCAGATTTTTCGCACCTGTGGACAACTATGAGGGCCTCTGCGTCTTAATATGAGATAATTAGATGCACTTTTACTTGGCAGGACCATCTCAATGTCGACATCAAAAAACATATCGTTTTTTTTTCGAGAAATGCTTCCAGAAGACCTCTCTTTTGATGCTGAGCACTCTCACGCGTGCAAGGAGCTCTACGAGGTTCCCGGCGGTAACCAGGTTGACGGTTCACCGCCGGCGCCAGTTAGAGCTCTGATATTTTTTTCCCGTGGTATTCGATCTTGTTCCCGCTCGCCATCTTGATCTCAGCTCGATCTGGTACCTTTCACTGGGTATTATTCGAGTCATCTTGACAGACGCTCTCAGTTTTCTGTATTTCGAGCTACAGGACAGCTACAGAGCTGATCCGTACAGAATCTGATTCAGAATCATAAGAGGCCGTTGTCAGTTGAATCATGAGCTCTGAACTCGGTCTGCTGCCTAGAATCGCGACACTATCTGTATTGTTCGAGTCATCTAGAGAGATGCTGTTGGTTCTCTGCACTTAACTCGGCTGTAGGGGGGCTGCATGGCTGGTCATCACAGGGATCGATTCAGAGACATCAGACGCGGCCGCCTTTCGAATCCAGAGCTGCGGTATTGTTCGAGTCATTCTGAGAGAAGCTGTCGGTTTCCCGCACTGAACTCGGGCTGTAGAGGGAGGCTGTAGGGCTGGTAATCACAGGAATCGATTCAGAGACATCAGACGCGCCCGCCTGTCGCATAGAGGTTTGAATTCGGTCTGATACTCGAGCTAGGTTTGCCAAACTATTCGTATTGTTCGAGTCATCTTGAGAGGTGCTGTCGATTTACGGACGTATCTCGGGCTGAAGGAGAGCTACAGGGCTCGTGCAGAAGACAATCCAGATGCATCGGGGGTTCGGCTGTTGCATCGGAGAGGTCTGAAATTGCTTTGGCTGAAAAATTATTTCTTCTGTGTAATTTTCAGAACAATATATATTGTCAGGTACTCTACGAGTCTCCCGGCGGTAACAAAGGTTGACGGTTTACCGCCGGCGCCCAGTGATAACTTCTGGGTGGTTTTGCACTTTTTTGAAAGATATTTGACAATTTATTTTGAGAAAGCAGATTTTTCGCACCTGTAAACGACTATGAGGGCCTCTCTGTCTTAGTATGAGCTCCGTAGGCGCTCTTTTACTATCAAGACACTTGGAGCAACCATCTTCATGTCGACACGAAAAAATCATTTTTTCCTCTTTTCGAGAAATGCTTTCAGAAGCTCTCTCTTTCGATTCTGAGCACTCTTACGCGTGAAAGAAGCTCTACGAGGTTCCCCGCGGTGACCAGGTTGACGGTTCACCGCCGGCGCCAGTCGATGAGCTAGAGGAATTCCGGCGCGGGGTGGAGCTAGTTGGCCGACCCGACCAAAAGAGACAATGTGATGACTTTGGGTCGGTTTTGTTAATATTCGAAAGATATTTGACAATTTATTTTGAGAACTGGTATTCTTCTCACGTGTAGTGGGTTATGCCGCGTCTGCCAGTAAAATTTTCAGGTCCGTAGCTGCAATATTACTATCAAAAGACTTGCAGGAACCGACGTTGGATAAATAAAAAAACGTAATTTCTCGAGTTTTTTCTGTCGCGTTCCAGAAGCTTTCTTCATGTGCTCCGACGATCGCCGTGCATGGAAAGAGCTCTACGAGGTTCTCGGCGGTAACCAGGTTAACGGTTTACCGCCGGTTCCCAGTTTGACAATTCATTTTGAGAACCCGTATTTTTCTCACGTGTAGTGGGTTATGCCGCGTCTGCCAGTGAAATTTTCAGGTCCGTAGCTGCAATATTACTATCAAAAGACTTGCAGGAACCGACGTTGGATAAATAAAAAAACGTAATTTCTCGAGTTTTTTCTGTCGCGTTCCAGAAGCTTTCTTCATGTGCTCCGACGATCGCCGTGCATGAAAAGAGCTCTACGAGGTTCCCGGCGGTAACCAGGTTGACGGTTTACCGCCGGTTCCCATTGGACGCTACCAAGTCGACCTGACTAGAAAGGACAAAGTGGTAACTTTTGGGTGGTTTTGGAAGAAATTAGAAGGCATTTGACAATTTATTTTGAAAAAGCTGATTTTTCGCACCTGTAGTGGGTTATCGCGCGTCTGCCAGTAAAATTTTCAGGTCAGTAGGTGCAGTATTACTATCGAAACACTTGGAGGAACCGACTCTGATTTTTGGAGTCATCGTCGAACGTATTTGCGGTTTTCTGTACTTACTTCGAGATTCGGAGTTAGAGGGCCGATACTTATACAAACCGATTGATAATAATCAGGCCCGTTCGGTTGCGTCTAGATGTTTGAACTCGGCCTGCTACTGGAGCGAGGTTCGTACAGCTTTTTCTGTACGTTCAGCCATTTTGATCAGTGATATTCCTTTTTCTGTACTTAACCCAATATTCAGAAAAGCTACAGAGCTGTTACGCACATGAAATTTAGTATTACCAGGTGCGCTCGTCTCTAACATCGAGAGGCCTGGACGTGGTCTACTACTCGAGCGCGGTCAGAACACTATTCGCAGTTCGCAAGTTCTCTTTAGATCTTTTGGTATTCTGTGATTAAGTCGTGCTGTAATGGAGCTAGCGAGCTCATATGCAAAGAAACGGATTGATAATTAGGAGGGACGCTCCGCTGAAACATCTACAGCTCTGAACACAGTCTGCTACTCGAGCTAGGTCCGCAAAACTATAACTTGTAGAGCTTCCCTTAGCAAGTTATTGCTGGAAGCTTAAGAGTAATTCCCGGGCGCTGGAGAGCTAGTTGGCAAGAAAAATCTCGACGGACCTTTTGGTGACTTTTGGTCGGTTGAACATTTTGTTCTCGAAATTCAACAATTCGTTAGAGCTCTAGTATTTTTCCCATGGTATTCGATCTTATTACCGCTCGCTATCTTAATATCAGCTCGATCGGGTACCTTTTACTGCCAAAAAGCGTCCCGGCGGGATCGGCCGTTTCGAGTCATCTTGATACGCGGTGACGGTTTTCTCAAGATAACTCGAGCTTCAGAACAGCTACAGAGCTGGTAAGCACAGCTAATCGATTCAGAATGATCAGGCGCGTTCGCCTGTTGAACCCAGAGGTCTGAACTCGGTCTGCTAGCCGAGCTAGGTCCGCCAACCTATTCGTATTATTCGAGTCATCTAGACAGACGCTCTTGGTTTTCTGTACTTAACTCGAGCTACAGGACAGCTACAGAGCTGTTACGTACAGAATCTGATTCAGAATCATCAGTGGCCGTTGTCTGTTGAATCCAGAGCTCTGAACTCGGTCTGCTGCCCAATCTAGAAATGCTGTCGGTTCTCTGCACTTAACTCGGGCTGTAGGGGGGCTGCATGGCTGGTAATCACTGGAATCGATTCGGAGACATCAGGCGCTCCCGCCTTTCGAATCTAGAGCTCCGAACTCTGTCTGCTGCCCGAACTAGGTCCGCGAAACTATTCGTATTCTTCGAGTCATCATGAGAGGTGCTGTCGGTTTTCTGCACTCGACTCGGGCTTCAGGGGGGGTTGCAGGGCTGGTAAGCACAGGAATCGATTCAGAGACATCAGACGCGTCTGCCTGTCGCATGGAGGTCTGAACTCGGTCTGATACTCGAGCGAGGTTTGCCAAACTATTCGTATTGTTCGAGTCATCTTGAGAGGTGCTGTCGATTTACGCACGTAACTCGGGCTGTAGAAGAGCTACAGAGCTCGTACAGAAGACAATCCAGAAGCATCGGGGGCGTTTGGCTGTTGCATCCGAGAGGTTCGAAATTGCTTGGGCTGAAAAACTATTTTTCGGTGTAATCTTTTTCGACATTATATGTTGTCAGGAAGCTCTACGAGTCCCCCGGCGGTAACAAAGGTTGACGGTTTACCGCCGGCGCCCAGTTTTTGTGGATGTGTCTGTGTCTGTGTTGTGTCTGTCGGTCTGCTCGAGCATGGCTGCGTGTCTGCGTGTCTTTCTGGTCTGTCTCTCTGTCCTTCTGTCTGTGTTTGTGTGTCTGTGCGTCTCTGTGTCTCTGTGTCTGTGTATACTTCGTCTTTATGTTTGTCTGTGTGTTTGTCTGTGTGTTTGCCTTACTGTTTGTGTGTCTGTTTGTCTGTCTGTTCCTGTGCCTTTGTCTGGCATTCTTTCTGTCTGTGTGTGTTCTGTATATGTCTGTATTCTTGCTTGTGTGTCTCTCCGCCCGTTCGTTAGAGTAACTCGTAGAGCTTCCCTTCGCAAGCTATTGCTGGAAGCTTAAGAGTAATTCCGGGGCGCTGGAGAGCTAGTTGGCAAGAAAAATCTCGACGGACCTTTTGGTGACTTTTGGTCGGTTGAGAATTTTGCTCTCGAAATTCAACAATTCGTTTGAGCTTTAGTATTTTTCCCATGATGTTCGATGTTATTTCCGCTCGCCATCTTGATCTCAGCTCGATCGGGTACCTTTTACTGCCAAAAAGCAGGCAGGCGGGATCGGCCGTTTCGAGCCATCTTGTCACGCGCTGTCGGTTTTCTCAAGATAACTCGAGCTTCAGGACAGCTACAGAGCTGGTAGGCACAGCTAATCGATTCAGAATGATCAGGCGCGTTCGCCTGTTGATCCCCGAGGTCTGAACTCGGTCTGCTAGCAGAGCTAGGTCCGCCAACCTATTCGTATTATTCGAGTCATCTTAACAGACGCTCTCGGTTTTCTGTACTCAACTCGAGCTACAGAACAGCTACATAGCTGATGCGTACAGAATCAGATTCAGAATCACCAGTGGCCGTTATCTGTTTAATCCAGAGCTCTGAACTCGGTCTGCTGCCCAATCTAGAACCGCGAAACTATTCGTATTGTTCGAGTGATCTTGAGAGATGCTGTCGGTTCTCTGCACTTAACTCGGGTTGTAAGGGGACTGCAGGGCTGGTAATCACAGCAATCGATTCGGGTACCTCGCGCGTCCGCCTTTCGAATGCAGAGCTCCGAACTCTGTCTGCCGCCCGAACTAGTTCCGCGTTTTTATTCGTATTGTTCGAGTCATCCTGAGAGGTTCCTGCACTAACTCGGGCTGTAGGGGGCTGCAGGGCTGGTAATAACAGAAATCGATTCAGAGACATCAGACGCGTATGCAGAGGTCTGAACTCGGTCTGATACTCGAGCTAGGTTTGCTAAACTCTTCGTATTGTTCGAGTCATCTTGAGAGGTGCTGTCGATTTACGCGCGCAACTTGGGCTGCAGGAGAGCTACAGCTCGCGCACAAGACAATCCAGAAGCATCGGGGGCGTTCGGCTGTTGCACCCGAGAGGTCTGGAATTTCTTGGGCTGAAGAACTTTTTTTCCAGTGTAAGTTTTTTCGACGTTACATGTTGTCAGGAAGCTCTACGAGTCCCCCGGCGGTAACCAAGGTTCGAGGAAGCGGAGATTACCTCCCGCTCTCCCTCGGCCTTGGCCCGTCGGGGGCTCCTCGAGCTGCATCGTGCAGTCAGGCAGCCTGCCCCCTGGCCCGCCGCGCGGGGGCGCGTGGCGATCGGGCCACTTCGGCGACTTCGGCGAGTCCGAGGTAAGCAGGCCGCCTGCCTTTGTTTGTATCTGTTTGTGTGCATTGTTGCGGCATTTTGCCGCGTCGAGCTGGACGGGACGAGCCAGAGTCAATCGATCGATTTGGACCGCTGGGGAGCCAACTTCGGACACTGGGAGTGGGAGTATCTTGCCAGACAGGTTGGTAGAGCTTGTCACGACGATAAAGATTCGCTAGTTGACATACCATCTGGACCACCTGATCTCTCTCCCACTTTACCTCACAATCCTGTTGCCCCATATAACTTTCATCAGTTAAGTGCGCATCTCAAACGTACTCGAGAAGATCGATCGTTCTGTGCGAAGTGGAATACCCCTTGTAACATCTCAGACGGCAAGATGGCTGCCTCATCAGCTGCTGCGGTCCCCGAGGTTTTCGCCATGGACGCCACTGATATGCCCGTTCCAGGAGCCAAGGAGGAGGAGATCCCAGAGGGAAAACGTGTCAAACTTCAGACGGTTGAAGGCCTCGAGGAGGCCATGACTAAGGGGATGGACAAGATCACGACGCTTGTTGCATCTCTGGGAGGTAAGATGACTGAGGGCTTCCAATCAACACATCGGAGCATCACGGACCTCGGCACCCAACTCAATGCTCGCGTTGATTCGGTGGAGAAAAATGTACAGCAGGCGATGACGGACATTGATGCTATTACTAAGAAGGTTGAGGATCAGAGGCTCCAGATTATCCAGCTCCAGCACGCTCCTGCAGGTGGGGCCCCCAGAGCAGGCACTTCTACGACAGCGTCCTCGGCGGAAACTCGGCAGTCCGTGCAGAATTTCACCCCATCGTTCGTCGAGCTCAAGGGATGGGTGACGGACTGGAGGGATGCAGAGAAGCGTCAGGAGGAGATGTTATCACAGCAGGCGTTGAACTCACTACTGAATGAGGTCCTGGCTGGAGAATGGTTCAGTGGTGTGAAGGAGTTTCTGGACCTGAACCAATCCAAGAGGTTCAACACAGGTCGAGAGGCATGGGGTTATTCGCGTGCTCGGCTCTATTTCCAGAATGGGGTTACCAGTGACCAGCTGTGGGATCTCCGTCGTCGACTCGTCGCCGCGATCGCCGACAACAAACTCCAGCACGCTCCCAGGGCCCTCAAGGTCCACGTGGAGGCCCCCCCCTGGAAGAAGCACCATCTGGATGCCGCTGGGATCTTTCAGGCCAAATTCAAGAGTTTCAAGAAGCACCATTCAAACCTCAGGGCTGAGACGGGACCACCGATTACGTTCATGTGGGGCCCCAGTGACCACTTACCACCTCCAGGGAAGATTGTGGCCAAGTTCTCTCTGCAGAATGGCTGGGAGATTACTCGTGCAATGAATCAGCTTGAGCCAGGGATCAACATTGATGAGTTGCGAGCGAGGATTTCCAGTACGAACTAGAGGTGCCACGACAGCATTGCGTCATGGAATGTGCGTCGGGCAGGTGCAGAGAACGGCCATGACATAATTAATTCACTACGTCGCTTAGATGTTGGACTCGCGGGGTTGTGCGAGTGTCAGTTCCTTTCAGTTCGTGACCTCAGCATGCGAGGTTACACATTTTTTCGGAGTACTTGTCGGAAGGCTGCGGTGATCATGTCTGAGTCTTGGAGAGACTCGCTCAGAGCCACATATCGTGGCAAAGGTTTTGTCATTTGTAGTTATTATAGTGTTACGGTTATTGTTGCATATATGCCACATGAGAGTATCAATGCCCTTACGGAAGAACAGTATGAGCATGATGTGTATGAGCAGATATTGTTTGATATATCCCAAGTGCTTCGCACACATAGGTCTAAGTTCCCGAAGCAGCCGCAGGACCTGGTCTTCTTGACAGATGCTAACGTCGAACTCGAGCCAGATTCGGAGGTCAACGGCTTCAGGGTTACTGGATCAGGGCTTCTGGAGGCGTCTGGGATTGCTGGGGATTCTACGGAGATTGATACTGGGATGGAGGAAGGAGCGGATGACGGCAACCCATATATGACTCAAACGAAACGTGGTGCACGTAAAACAAGACCTCATAGGGTTGTCTCGGGCTTCGAAATTCGACGGGCGTCTAGGCTGCAATCTATGAGGAGGGCCCTACTGGACTTCTGCGGGCTCTGGGGCATCAGGATGGAGAACACATTTGGGCAGAGGAGGGTTACTTTCAAATCAAGTACGGGGGTGGAGAAGGTACTCGACTATGTTGGTGTCAGCCGTCGTTTACACAGGCAGGAGATCACCGTAGGCTGGATGCTGCCTGCGGAAGTCGGCCACGCCTGGACGGAGCACCCATGCAGCAGATACGAGCGTGCGCTGTCTGACCACGCTTGCATAGTTGTTCGCTTGTCTTGTGCACCGTCTGTGAAGAGACGGACCCAGCCTGCTCGAAAATTCATCCACCTGCAACCGGTGTCGCAGCTGGAGTTTGCGAAGAACATGGACGATCGGGGCAGTCGTTACCGTGCTTTGTGCCAGGAAAATGCTGACCCAGAGGATCGTCAGGAGATGTTGGGCATGCTGGGACCTGACCTCATAAAGGCCGCCGAGGAGACCCCCCAGAAAGATATCAATCCCAGGAATAATGTGCCAAAGAAATCCGAGATCCACTGGGCCGCCCAGGTAAGTAAACGCGAAGCACTTCGTCAGAGGGATAGAGAGGAGGCCAAACGGTGCTCAAAGATAGTGAGGAGAGAAAGAAGGAGGCTGCAGGCAAGAGTACAGAGGTGGAGGACTGAAATGAACACGAGGAGGAGGAGGAGGGCCAAGACGGAGACGTTGATCCTTGCCAACGGGATGGAGTCTCAGAACCGCGAGGAGTGGGGGGACGAGATATTGGGGCACATGAAGTCTAAGGTGGAGGACCCCGAGGCCAGAGAGGTGACCCTGCGTGAGCTTCAGTCGCTGCGTGGTCTATGTTCGGGAAGCGGATCCTCAGAGGTGTTCTCGATGTCGCTCCTGCTGCGGGCGAGGGCGAAGCTGTCCACGGGAAAGGCCCCAGGTCCCGACAACGTGACTGTCACGATGTTGAAACAGCTCTCGTGGGCATCTGTGCGACGTGTTCTGGTGAGCTTCCAAGGTGTGTATTCCCGCAGGTTATGTTGCCCCGACAGTTGGCGTCAACTAGCTGCCACGCTCATGCCAAAAGAAATGGACATACAACATTTGACAGATACACGTGTGCTATGTCTACAGTCGTGTCTTATGAAATGGTACATGACATGTATTGTGATGATGATTGAGAAGAGGATTGAGGAGCACCGACACTATGTATGCCTGTACGGATTCAGATCGGGACGTAAAACATCGGAAATCACCAGCGTTGCCAAGAGGCTCAGCCAGCACTCCGCTGTCTGGGGCAAAGGAGACAGTTTGTGGCTTGCCAACCTTGATATTTTACAAGCTTTCGATAATGTCACTCCGTGCCTCGCCATGCGCTGTCTTCGTGCTCTTGACATACCTGCTGATCTCATTGTGGCGTTGATTGAACCCATGATGGATAATCAGTGCGTGGCCAGCTTCGAGGGCATCGAGGCATCGTCAGCGGTCTATTGGGACAAATCTATTCGAACGGGAGGAGTAGAGGGACCGATGATTTTTCTAGCAGTTTCTATTGTACTCTGGAGAGATGTCATCGACAGATGGAGGCAGGAAACGCAGTACGGTATCAAATTGGAAAATGATGAGCGCATGTTCAACGGTGAGCGTATGACCCACAGTTTCTGGGCATATAATCTTCTGTTGTATGCGAAGACCCGCACTGACCTCGAGTTGATGGTGCGTGACATGAGTATCCCGCTGATGAATGCAGGAATGACCTGGAAGCCGAAATCTTTGATGTATATTTACTTTGGTGCGCCGCCTGGCATCCCGCCGTCCCCCGAGCAGGATATCCGTGTGCTGGTGCCGTCTAGTGACGCTGCTCTTGGGACCCGAGAAGTGGTCCTACCGCGTGTTCAGTCGTTTGAGATCCTGGGAGCCACTCTGGAGGAGACCTGGAAGGACCACTCGGACTCAGAGGCCATGCTCCAGAAAGCCCAGAGGATGTTCTTTGGGGAAATCGCGTATTATCGCTGCTCTGGGATTGACTTGGCTGAAAGATTTACTCGCTATCAAGCTAAAGTGATTGCTGCATTATTATTCAACTGTGAGGGCAGAACGCCCGACTATTCTACCATTGCTGCTGTTCACTATTTTGAAGGCAGATGTCTAGCGACAATGTCAGGTCTACGCAAGCGGAGAACTGAAGGCTGGTCTGAGTTTCAACGTAGGCGATACAAAGCGGGACGACAGAAATTTGTTGAGTTTGGATTCCGAAGTGCGGTGCAGCTATGGATATTTCGTTGTTGGGATTGGGCTAAGGATGTCTCAGTTGCTGCAAGTATTCGTATGAGGAGATACACAACACACACAGAGGAGGAGGAGGGAGAGACGGTACCAAATCGGCGTCAGGGGAAAACTCGGGCGATGGCGGCGGCGGCGGCTTCTCATGCATATCATGTATCTCAGATATCCCAGATGTCGAGTGGCTGTCGCCGGCGGACACCGGATGATCAGCCTGCCATACCTGAGGAGTCGGACATGTCACGTGAATGGATGATATCTAGGCTGGCCATGCTACATGGAAGGGGGAAGTGGACGGAACATCGCGACACATGTATTCTAGCGTTGCCTGCAAAAGATAGGAAGCAACTCACACGCATGAACATGGGCGGCCCTCCCCGTGGACATACTGTGTGGGACTGGTGCTTGTGCGATCTCTTTGGTTGCGAGTGGTACCTCTCGTTCGACAGTTCTGCTGGGTCCCGAGAAAAATATTGCAAGCACTTGCTGACTGTGATTGGTATGCAACACTTGTTTGACTTGTTTGTTCTACCCAGGCCACCTGGTGTGAGACACGTGAAGGCGGAAGAGGAGGAGGAGAGAGAGATGAATGAGAGGATGAGCAAACGTATTGCCGCTAATTATGAGAATGAAACGGAGTGGAGGTGTGAGAATATTGAGCGTCTTGGGATGGAGATCTTGGGAGATAGTAAGACGGTTGTAAACTGGATGTGTGGTGAGTGGCAGATTCGCAACAAGCAGTATGTACGACTGGTGGGAACACTACAAAATACGGTATCGATGCTGTCTGGATGGGGACTGACCTCACCTGCATCGGGACAGAATCTGTATAAGCATTTCTTTCGTGAGGGTAATGAGCGTGCGGATAAATTGTCGTGGGAGGCCAGAGGTGGCCAAACTATTACTCGCTGGTTTGCATATGATAAGTTCCTCAGTACTCGTAAGACTGCTCTCCGTGGTGCATTCGATGGGGGTGTCAGTAATGAAGGATGTGGAGGTGGGTGGTGGCTTCAGATTGGCGTTGTAGGTAGGGGTTCCAGCGTGCAGGTTGATTGTCCCATCTCCTCCTCCTCCTCCTCCTCCTCCTCCTCCTCTTCCTCCTGCGCCAGCTCGCACAGCTTCCATTGGCACGATGTGGCCGAGGAGGCGATGAGCTTGCCTCCTGGTAGCACGGTTACCTGCTGTGAACTAGCTGCCTGCGCTGCCCTGACGAGAGCTGCTGCTAAGGTGGCGTGCGCTCTGTGCGACCTACCTAAGATGGTGGGGGGCTCAGTTGCACTGCTCCGCCGATTCGGATTCGGATTCTAGTGGCGGACCGCAAACCGCAAAAAAAAACGAAGGTTGACGGTTCACCGCCGGCGCCCAGTGTGTATGTGTATCTGTGTTTGTCTCTGCCAGTGTGAGAATTTGTCAGTTTGTGAGTGTGTCTGTGTGTCTGGGTGTCTGGGCGTCAGTCTGGCAGTGTGCCCGTGTGTCTGTGTGCCTGAGTGTCTGTTCATCTGTGTGTCTGGTTGTCTGTGCATCTGGGTGTCTGTGTGTGTCTGTCTGTGTGTCTGTCTTTGTGTTTGTGTCTGTGCGTCTGCATTTCTGTGTGTTCTGTGCCTGTGTGTCTGTGTGTCTGTGTGTCTCTGTCTTTCTGTCTCTGTGTCTGTGTATCTTTGTGTTTCTATGTTGGTATGTCTGTTTGTCTCTGTGTCTGTTTCTCTCTTTGTGCGTATGTCTATAGGTGTGTGTGTCTGTGTGTATGTGTGTGTGTGTGTGTTTGTCTGCCTCTCGGTTTTGTCTGTGTGTCTGTAGCTCCTTGTGTCAATTTGTATGTGTCAGTGTTCCTGACGCTCTTTCTGTCTGTGTGTCTGTGTTGGTGCATCTGTGCGTCTGGTTGCGTGTGTATCTGTGTATGTCTGTCTGTATTTCTGTGTGCCAGTGAGTCAATTTGTCAGTTTCTCAGTGTATCTGTGTGTCTATGTATCTCTCTATCGAGTGTGTAGGTGTCAGTCTGGCAGTGTCCCCGTCTGTCTCTGTATCTATGTGTCTGGTTATCTCTGTGTCGCTCGGTGTCTGTGTGTTTGTGTGTCTGTCTGTCTCTGTGGGTGCCCCTGTGGCGGTGTGTCTGCATGTCCGTGTCGATGTGTCTCTGTGTCTGTGTGTCTGTGTGTCTCTGTATCTGTGTGTCTGTGTCTGTGTCTATGTGTCTGTGTGTCTGTATGTCTGTGTGTATGTGTGCGTGTCTGTCTTTGTGTTGGTGTTTCTGTGTGTTTGTGTGTCTGTGTCTGTGTCCTTATTTCCGTGTGTCGTCCATGTGTCCGTGTCTGTGTGTCTGTATGTTTGTGTGCTTGTCTCTGTGAGTCTCTGGGTCTGAGTGTCTGTCTCGGTGTCTGTGTCTCTGGCTGGTTGTCTGTGTCTCTGTGTTCTGCGCTTCTTTGCGTCTGTGTGTCTGCGTTTCTGTATGTCAGTATATCGCTGTCTGTCTGTGAATCTGTCTTTGTGTCTCTGTGTGCGTGTGGGGCTTTGTGCTTCAATGTCTGTGTGTCTGGCTTAATGGGGCCGGGCAGTGCAAACCGCCCGGGGCGGTTCCTCCAGTCCCCTGGAACCGAGCAAAAGCAACAGCGAAGATGAAAGCAAACGCGCGGTTCCCCCAGTTGCGCTCCCTGGGTGCCAAGCAAAAGTGAAAGTGAAGGGAAACAAGCAAAAGCGGAGGCAAAGCAAACGCATAGCATAGCATAGCACAGCACAGCATAGCATAGCATAGCACAGCAAAGGAGAGCATAGCGCAGCATAGCATAGCGCAGCATAGCATAGCATACCATATCATAGCCTAGTGCAGCGTAGCCTGGCCCAGCATCGCATTGCGCATAATAGCACAGCAAGCATAGCACTGGCGCCGGCGGTGAACCGTCAACCTGGTCACCGCCGGTAACCTCGTAGAGCTCCTTTCACGCGTAAGAGTGCTTCGAGTCGAAAGAGGGTCTGGAAGCATTTCTCGCAAAAAGCAAATATTCATTTTTTTCCGTGTCGACATGAAGACGGTTCCTCCAAGTGTTTTGACAGTAAAAGTGCGCCTAAAGAGCTCATACTGAGATAGAGGCCCTCTTTCTCAAAATCAATTGTCAAATATCTTTAAATAAATTGCAAAACCACCCAAAAGTTACCACTTTGTCCTTTCTGGCCTGGTCGACCAACTGGCGCCGGCGCTGAACCGTCAACCTGGTCATCGCCGGGAACCTCGTAGAGCTCCTAGCGCGTAAGAGTGCTCAGCATCAAAATAGAGGGCTACTGGAAGCATTTCTAGAGGAAACATGATTTTTCTCATGTCGACATAAATATGGTTGTGCCAAGTGTTTTCATAGTAAAAGTGCATCTAGGGAGCTCATATTTCATGACGCATAGGCACTCGAAGTCGTTTAAAGGTGCGAAAAATCTGCTTCCTTAAAATGAATTGTGAAATATATTTCAAATATTCGCAAAACCACCCAAAAGTTGTCACATTGTCCGCCTCGGCCGGGTTGGCCAACTGGCGTTGGCGGTGAACCGTCAACCTGGTCACCGCCGAGAGCCTCGTAGAGCTCCTTGCATCCGTGAGGAAGCTCAGCATCCAGAGCTTCTCGGAGCCTTTCTAGAAACACTTCAAGTTGAGATTTTTCGGAGTCAACGTGAAGTCGGTTCGTCCAAGTGAACTGGTACTAAAAATTCTAGAGGGCTGAGCTGCTCAGAAAACAAAGATTATATCTCAATGCTCAGAGTAAAAATCTGCTTTCCTCAAATGAATTGTCAAATATCTTTCAAATTGTTCCAAAACCACCCAAACTGGGCGCCGGCGGTAAACCGTCAACCTTTCTTACCGCCGGGGGACTCGTAGAGCTTCCTGACAATATCTACTGTGGGGAAAAATCCAAAGAACGAATTTTTTTTAAGCCCAAGCGATTTCAGACCTCTCAATACAACGCTAACAAAGAACAAACAGTTTCGCAACCCAGTTCGAGTATCAAACCGAGTTCAGACCTCTGAATGCGACAGGCAGGCGCGTCTGATGTCTCCGAATCCACTCATGGGATTCCCTGCCCTGAAGCCCCCCTACAGCCCGAGTGAAGTGCAGAAAACCGACAGTATCGACTCGAATAATATAATGGATTTGCGAACCTAGTTCGAGCAGCAGACCGAGTTCCGAGCTCTCGAATCGACCAACAGACGCGCCTGATGTGTGAAAATCGATATCTGTGACCGGCAGCACTGTAGCCCTCTCCCAGCACGAGTTGAGTGCAGACAACCGAGAGCACTTCTCAAGATGACTCGAACCTAGCTCGCGCAGCAGGCCGAGTTCATAGCTATCGATTCAATAGATGAACGCAACTGATAATTTCCCATCGATGTGTGTCACAATGAGCCATGTAGCTGCCGTACAGCTCGAGTAAAGTACAGAAAACCGAAAGCGCCTATCAGGATGACTCGAATAATACGAATAGGTTTGCGGACCTAGCTCGGCTAGCAGACCGAGTTCAGACCTCTCGATTTAACAGGCGAACGCGCGTGATGATTCTGAGTGCGAAAGGTTGCTTACCAGCACTGTAGTTGCCCTGAAGCTCGAGTTCAGTACAGAAAACCGAGAGCGTCTATCAGGATGACTCGAATAATACGAATAGGTTTGCGGACCTAGCTCGGCTAGCAGACCGAGTTCAGACCTCTCGATTCAACAGGCGAACGCGCGTAATGATTCTGAGTGCGATAGGTGTGCTTACCAGCACTGTAGCTGCCCTAAAGCTCGAGTAAAGTACAGAAGGCTGGCAGACCAGGTGCAGACGTCTGGATTCAACAGGCGAACGCGCGTGATCTTTCTGAGTGCGAAAGCTGTGCTTACCAGCTCTGTAGCTGCCCTAGAGCTCGAGTTAAGTACAAAATACCGACAGCGCGCATCAAGATGACTCGAAACGGCCGTTCCCGCCGGCCTGCTTTTTGGCCTTCAAAGTTACCAGATCGAGCTGAGATCAAGATGGCGAGCGGGAATAAGATCGAATATCATGGGAAAAAATACTAGAGCTCTAACGAATTGTCAAACTGGGCGCCGGCGGTAAACCGTCAACCTTTCTTACCGCCGGGGGACTCGTAGAGCTTCCTGACAATATATACTGTGGGAAAAATCTCCAAAGAACGACTATTTCTCAAGCCCAAGCGATTTCAGACCTCTCAAGATAACGCTAACAAAAAACAAACAGTTTCGCAACCCAGTTCGAGTATCAAACCGAGTTCAGACCTCTGAATGCGACAGGCGGGCGCGTCTGATGTCTGCCAACCCACTCATGTGATTCCAGCCCTAAAGCCCCCCTACAGCCCGAGTTAAGTGCAGAAAACCGACAGTATCGACTCGAATAATATAATAGTTTTGCGAACCTAGTTCGAGCAGCAGACCGAGTTCCGAGCTCTGGAATCGACCGAAAGACGCGCCTGATGTGTGCAAATCGATATATGTGACCTGCAGCACTGTAGCCCTCCCCCAGCACAAGTTGAGTGCAGAAAATTAAGAGCACGTCTCAAGATCATTCGGACAATACGAACAGTTTCGCGAACCTAGCTCGGGCAGCAGGCCGAGTTCAGAGCTCTCGGTTCAATAGACGAACGCGACTGATGATTCCCATCGATGTCTGTCACAATGAGCCCTGTAGCTGCTCTACAGCTCGAATTAAGTACAGAAAACCGAGAGCGTCTATCAAGATGACTCGAATAATACGAATAGGTTTGCAGACCTAGCTCGGCTAGCAGACCGAGCCCAGACCTCTGGATTGAACAGGCGAACGCGCGTGATGATTCTGAGTGCGATAGGTGTGCTTACCAGCACTCTAGCTGCCCTAAAGCTCGAGTTAAGTACATAAAACCGAGAGCGTCTATCAAGATGACTCGAAGAATACGAATAGGTTTGCGGACCTAGCTCGGCTGGCAGACCGAGTTCAGACCTCTGGATTCAACAGGCGAACGCGCCTGATAATTCTGAGTGCGATAGCTGTGCTTGCCAGCTCTGTAGCTGCCCTGAAGCTCGAGTTGAGTACAAAATACCAACAGCGCGTATCAAGATGACTCGAAACGGTCGTTCCCGCCGGGACGCTTTTTGGCCTTCAAAGTTACCCGATCGAGCTGAGATCAAGATGGCGAGCGGGAATAAGATCGAATATCACGGGAAAAAATACTAGAGCTCAAACGAATTGTCAAATTTCGAGAACGAAATTTTCAACCGACCAAAAGTCACCAAAACTGGGCGCCGGCGGTAAACCGTCAACCTTGGTTACCGCCGGGGGACTCGTAGAGCTTCCTGACAACATATACTGTCGGAAAAAAATTGCAGAGGACGAATAGTTTTTCAGCCGATTTCGAGTATCAGATCGAGTTCAGACATCTGAGTGCGACAGACGGACGCGTCTGATCTCGCCGAATCGATTCCTGTGATTACCCGCCCTGCAGCCTCCCTACAGCCCGAATTAAGTGCAGAACGCCGACAGTAGCTCTCATGATGACTGAAGAATACGAACAGTTTCGTGATTCTGGATTACGCAACAGACCGGGTTGAGAGCTCTAGATTCAACAGGCGAACGCGCCTGATGATTCTGAGTGCGGTAGGTGTGCTTACCAGCACAGTATCTGCCCTACAGCTCGAGTTAAGTAGGAAATACCGACAACGCGTATCAAGTTGACTCGAATAATACGAATAGGTTTGCGGACCTAGCTCGACTAGCAGACCGAGTTTCGACCTATGGATTCAACGGGCGAACGCGTCTGATCATTCTGAGTGCGATAGGAGTGCTTACCAGCACTCTAGCTGCCCTAGAGCTCGAGTTAAGTTGAAAATACCGACAACGCGTATCAAGTTGACTCGAATAATAGAAACAGGTTTGCGAACCTAGCTCGGCTGAGAGACCGAGTTCAGACCTCTGGATTCAACAGGCGAACGCGCCTGATCATTCTGAGAGCGATACGTGTACTTACCAACACTGTAGCTGCCCTACAGCTCGAGTTATGTTCAGAAAACCGACAGCGCGTATCAAGATGACTCGAAACGGCCGTTCCCGCCCCCCTGCTTTTTGGCCTTCAAAGTTACCCGATCGAGCTGAGATCAAGATGGCGAGCGGGAATAAGATCGAATATCATGGGTAAAAATACTAGAGCTCTAACGAATGGTCAAATTTCGACAACAAAATTTTCAACCGACCAAGAGTCAGCAAAAGGTCCGTCGAGATTTTCGTTGCCAACTAGCTCTCCAGCTCCCCGGAATTACTCTTAAGCTTCCAGCAGTAACTTGCTAAGGGAAGCTCTACGAGTGAGG
This sequence comes from Prorocentrum cordatum, assembly GCA_963575745.1. NCBI lineage: Eukaryota > Dinophyceae > Prorocentrales > Prorocentraceae > Prorocentrum > Prorocentrum cordatum. Next base: position 98,865 of record CAUYUJ010001010.1, read on the forward strand.
TCCGTCGAGATTTTTCTTGCCAACTAGCTCTCCAGCGCTCCGGAACTGGGCGCCGGCGGTAAACCGTCAACCTTTCTTACCGCCGGGGGACTCGTAGAGCTTCCTGACAATATATAATGTGGAAACGAATTTCAGAGAACGACTAGTTTTTTCAGTCCAAGCAGTTATAGACCTCTGAAGACTCTAACAAAAGAAACGAACAGTTTTCCAATCAAGCTCGAGTATAAAACCGAGTTCAGACCTCTGAATGCGACAGGCGAACGCGCTCATGTCTGCGGATCAATTCCTCTGATTACCAGCTTTCCAGCCCCCATACTGCCTGAGTTAAGTGTAGAAAACCGAGAGTACCTCTCAGGATGACTCGAATAATACGGCAGTTTCGCGGATCTCGTTCGAGCAGCAGACCGAGTTCCGAACTCTCGGTTCGACGAACGGACGCGTCTGATGTCTCGCAATCGATTCCTGTGACCAGCAGCACTGTAGCCCTCCCCCAGCACGATTTGAGTACAGAAAACCGAGAGCTTTTCTCAAGATGACTCGAACAATACCAATAGGTTTCCGAACCTAGCTCGGGTTGCAGGCCGAGTACAGAGCTCTAGACTCGACAGACGAACGCGCCTGATAATTTCGAATCGATTTCTGTGATTATCAGCTCTCTGGCTGCCCTACAGATCGAGTTAAGTACGAAAAACCGAGAGCGTCTGCTACAATGACTCGAATAATACGAATAGGTTTGCGACCCTAGCTCCGCTAGCAGACCGAGTTCAGACCTCTGGATTGAACAGGCGAACGCGCCTGATCATTCTAGATGCATTACCTGTGCTGACCAGCTCTGTAGCTTTCCTGAAGCTCGAGTTATCTTGAGAAAACCGACAGCGCGTATCAAGATGACTCGAAACGGCCGTTCCCGCCCGTGTGCTTTTTGGCCTTCAAAGTTACCCGATCGAGCTGAGATCAAGATGGCGAGCGGGAATAAGATCGAATATCATGAGAAAAAATACTAGAGCTCTAACGAATGGTCAAATTTTGAGAACAAATTTTCAACCGACCAAAAGTCACCAAAAGGTCCGTCGAGATTTTTGTTGCCAACTAGCTCTCCAGCTCCCCGGAATTACTGGCGCCGGCGGTGAACCGTCAACCTGGTCACCGCCGGGAACCTCGTAGAGCTCCTCTCACTAGTAAGATTGCAGAGAATCGACACATAGTCAAAAAAATGAAGATTTTTCGAAAATCTTGAAATTCGATTTTTTCGATGTTCATGTTCGCTCAGTTCCCGGAAGTCAGCTCATGCAAAAATGCATCGAGAGAGCTGAGCTGCTGTCAGAGTGAAGTTCATATGCCAATGCTCGGCGTAAAAATCTGCTTTTTCAAAATAAATGGTCAAATATCTTTCAAATATTCGTAGAACCACCCAAAAGTTATCACTTTGTCCTTTCTGGCCGGGTCGACCAACTGGGCGCCGGCGGTAAACCGTCAACCTTTCTTACCGCCGGGGGACTCGTAGAGCTTCCTGACAATATATAATGTGGAAACAAATTTCAGAGAACGACTAGTTTTTTCAGTCCAAGCAGTTATAGACCTCTGAAGACTCTAACAAAAGAAACGAACAGTTTTCCAATCAAGCTCGAGTATAAAACCGAGTTCAGACCTCTGAATGCGACAGGCGAACGCGCTCATGTCTGCGGATCAATTCCTCTGATTACCAGCTTTCCAGCCCCCATACTGCCTGAGTTAAGTGTAGAAAACCGAGAGTACCTCTCAGGATGACTCGAATAATACGGCAGTTTCGCGGATCTCGTTCGAGCAGCAGACCGAGTTCCGAACTCTCGGTTCGACGAACGGACGCGTCTGATGTCTCGCAATCGATTCCTGTGACCAGCAGCACTGTAGCCCTCCCCCAGCACGATTTGAGTACAGAAAACCGAGAGCTTTTCTCAAGATGACTCGAACAATACCAATAGGTTTCCGAACCTAGCTCGGGTTGCAGGCCGAGTACAGAGCTCTAGACTCGACAGACGAACGCGCCTGATAATTTCGAATCGATTTCTGTGATTATCAGCTCTCTGGCTGCCCTACAGATCGAGTTAAGTACGAAAAACCGAGAGCGTCTGCTACAATGACTCGAATAATACGAATAGGTTTGCGACCCTAGCTCCGCTAGCAGACCGAGTTCAGACCTCTGGATTGAACAGGCGAACGCGCCTGATCATTCTAGATGCATTACCTGTGCTTACCAGCTCTGTAGCTTTCCTGAAGCTCGAGTTATCTTGAGAAAACCGACAGCGCGTATCAAGATGACTCGAAACGGCCGTTCCCGCCCGTGTGCTTTTTGGCCTTCAAAGTTACCCGATCGAGCTGAGATCAAGATGGCGAGCGGGAATAAGATCGAATATGATGAGAAAAAATACTAGAGCTCTAACGAATGGTCAAATTTTGAGAACCAAATTTTCAACCGACCAAAAGTCATCAAAAGGTCCGTCGAGATTTTTGTTGCCAACTAGCTCTCCAGCTCCCCGGAACTGGCGCCGGCGGTGAACCGTCAACCTGGTCACCGCCGGGAACCTCGTAGAGCTGCTTCCACTGGTAAGATTGCTGAGAATCGACATATAGTCAAAAAATAGAGATTTTTCGAAAATAGTAATTTTTGATTTTTTCCAATGTTCATATTCGCGCAGTTCCCGGAAGTCAGCTCATGCAAAAATGCTTCGGCAGAGCTGAGCTGCTGTCAGAGAGGAGTTCATATGCCAATACTCGGCGTAAAAATCTGCTTTCTTAAAATGAATTGTCAAATACTTTTCAAAAAATTGCAAAACCACCCCAAAGTTGTCACATTGTCCTTTCTGGTCGGGTCGACCAACTAGCTCCACTCCGCGCCGGAACTGGGCGCCGGCGGTAAACCGTCAACCTTTGTTACCGCCGGGGGACTCGTAGAGCTTCCTGACAACATATACTGTCGAAAAATTGCAGAGAACGAATAGTTTTTGAGCCGAACTCGAGTATCAGACTGAGTTCAGACCTCTGAATGCGACAGACGGGCGCGTCTGATGTCGCCGAATCGATCCCATTGATTACCCGCCCTGTAGCCTCCCTACAGCCCGAATTAAGTGCAGAACGCCGACAGTAGCTCTCAAGATGACTGGAAGAATACGAACAGTTTCGTGATTCTGGATCGCGCAGCAGACCGAGTTCAGAGCTCTCGATTCAACAGGCGAACGCGCCTGATGATTCTGAGTGCGGTAGGTGTGCTTACCAGCACTGTCGCCCTAAAGCTCGAGTTAAATGGAAAATACCGACAACGCGTATCAAGTTGACTCGAATAGTACGAATAGGTTTGCGGACCTAGCTCGGCTAGCAGACCGAGTTCAGAGCTCTGGATTCAACAGACGAACGCGTCTGATAATTCTGAGTGCAATACGCGTGCTTACCAGCACTGTAGCTGCCCTACAGCTCGAGTTAAGTAGAAAACACCGACAACGCGTATCAAGTTGACTCGAATAATACGAATAGGTTTGCGGACCTAGCTCGGCTAGCAGACGGAGTTCAGACCTATGGATTCAACAGACGAACGCGTCTCATCATTCTGAGTGCGATACGAGTGATTACCAGCACTGTAGCTGCCCTACAGCTCGAGTTAAGTAGAAAATACCGACAACATGTATCAACTTGACTCGAATAATACAAACAGGTTTGCGGACCTAGCTCGGCTGACAGACCGAGTTCAGACCTCTGGGTTCAACAGTCGAACGCGCCTGATCATTCTGCATGCATTAGCTGTGCTTACCAGCTCTGTAGCTGCCCTAGAGCTCGAGTTATGTTCAGAAAACCGACAGCGCGTATCAAGATGACTCGAAACGGCCGTTCCCGCCAGAGTGCTTTTTGGCCTTCAAAGTTACCCGATCGAGCTGAGATCAAGATGGCGAGCGGGAATAAGATCGAATATCACGGGAAAAAATACTAGAGCTCTAACGAATGGTCAAATTTCGAGAACGAAATTTTCAACCGAGCAAAAGTTACAAAAGTTCCGTCGAGATTTTTCTTGCCAACTAGCTCTGGGGCGCGCCGGAATTACTGGCGCCGGCGGTGAACCGTCAACCTGGTCACCGCCGGGAACCTCGTAGAGCTCCTTGAATCCGTGAGAAAGCTCAGCATCAAAGCGGGAGCTTCTGGGAGCTTTTCTACAAAAACTTCAAGTTGAGATTTTTTCGGAGTCAACATGAAGTCGGTTCCTTCAAGTGAACTGGTACTGAAAATGACTCTAGATGGCCGAGCTGATCAGGGAACGAAGTTTATATCTCAATGCTCGGAGTAAAAATCTGCTTTTTCAAAATGAATTGTCAAATATCTTTCAAAAAATTGCAAAACCACCCAAAAGTTGTCACATTGTCCGCCTCGGCCGGCTGGACCAAAGTTCTCACTCCCAGCGAAGCTATTCATATGAAGTCTCGCGCTCTCAGTGAGAGCGCGAGACCATTCTGCGTCGACAAAAATGCACCAGAACTCTCTAGGTCACCCATAGATCGATATAAATTAGAAAAAAAATCATCCGACACAAAAAATACAAAATTGTACAAATCGATATTTTTCATTGATTTTGAAAATTCTAATCAATTTGGGCACTCTCGAGGCTCCCATTCGATGTCTCGCATGTCGCTACTTCGATTGGAATGTACCTGGCATGCATAGCATGCACTCAGCTCGAGTTATCATCGAAACATCGTTCGCAACACGCATACATAGAGACAGTATTTCGAGCATAACTCCTGACTCAGCCATTTCTAGGAACTCTCGAGCTTCCAGTGTGACGCGCCAGATCATTCTGCATCGACTGGTGTGCGTGAGAGGTCTGTAGCTTGCTGACAGCTCGAGTTAAGTAAAGCCAACCACCGTCACCTGCCAAACTGCACTGCAGGCAAAGTCGGTTCCCGCAAGTCTTTTGACAGTAATATTGCCCCTAGAGCCCTGAAAATTTTACCAGCAGATGCGCCATAGCTTATTGTAGGTAGGAAAAATCCAACTTATGAAAACGAATCATCAAACTGGGCGCCGGCGGTAAACCGTCACCTTTGTTACCTCCGGGGGACTCGTAGAGCTTCCTGACAGCATATAATGTCGGAGAAAATTGCAGAGAACAAATAGTTTTTCAGCCCAATTCGAGTATCAGACCGAGTCCGGACCTCTGAATGCAGCAGACAGAGGCGTCTGATGTCTCCGAATCGAGTCCTGTGATTACCCGCCCTGCAGCCCCCCTACAGCCCGAGCTAAGTGCAGAACGCCGACAGTAGCTCTCAAGATGACTGGAAGAATACGAACAGTTTCGTGATTCTAGATCGCGCAGCAGACCGACTTCAGAGCTCTGGATTCGACAGGCGAACGCGCCTGATTATTCTGGGTGCGATAGGCGTGCTTAGCTGTAACTGCCCTACAGCTCGAGTTAGTAGGAAATACGGACAAGGCGTATCAAGTTGAGTTAAATAATACGAATAGGTGTACGGGCCTAGCTCGGCTAGCAGGCCGAGTTCAGACCTATGAATTCAACAGGCGAATGCGCCTGAATATTCTGAGTGCGATAGGCGCGCTTACCAGCACTGCAGCTGCCATACAGCTCGAGTTAAGTAGAAAATACCGACAGCGCATATCAAGTTGACTCGAATAATACGAATAGGTTTGCGGACCTAGCTCGGCTAGCAGACCGAGTTCAGACCTCTGGATTCAACAGACGACCGCGCCTGATCATTCTGCATGCATTAACTGTGCTTACCAGCTCTGTAGCTGCCCTAGAGCTCGAGTTATGGTCGAAAAACTGACAGCGCGTATCAAGATGACTCGAAACGGCCGTTCCCGCCACCGTGCTTTTTGGCCTTTAAAGTTACCCGATCGAGCTGAGATCAAGATGGCGAGCGGGAATAAGATCGAATATCACAGGAAAAAACACTAGAGCTCTAATTCAAATTCCGAGAATATAATTTTCAACCGAGCAAAAGTTGTCAAAAGTTCCGTCGAGATTTTTCGAGCCAACTAGCTGTGGGGCGCGCCGGAATTACTCTTAGCTTCCAGCTATAACTAGCTAAGGGAAGCTCTACGAGTTATCTTGCACAATGTTCCAAACTGGCGCCGGCGGTTAACCGTCAACCTGATCACTGCCGGGAACCTCGTAGAGCTCCTCTCACATTGCAGAGAATCGACACACAGTCAAAAAAATGAAGATTTTTCGAAAATCTTGAAATTCGATTTTTTCGATGTTGATGTTCGCTCAGTTCCCGGAAGTCAGCTCATGCAAAAATGCATCGAGAGAGCTGAGCTGCTGTCAGAGTGAAGTTCATATGCCAATGCTCGGCGTAAAAATCTGCTTTTTCAAAATGAATTGTCAAATATCTTTCAAAAAATCGCAAAACCACCCAAAAGTTACCACTTTGTCCTTTCTGGCCGGGTGGGCCAACTTGTAAGCGTCCAAAACCCGGATAGCGAAGCCAAGCGCGGAAAGCCGCAGGGGGACCTCTGCCAGGCCGCCTGAAACGATGCGCGGGGCTGGAAACCTCACAGAAGACGCTTGCAGGGGCGCCGTTTACGATGCGTGGGGCCCTGCAAAGCGCGCAAGATCTGCCTAGGAGCCTGGAGGAACTGCCGAAGCTCTTCCGAAGCTCTGCCGAAGCGCTTCGCGCACCCTGGAGCCACGCGTATTGGGAAACGCTGGGAAGCCACGCTCCGGGACCCGCTGCCGGGACCGGCAGGGCGCTGCAAAGATCGTGCAGCGGCGGAGGTGGGCGTGCGCTCCTCACCACCCACCGCCGGCTTCTTATCTGAAACCCTCAGCTCTCAAGGAGCTATCCGGGAACTAGCTCCACCCCGCGCCGGAATTCCTCTAGCTCATCGATGCCGAAGAGCTCTACGAGGTAAACCGACCCCAGGTTACCACATTATCTCTTTTGGTCGGGTCGGCCAACTAGCTCCACCCTACGCCCGAATTCCTCTTAGCTCATCTCGTCGAAGAGCTCTACGAGGTACTCTTAGCTTCCAGCTATAACTAGCTAAGGGAAGCTCTACGAGTTATTCCTCTAGCTCATCGATAACGAAGAGCTCTACGAGGTATTACTCTCAAGCTTCCAGCAATAACTTGCTAAGGGAAGCTCTACGAGTTACTTGCTTCACCCCGCGCCGGAATTCCTCTAGCTCATCGATGCCGAAGAGCTCTACGAGGTACTCTTAAGCTTCCAGCAATAACTTGCTAAGGGAAGCTCTACGAGTTATTACTCTCAAGCTTCCAGCAATGGCGCCGGCGGTGAACCGTCAACCTGGACACCGCCGGGAACCTCGTAGAGCTCCTGGCACGCGTGAGAGTGCTCAGCATCAAAAGAGAGGGCTTCTGGAAGCATTTCTCGAAAATAAGAAAACGTGATTTTTTCCATGTCGACATGAAGTTGGTTTCGCCAAGTGTTTTGATAGTAAAAGCGCATCTACAGAGCTCATATTGAGACGCAGAGGCCCTCATAGTCGTCTACAGGTGCGAAAAATCTGGTTCCTCAAAATAAATGGTCAAATATCTTTTAAAAAATCGCAAAACCACCCAAAAGTTATCACTTTGTCCGTTCTAGCCGGGTCGACCAACTAGCTCCACCCCGCGCCGGAATTCCTCAAGCTCATCGATAACGAAGAGCTCTACGAGGTATAACTTGCTAAGGGAAGCTCCACGAGTTATTTCGAGAAAAAAATTTTTAACCGACCAAAAGTCAGCAAAA
>CAUYUJ010001011.1:0-7500 GCA_963575745.1 Prorocentrum cordatum
TTTCACCACTCTTTTCGACCGTTGTTGGCGAGCATGTCGTATACCTCCTCCCAAATCCACCCCGAGATATCCAGCCTCAGATTGGGGATGAACAGCAAAACCTGCAACTCGGAGTTTCATGGAGATATACTTCGCATCGGCAATGTTAGAGCACAAGATGATGCTCTTTGGTGAAGCGGTCAAAGACTCGCGCTGGAGGGCTCGACAGGTGTCCAAAAGACCTGATAGTAATCTTTGGCGCAACTGTGCTCGTGATGCATGGACCCGCTGAGATAGATCATCTATCCAGATCCTCGAACCCATGCCTGGATGCGCGGTAGTAATCTTTGATAATATAAAATATGTAAGGCACCTCGCAAACCTGGTTCCTCCTCGTAAACCCTGCACAATGCTTCTCGTTGGGAGTATGGGTTCGGCGAAAGCTCCACATTGACCTACAGCACGAGGCATGGGGCATTGTACAAGCTCTAACACCAAGACTACAGACGGAAATCCCAAACGTATTGCTGCAGGTATAAGTAGAAACCATTCCATGGCGTCGTAGAAACCCTGGATGTCCAGAAGCCCGTGGCCCGTGGGAATCCCAAGGGTGCCTGAAACCTCTTCCTCGCAGACTCACATAAAAGCCTCTCGTAAAGCAGCATTTCCTGAAATCGCAGCGTCCCACATGGGCTCGGACTCATTGGCCCAAGTCTTGACCAGGGGTTCGCGTGTGAGACTCCAAATTCTAGCAACCATCGTGAGCAGCCCTATGACCCTGTCCCCTGAGGCTTTTTTGGGGATCATGCGCCCAATGGTTAATCCCAACTGTGATGGCCATGTGAGGGTCTCCTCAATCACTCCATACATGCGAGCTAACTCGTCCAGGGCAACATCTGGCAGTCGCTCGACGTCCGTCGGCGACAAGACATCGACACCCATGCCTGCACGAGGGCGCATCGCATGGGCTGCCTGGCGAATGTCCAAAACTGATATTGGCTCCAGGGGATCCTGACGAGCCTCGACTCGGGCTCGCTCGAAAGCTTCCAGAACCTTGGTTTCCTCCAGAGGTCCAGGGGCCCAGAGGTCTCTAAAAACCTTCGCTTTGGCATCAACAATATCCCGTGGGTGAAATACCACTTGCTGGCCGACTGTGACCTCGTCTAAGGGCAAAGGTTCTTGCCGCATCGCACGGTGCAAGACGCCTGATGCAGCTGGCTGTACCATCCAATCTCGGAACTCAGCAATCGAGGCTCGCATGGCACGGCAGCGACAGCGAGCAGCTATCTTCCTAGCCGAGTGAACAAAATCTGCGAGCTTATACTGGTGTTCTGGAGCTCCCTGAGACAGCACACTTTTCCAAACCTCCCAAGACGGGTCGATTCCTTCGCGTAGGCCCCTGTGGGCCTGATCAGGTGACTCATCCAACAAATTACGACACGCTATTTGCAATTGAGACTGTTGGGCATAGCCGTTTCCCCGTGTACGATGATTGTTTAATCTGTGCAGAACCGTGTGGGCTCGCTCCCACCATGAAGCCACCACATCCCGATACGGCACTAACCTACCTTTATTAGGTACACGTTGTTCAACGACTTTGAAAGAATACCCTCTGCCACGTGATAACGAAGGCGGGCCATCCACTCCATGATGCTCGTACACCGTCCTTTCCAACGTCGTCACCCATGAGGCATATAGAGCCGAGACTGGGCCGACGGACGAGGGTTCAAGCCTAGCGGCTACGGACGAGGCAAAAGCAATGGGGGGAGGGCACTGGTGTTCAGGGATAAACCCGACTGCCGTCCTGGCTTCGATCCAGGTCCCGGCTGGGTTGGGATTACAAGAAGCTTTCTTCGTATTTGTGATTTTTTCTCTTTTTTTTCTTTTTTATTTTTTTTTTTTTTTTTGTCTCTTTTTTTTTTTTTTTTTTGTTTTTATTTTTTTTTTGTTTTTTTTTTTTTTCTGTTTTCTTTTTTTTTTTTTTTTTTTTTTTTTTTGGTGTTGTATGACCTCGGTGTTCTCCAAACCTTGGGGGGACGGCTCTTGAAACTCGCTGGGATGGGTGGTCGACTCGTTGGGAACTGACGGTGTGCAAGCATCCACTGGAGGAACCAGACCCCACTCAATGCACGGAGCATACTGAGGTAACTTGAAAACATGAGTTTCAGGATTCCAGACAAAAGGCCGAGTGTTGGGCTCCACCCCGCTGGGCGCTGCCTCGACACGCACCTCGCTGTCCACGCCGGCGTGTCCAGTGGGGAACGTAGTCACGGCAGCCCCCGTAGAACTCGATGACACGTTGCCTTGCACTGACGAAGTGGGCTCCACCTTGGTTTCGCTGCTGGTTGCGGCCTGGGCAGCGGGCTCCGAAGTATTGGGGCGATGGTGGAAACAAGATTCATTGGCCCAAGGGTCCTCCTCTTCGTAACCATCAGAGGGAGGAGGAGGAGAGGATGGACGGAGGGAGGAGGAGGAGTGAGGAGGAGGAGGAGGAGGTGGAGGAGGAGGAGGCGGAGGAGGAGGAGGAGGATGGGGAGGAGGAGGTGGGGAGACAAGGAGGCAAGGGTGGAGGAGGAGGAGGAGGTAGGAGGAGGAGGAGGAGGAGGAGGAGGGGAGGAGGAGGAGGAGGAGGCGGCGGAGGGGAGGAGGAGGATGGGGAGGAGGAGCAGGAGGAGGAGGAAAAGGAGGAAGAGGAGGAGGAGGAGGAGGAGGAGGAGGAGGAGGAGGAGGAGGAGAGAGGAGAGGAGGAGGAGGAGTTCAATGTTGAGCAATCCTCGCGGTGTTAGGAACTGTGACCTGCGCCGGGGTCGTCGCGGCGCGAACCCGCCGCAGCCTGGCTGTGCTCCTTCCCCTGCGTGTCTCCACCCGCTCTCGCCTCTTGCGAACCAAGTTGGCGATCTATCGGTGCCGTATCGCCGATTCCAGCTCGATGTTTCCCCTCAGCGTTTCCCCTCAGTGCTTCTGCCTTCCCTCGCCTCTTGTCGCCTCTTGGGAGCACTCGAAGGAGGAGCGCGAGGAAGAGGAGGAAGAGGAGGAGGAGGAGGAGGACGAGGACGAGGACGAGGACGAAGACGAAGACGAATAATAATAAAAAGAAGTCTAATTATTCACTGCGTGGAGCTCCCCATATGTGCATCTATTTGCATGGACTGGGCGCGAGTGAGTCTGAGTATGAGTATGATGAGTACGAGTGTGGGCACAAGTGACAAGTGAGTCTGGGACATCCTCGCAATCTGCCCCCCCCCCGGGGGTACGAAAGCCAGTGAGTCTGAGTATGAGTCTAGTGAGTACGAGTCTAAGTCTGAATGGGTCTGAGTACGAGTGAGTTTGACTACGAGTGAATCTGAGGGTGGGTGTGTCTGAGTGTGAGTGATTCTGAGCGTGAGTAAATCTGAATGTAAGTGCGTCTGCGTATGAGTATGTTGGAGATGAAACTGGCCCTGAGTGGATCTGAGTACGAGTGAGTCTGACTACGAATGAGTCTGAGGGTGGGTGGGTCTAAGTGTGAGTGAGTCTGAGTGTGCGTAAGTCTGGGTGTGAGTGAGTCTGAGTATGAATATGATGAGTGCGAATCTGAGTATGAGTGAGCCTGAACACGAGTGAGTTTGAGCATAAGTGAGTCTAGGACATCCTCGCAATCTGGGCCCTCTGGGAGTGCGGAAATCAGCGCCTCACCATAGACATCCTCCGGATCTGCTTTGACAGCAGACGAGTGTGACCACCAAAACATGCAAACCGCTTGAAATATCATCGAAACCTGGCCCCCCTGGGGTGCGAAAACCAGCGCCTCGCCTGAGACATCCTCAGAATCTGCTCCGAAAACGAAGGATGTTCGCGACCAAAACAGGCAAACCGCCTGAGACATCCCCACCATTTTGGCGCGAACGGAGGCCGTGCAATACCCCTGGCGGCCCCCCCTTAGGAGTGCTAAAACCAGCAAGCCGCTCGAGACATCCTCATCATCTGCTCATCGTCATCATCATCATCATCATCATCATCATCATCATCATCATCATCATCATCATCATCATCATCATCATCATCATCATCATCATCATCCGTAGCCATTTTGGCTCAAGGTGGCGCGATCAGGGCAGATGTCTGGTCTCATGAGGCTGGCTCTAGCCGTCGCGTCCATTTTTGGGTCAGATTCCCAATCTTCCAAGCTTTCAGTGTGGCCCTTGGGGCCACAGTTCTTTCCATATTACATCACCGACACCCGGCCCCAGTCGCCTGATTGGGAGCCCAGCCGCGGCGGGCTCGACCAATGGCAGGACGAGGAGGTGGTGCTCGAGGTGCCGCGCGCGGCGGCGGCGGCAGAGCCAGCAGTGGCCGTGGACAGCGGGGCGGCCAAGCTCCAGGCGCGGGCGGCAGCGGTGCAGCGCCCAGGGTCTGGGATTGCCCTCAGTGCGGAGCCAAGAAGACTTGGGGCTCTCGGCATGTCTGCAGGAGTTGCGGCTACGACTGGTGGGAAAGCGGTTCTGGTACGAGTTCTTGGTGGAGCGGCATGTCACAACTGGACGCCAGAGAACGCCACGAGCTCAACCAGTTGCGGAGGAAGGTCAAAAAGTTGGAGACCAGCAGCCAAGCAGGACCAGGAGTCGATGGCGGTGGCGCTGGGGCGGCAGGCGTCGGGTCGCAGCCTGACGACAAGTCAGAACGTGTCCGCCGATTGGGCAAGCTACGAAGTGAGATCAAGAAGATCGAGGGCGTGGACGGCGCGGAGGCCATTCTCGATTCCAAACGGCAGGAGGCGCAGCAGTTGGAAAACGAGCTGGCAGCAACCAAGCCCACATCAGTCCAGCTCAGCGAGTTGGAGCGCAAGCAGAAGAACCAGGAGGCCACCACGGCGGCCTTGGCGAGCAGGATCTCGGCGGCGGACAAGCAGCTCGCTGAACTACAGGCCCACGAGCTCGAGCTGGAGGGCAAACATGCGCAGAGTCAGGCCGGCGAGAAGGAGCTCCAGGCGCTCATCGACAACCTCCTGGCGCAACAGCTCCGCGAGCGTGAAGCACAGCAGCGGGAGGAAGGGCCGCGAGGGGCGGCTGTCCCAGCGTCCCCAGGCGCCCAGCTCAGCGAGGGTGAGCGAGCCACCGCTTTCCTCGCCGCTCTTAATCAGTGCTCAGGCATGCTCGCCCCTGGCTTCGCTGAGCAATGGGACGGCCAAGTCGCAGAGTTGCGGCGTCTGGCACAGCGCGTCGCCGCAGCAGGTGCCGCGGCGGAGCGTGACGGGAGCGGCGACGAGCAGGAGATCGACGAGAGGGACGTCGACGTCATCTTGGACTCCCTGGAGGAAGAGGCCACCGAGGAGGGGGCAGCAGAGGCCGTGTCGGGCGAGGTGGGCAACGGCGAGGAGGCAGGCGACGCTGCAGGCAAGGCCGCCGCAGCCGCCGCCATGCGCAAGCTTCGTGCCCAGAAGCTCCTCCAAGGACTCCGCTCCGCGGGGATCCGCAGAAGGGGGGAGCGGGGGTAGCCGCCCTCACTTCACCATCGTGAGCCTCAACGGCAGCGGATGGGGCCCTTTCACCACCATCCTCGGCGAGCAGCAGGGCCCGCAACAGCAGGCGGTGGCGGAGGCGCACCTCGGCGACGCACTGTGCATCCAGGAGCACCACCTCAACGGCTACCGCGCCGTGGAGCAGGAGCAGTGGTGTCGTCAGGTTGGCTGGAGCGCCGCGCTGACCCCAGGGGTGAGCCCGGTCGGCGCAAGCCTCCAGCGCGCCGTCAGCAGCGGCACTGGCGTGGCCGTGCGCACCTCGCGTGGCATGTGTGGGCCAGGCGCGGGCGGCAGCAAAGACAGCTGCCACGCGGCCGAGGGCCGCGCGACCATCGTGCACATCAACGGCGTCGTGCCTGGAGGCTTCCTGCTGGGCTCGGTCTACCTGGACAACGACGACGTGGGCGAGCGCAGCCAGGGCGTCTTGCAGCAGGTTGGAGCAACGCTGAAGTGCACTGGCAAGCCCTGGGTCCTGGCGGGGGACTGGAACGTCGAGCCTGACGGGTTCCACCTCCGCGCGGGGCACTGGCTGCGCAAGCTGGGCGGCCACGTCGTCGACTCGGGCAAGGGCGCCTGCCAGCGCTCCCCCGTCAAGGAGCCATCTGAGCTCGATTGGTTCATCGTCGGTGTAGATATGCTGGACCTCGTCAGCGGGTGCGAGCGCCTCAATATGACGGAGCAGGGCTACGCCAACCCGTGCAGGCCCCACATCGGGGTCAAGCTCTACTTGGCTTGTCAGGGCGACCTTGGCCAGTCATTCCGCGTCGAGGGCCCCGCAGCCTTTCCCAAGGACAGGCCATATGGGCCTATGCCAGCCAAGGAGTGGAACCACGACGAGTTGCGGGACGCTATCGGAGTGGGGGGGGGGACATGCAGGCCATGACGGAGGTCTACCGCGCCCTATGCGAGGGAGTGGAGAACGAGCTCGTCTGGATCTACCAGATCCCGCCCGACGACGCCAGTTTGCACCGTGGCCGCGGGGGCCCGCCGAGCTTCAGCTTCGGCACGCAGGCCAGGGCGCGCCCCAACAAGGGGCCCAAGGCCAGCTACAAGGGCAAGAAGCTCATGCATCTGAGCGGCTATTTCACGCAGATCCATCAGCTCGTCGGCGGAGGCTCGGATGCCGTTTCGTCGGCAGGGCTCGTCCAGTGCCAACTGGACAACGACGAGCGGGCGGCGGAGCGGATGGAGGCCAGGGCAATCAAGCGCTACAAGCGGGTGCTCGGGCGCCGTGCCCGCGGGTGGGTCTCCAACCCCAGCAACCCCGACCACTGCGCGGACGAGAACGAGTGGTTGGAAAATTGCGTGCCCTACATCTTTCGCGTGCTAGGGCTGCCGGCGCACATTGCGACGGGCCTGGCCCAGAATTTTGGGCGTCGCCTGCAGACGGCCAGGGAAGTATGCGAGTCTGCCTGGCGTCGCGGCGGCGCAGGCAGACAGGAGCTGGTGCGCATTCTTCAGCAGCTCGGCCTTCTCGACCATGACTGCTGGGAGGAGGAGCTGCGCAGGGCGGTGGACAGCTACCGCGAGTCCAGGCGCTGGCTGGAAGAGCGGGGTGACTACAGCAGGCCCCTCCCAGGCGCGCCCATCGTCCACGGCTATACCGAGACGGTGAATGGCATAGGCGACGTCGCTCCCCTACCTCCAGTGCTTCGCAGGCTAGCCACCTGCCCAGTGGACGCGGGGGGGTGGAGTGCCATCGAGGTGGGTGAGGCAGGCGTCAGGCGCACACTGGCGCGACTGGCCAACGGCTGGCTGCCGCGCCTGCACGCCCCCGACGCGCAGCAGGACAAGGCAGAGTGGATGGACCTCTGCGCGCACTACGCCTACGAGCGCCTCAGCCAGTACGAGGGTGGCAATGGCGACGAGGGCGAGCAGGTCGGCGTCACAGAGGGCCAGTCTGACGGGGCAGGGATGGGAGCCGCATTTGCGGACGGGGACAGCGCGATCCCACCCCAGCCCCAAGTTAACTCCTTTGCGAGCCTCGCAGCGGCAGCGGAAGCCAGCAGTGCGAGGGCAACTGG
>CAUYUJ010001011.1:10000-65000 GCA_963575745.1 Prorocentrum cordatum
GGCCTGAGGCGTTGGCTGGACGCGGGCCAGCTGCTGCGTGCGTGCTAGCCTGCCACCGCCTAGGCTGGACCGCCACACTGCCAGGGCTGCTCACCAACGACAAGCAGCAGCCGCTGGACCTACGGACCCTGGGGGCCTCCACGCTCGCCAAGCACATCGCCGATGGCCACGAGAGGGCGCTGTGGCGGGCAGCGAGCAAGCACCCAGGACTGGAGCACCTGCGCGATGGAGGCGCCCTGTCCAGTATCAGGCGCACACTGGCACGCAAGCGCATGAGCAAGCAGAAGGCCAAGCAGATGAGCTCGGCCAAAACGCGCTGGTCGGATGTCTCTGGCCCGTGGCGCGGCGGTTCTTTGAGGAACGCCCATTGGCCTCCTCTCCTTGGTGCCCCAGGGGATGCCCTGCGCACGGCACAGTGCGGCACCTGGCGTGGCAGTGCCCAGCCACCGAGGTCAGCCGCGGCGAGTGGATCTCCAACGAGGAGGCGGGCGAGTTGTGCCCCCCTGGCGACATCCCCTTTCGCACCATCGTCGGTATGGCCAGCATCGAGGGAGACGAGGACCCGCTCTGGCCCCGCGCTCTTGCACCCGAGCACCGAAGGACCCTGCCACCGCCCACCGACGCCAGGGAGGCGCGGAAGGAGGGTCATGCCGACTAGGTGGGGCAGCCGCTCTCGGGCGACCTCTTCACGGACGGGAGCGTTCTGGACCCCAGCCTCGTCTCGGCGCGCGGCGGCTGGGCGGTCGTCGTCATGGGATCCGACAGCGAGGCAGTCAGCCTCTTCGGCCCGCTCCCCTGGCCGTATCCCCAAGAATCAGGGGCAGCGGAGCTGGTGGCGGCCATCGAGGGCATCCAGAGCTGCCTACCACCTGTGCGGATCTTCACTGACTGCAAGCTGCTCGTGGACGGCTTCGCGGCGGGCAGGGCGTGGTGCCTGCAGTGGCAGCGGCCCTACCGCGAGCTTTGGGTGCGGTTCTGGGCGGCCCTCGACGACGTGGGGGTCGGCAGCGTCACCATCCACAAGGTGAAAGCTCACGCCACGCTGGCGGATGTGCAGGCGGAGCGTGTCACGGCCTGGCAGCGGCGGGGCAATCACAGCGCCGATGCCCGCGCCGTGCAGGGCGCACAGATGCATCCCAGCGACGACGACGTGCGAGAGAGGAGCCGCAGGCAGGATCGCCTCGTCAAGAAGGTCTTCTGCTGGCTGGGTTCGGCGATGCAGGAAGGCGACGCCGAGCTCACGGCAGCGGACGGGCACGAGGGCCCAGGCCTGGGAGCAGTTCGGTGCGATTGGCGCGGCTGCAAGATGCGATGGCGAGCTCACTGCAGTTTCCCCGACTGCCCGCAGCGCGCGTGCGGGCGGCACGGGACGTGGCTGGACGTCGACGGCGACACGGTCTGGGCCTGCCAGCGGTGCGCGGGCAGGGGCGACGCGCTCGCGGGCTCATGGGCCTCAGGGGCCGAGAGCAGTGGCGGATCGGTCGCTGCAGCCGCGGCGCTCATCACGGCGGGCGCGGCGCTGCTGTCCCACAGTCAGGCCAGCGAGGCACCAGCACAGGTGGAAGGAGACGAGGCGAGTGCAGGACGAGTCGGCAGCGGCGCGCCTGGCGGCGGCCAGCGGGGTAGCCCTCCGACGTCGGGGGGTCCTTCTGGGGCCGGTGGCGGGACCCCGCCGCTGCCGCCGCCGCAGCTCCCGCCTTGGTGGGGATTGGACGCCCACGGCTCCCACGACCTGTGGCGGGCAGGCAGCCACCTCTTCTGTGTGAAGTGCGGCTACTGGACGCAGAGCAGCAGGATGGCGGGCTTGGCAGCGGAGTGCCCGAAGGCCCCCAAGAACGATAGGCAGAAGGCGGTGCTCAGCAGGCTGAAGCGCGGCCTGCAGCCCGCTGGGGCGGGCGGCATCGGCGACCCTGAGCCGCTGCGGCGCATGCGCAGGCGCGTCGATGGTGGCTAGGCTCTTTCTTGCCACGCTTGCCGCCTCGCTCTGTCTGCCATCACGCGAACAGACGTGTGGTTTGCACACGGCTGTTCGGGCTGCCCCTGCAAGGCAACCAAACCCTACTTGAGGGTGTTACCTTGCGGGGGGAGTCGCTGCTGCGAGGCGCATTCCGCGCCGCTCGGCAGCTTCGCTCGGCGCTCGTGTCCCGCTCTTGAGCTAGCTCGTGCCGTGCACGGCTCTCGCTCGAGCGGAAGTTGGACCAGGTGCGTAGGTGTCCACGCACTGGAGCGCTCCGTTTAATGTAGTGGCTGGCGCGCTTGCCGCGACGGCCAGCGCTTCTTGCGCTCCAGCATGCTCTGCTTGTGCAGCCAGTCGGAGGCTGGACCGTGGTGGTAGGTTCGCACACCGCCATGGTTGCCTCCGATCGAGCCAGCATGCTGATCAGCTCGGGTCGCAGGCGGGTCCAAGGATCACGAATGCCTGCGCCGAGGCGCTGCCTCTGGGGGGGAGGGACCCCGTGGCGTAGGCTGTGCCCCGTGGGGCTCGGCACACGCCAGGGTTCACTCCCTCCCGCCCTCTTGGGCAACGTCTGTCGCTTGGCGCCTTCGGCGCCTCCGTTTAATGAAGCTGCTGGCGCGCCTTGGGCGCGACAGCCCGCGCAGCTTGCTGCGCTCCAGCCCGCTCTGTGCTCTGTGCGCGCCAGGCGGAGGCCGAACCGTGGTGGTGGGCTATGGCCGACCGTCAGGATCGCCTCCGAAGGTCACCTCAGAGCAAGTCGTCCCCGTCTGTGGCCTGGTGCCCAGGGGCTGTTGCTCTGGTGTGGCGCGCCGAGCTGTCTGCGAGCTGAGTCGCCGTGAGGGCTCAGATGCTTTGCTGATCGCCTGCCTTTGGCTGGGGCGGTCGGCGGCCTCAAGGCTCTCAGGCGAGTCTGCGAGTGTGCCTTGGGCACGGGTCAGGCCTTGCGTCCGCAGCGCCAGAGGGAAAGGCCATGGCCTCGGGAGGCTGTATCGAGCGGGGAGCTCCAGACCTTCTTGGATGCGTGGATCATCATCATCATCATCATCATCATCATCATCATCACCACCACCATCATACTCATCCATCATTCACCATCACCTTCATACTTACATCACACTCTCACCACACCATGGTCATCATGATGACAACCATCATCATTGTCTAGTGCAGAGGGAGGAGGGGAGGGGTTCCCTTGGTCCGGCGCGGTCGGATAATAACAATAACCCCATCCTTTGGATATGGGGGATATGAATACGAGTAAGAAGTTGAAGCTGAAGTTGACTATGAACATGAATATAATACTACGGCGAATAAGGCGTACACGACGAACACGATAATAACATACGAGTATTATTACGAATAGTAAGAAGAATAAGACGGATCGTAATACTCATGGAAACATAATAAGGCGAATATTGATAATAAGGGGGGAGGATGAACAATCATACGAATACTAAACATTTACTAATAGTAATAAGATCACTACTAAGACTGACGCTGACACGCATTCTAGTACTGCTACTACTGAAAATGCAAAGAATACTAGCAATACTAGTAATACGAGTAATAGTATACATATCAAGAGTAATCATGGGGATGAGGATGAGGAGGCGGAAGCGGAGCTGGAAGAGCAGGAGGAGGTGGAGGTGGAGGTGGAGGAGGAGGAGGCGGAGGAGGAGAAGGGGGACCAAGAGGAGGAGGAGGAGAAACGGAGGAGGAGGAGGAGGAGGAGGAGGAGGAGGAGGAGGAGGAGGAGGAGGAGGAGAGGAGGAGGAGGAGGTGTGCCCGCTCTCGCCTCGGAGCCTTTCCCGTAGGCACTCGCCGGAGGCCCGTCCTCCGGTGGCGGCGCCGCCGCGGCCTCCCGCAGGGGCCCCGGGGACAGCGCGCGGACCACCTGGGGGCAGAACCGGCAGTTTTAGCAGAGACGCCTGGCGGCACGGCAACCGCGTGCTCCCAGCTCCTCAAAGTTTCGGCGGCGCGCCCAGGGGGGGATGCCCATCCTCCTCCTCCTCCTCCTCCTCCCTCCTCCTCCTCCTCCTCCTCCTCCTCCTCTTTCTCCTCCAGACCCTTCCTTCTCCTCCTCCTCCTCCTCCTGCCCATGTCTGTGTCGAGCCACATTCTAGTGGGCCCATCGAGAGAGGCCCCGATTTTGGCAACTCATCGGCGCACTTCTGTTCGAGGGAGGCTCGGCACCACGCCCCACCACCGACCCCTCTGAAGATTATGCGATGCAGGTTTTTCGGCTACAACGTGTGCAGTCTGATTCAAGCACGACGGTTGGAAGAAATAGCGACCTGCGCCAGGAATTGCCCCGTCCAGATCCTACTCGGCACGCGCCTCAGGACCGTCAATACGGAGCCCATCAGAGTTCAAAGACGGGGTCGTGGATCACGGCTACTATCACTTCGGTTACGGCAGGGGCCCCTTCACCAACCGCGCGGCGGGAGTCACTATCGGAGCCAGGCGGCGCGATCTTGGCGCCAGGGTGCACAGGGGGACTCCTGGCCCGTCCGCGGCCGCGGGCAGGGCGGGGGCCTTGCGGGTCATCACGGGTTGGCTGGACCTCACCATCTTGGCCGTGTATTTCCCGCCGCCAGGCCTTCGGCCTGGCCGGGCCATTTGGCGGCGCACGGTGGGCGTCTTCATCGAGTGGATTGGTGCGCAGCTGGATGCTGCTCCCCAGCGCTCCACGCCAGTGCTCTCCACGGACCTGAGCAATTCTTTCGCCACCGGCGAGACGTCCAGCCTCTACGCGCGCATCGCCCCCTTACGTGCAGCAGCGTACGGGCTACGCGGCCAGGACGTTCAGGGTTCAGGGGGCTGCTGCACACACATCACATGGCCTGCGCAACAACCCTTTACAATCTTGCGCCAACGTACAACGGTGAGAGCCCGGCGTCCTGGATCGACCACATCGTGGTCCCGCGGGGCGCGCTCCCCAGGGTGGGCAAGGTCACCACCTTGACCAAGACGGCCAGAACGCTACAGCTGTTCCCCTCCCGCGGCTCGCTTGAAGACCATTCGCCCGTCCTCCTCGAGATTGACGCGGGCGCTCCCAGCCCCCAGGTGCAGACCACCACCGCGGCCTGGCGCTTCGATGCGATCGAGACGGCCCTGCAGACGCATGGCATGCGGGATGATTTCCTGCTGGAGGTCAATGGCGCCCTGTCCGCCGCGGCCCCGTCCTTCTTGGGCTATTTCGAGCACGGCGTGGTCGACGCAGACTACAAGGTGCTTCTCCAGACCATCCAATCGATTGCGCGCAAGCACTTTCGGCAGGGCACGGCGTGCCCCGTGTTCGGAGCTCGTTCGACACGGACAGGCCGTTCGCCAGCTGCTCCGAGCCCGCGCCGCCCTCCGCCTTCGATCGGAGCTGCGCGAGCACAGCGACACGCAGATCAGAAACCTCACCAACCGCATCCGCTGGGAGGTCAGGAGATGGATTCGCTCTGTACGCGAGACATGGGCTGAAGGCCTCCACGAGGCCTGGCGCAAGAGAGATTTAGCAAGCGTTCGTGTGTTGTTCCTTCTTTTCTTGCCTTTTAGATGGCTAGCTGGCACTGGCGTGGGGCCCGGGCGTCGCTCTTGCTCGGCAGTGCGCAGACGCGTTGCGTCGGCGGATGGTTTCGCGCCCGCGCTGGTGCTGCCTGGGCGCCGAAAAGCCTCGCCGCCATGCCAGTGAATGTCGAGGTTTTTTAGCTGCTCGGGCCAGCCTGGCGCCGCGGAGGCTGGGGGATCGGGGCTCGGCGGGGGAGCTGGGACTTAAGGACCTTCGTAGGGCTGCGCGGGTGCTCCGAACGGCCTCTCGTCGCCGCGCTGTGCCAGCGCGGTCCCCTGTCTGGAGAGATGCGGCCCATGCTGCTTGAACCCAGGAATTCCAGCGAGCTGCTCCGTTCACTCTTCGGCCTCGGCACCGCCCCTGACCCCCCCGGAAGTGGGGGCCATCGAGTCGGCCGTGGGCGGTTTAGCCATGTGTTGGCGGATGGCGGGTATATTTAACGCGCGCGCTGGTTCCTCGATTGGTTGACAGACCCCCAAGGCCAACGGTGGCGCCAGATTACTGCGCGGCCTCTGCCCCCTCTTTCGCGTCGTAGCTCGAGGGGTTCAGAACTCCTGTACCGCGCGGGGCGCCCGCTGAGTATGACCGCGGATGCATCCTACATCGCAGACGTGATAACGCCAGTTTGGGTGCGCACGCGTTGTCTGAACGGCTGCGCAGCGCGCGTGTGTGGCGCATTGCCGTGTCCGATGATATGCAGAGCGCTTTCGTTTGTTGCGGTCGCGCTCGCACGAATCGGCACCCGCTCGGCGTTCTCCCGCGGGCCGACGCTGGCCTTCTTAGAGACGGGCGCGCCGCTCGCCCCTGCGTTTGGACGGCGTTGATCGCCCCGCCACCCTGCGCCCTGCGAGCGGGGCCCCAGTGGGAGGCCCCAGTGCCCCGGGCGAGATTCGCGAAGACATTGCCAAATCCCCGGGGGAATCGATGGGGCAGATTTTCGATCCCGCTGTCATTGCCGCGCGCCCCATCTTCTCCCGGGAGGCCCAGGCTGGTCTGTTTCAGGATGTGGATGGTCTGGCGTATTGTGATGCTTTGCGAGGGCTCCCCCGGCGAAGCCGTGCTGGCGACGAATGCTTTGCAGAGGGCACTAGGCGACGCCCTGGACCGTTTTGGCTACAAGCAGAACGCAACAAGACAAGTACTGGTCCCTCGCCCTTGCAGCTATACTGCCAACCGCTCCTTTTACTCGGCTGAGTTTGGAGGGGCCAGGGTAGCCCCGCGCGCGCGGCGCCTGGGGCCGCTCTTTTTGCCGCATGGAGCTTTTTACCACCAGGTGCTAATCAGCAAGCGGGCGGCAGACTGGGGATGGCTTACCTGCAATTTTTTTGTGGACCTTGGGGGCCCCATTTCAGGTAGAGATGTTAGCGTTCATATATGTGGTTCACGGCGCGCTGCTGTCTGGACTCACTCCGCATCTCCTCGCCGACACCCAGCGGGCCCAACTCGATGTCGCGCCGCTGGCTGGGATGAGGTGCGTCGCGGCGGGCGCCGCGGGACCGACCTGGAGATCGCCCCAAGTCATGGGCCTCGTGGCAGGTCCGGAAGCGGATGGCGATCGTGCTGACCGGGGTGGGGCTTTTGACTCAGTTTTTGAGGTGGCGCCAGGAAATCATCAAGTGGCCCCAGGCCCACGCCCAGGTCATCGCGCTCTTCTCCGGTCAGCTCGGCTTCGAGGACACACCCGCCCTGGCCCAGGGTCGCTTGGCTGAGTGCGCCAACCATTTCGCCGTTCGCATCGTCGTGGATGCATGCACGCAAGAGCTGTTGACTGACTATCAGGAGTGGGGGGTCACGTGGGGGGAGGATATGCGGGCTCCATTTCACGACGACTATTTTTCGCACCTGTTCGTCGATGCTGATGTCTCCGCCCCGCGTGAGGTTCGGCGACGCGGCGGCGCCCCTTCTGGGCGCGATTGACCTGGGCCCGCAGCGCACCATGGAGAACAGTGGCGACGTATTGGGGTCCGAGGGGCGCATATGCACTGTCATCTGCGCGACCTTCGACGGCAATCTGCGCGGCGCGCGGTTCCTCGCTCGCGCCGCTCTCGTGGCCCGCAAATCATATTCTCAGAGAGAGTCCCATGGTCGGATTTCGTTTTACGCCAGATGTGTTGTTACCAATCATTGCCCTGCGTGCCGTGCTGGCGTCGCCTTCCAGAAGACAGCCGAGGCCCATGGCGCCCACTTCGCAGGGTTGATTTCGTTTGGGAAACGAGAGGATGGGCCCGGAGTGTCCATGGGAATTTCGATCCGGATTTCGAGACGAATTTCGCGCGTTTTTTTTAGCCGGGAATGAGGACTAGAGAAATCGCGTGGAACTCGCTTCGTTTTTCGCTCGCCGCTTCGGGCAATGCTCCACGCAGAGATCCGCGCATAAATCCGCTGCCGCACGTCTGCAAGGCTTGTGCAATGACGAGGCTCATCTCTTGCGGGCGCATCGTCGGGGCTTTTGCATGATATTCTCAGCTCGTGCTATCCGCCCTGTGGTGCAGCCTAAGATATCGCACCCGCCCTGCCCGCGTGACTCCTTTGCTCATTTGGCTGGGGCCGTGTCTGTGAGAGGCATCTTCCGTTTCTTCCTCATCGGCATCGTGGCCGCGACCGTGTCCAAGTGGCGCCTGCCCGAGAGGGCGCCAGTGGCGGGCAAGGCCGACGGCGCCCCCGCATTGGCCGAGGCAGGGGCACTACCAGCTGCGAGCAGAGAAGGCCCAGGTGCAGGCGGCGCAGCGTCGGGGGCCGCGCCCGGCGGCATCAGCGGCAAGCAGCGGCGCAACAAGCGCCTTGGCGTGGTCAAGGTCATATGAGGTTCATGGTGAAGCAGGCCAACTTCATCAACGTGCTGGTCAAGCATGCGCCCATGGCGGCGCAGATGGCAAGGGGCCTCTGGGCGGCGGGCGCGGGCGCGCACTTCCCGAACGCCTGCCTCCCCGAGGCGACGGCGGCCCGCGACGTGGGGGCGCAGTATTCTCGGGGGTGAAGTTCCGCGGCGAAGGCGCCAACTCGGTCCCCCCCACCTACGTGCCTTCGATGGGTTCGCGAGCAAATTGCACGAGCGTGGGCAGGTGCTGGGGCAGAGGGCGCACGCGATGCTCAAGCAGTGGCGCGGCAAAGTATGGCGCGATCGGCAGGCCCCAGATCTGCGCGACATCCCGCGCCTCTTCAACATTGCCAAATGCTT
Organism: Prorocentrum cordatum; assembly: GCA_963575745.1. NCBI lineage: Eukaryota > Dinophyceae > Prorocentrales > Prorocentraceae > Prorocentrum > Prorocentrum cordatum. The sequence continues at coordinate 18,695 of CAUYUJ010001011.1, forward strand.
CGGCATGGCGAAGAGGACGCTGCGCATCGCGCCGCGGGAGATGCCGGCGCTAGCCGTGCCGCTGGAGTCCGACGAGCAGCAGCTGCCTTCGCCACTGGTGATTCGTGGACTCCTGCACAAGGCGCTCGAGGAGATCGGCGCGCGCAGGCCTCTGTGCGCGGCGCCGCCAGGCGCGATGGGGGAGATGCTGCAAAACGCGGCGGACGCTGAAGACTCAAAGTGAAGACGTGTGCCTCGAAGTGTCAGAACGGGGGGCCCCGCCGCCCCGTGGCTCGGCGTCGCGCCATGCGTGCTTGGCCGTTGGGTCCATGCTCCTATGGTAACAGAGTCGCTAACTGGCGGGTGCGTTGCGTGTGTTTTGCTGTCACTTCACGGGGGTTCCATATTGTCGAGAGGTTGCCTGGTGGCCGGGAGTTGTTTCGGCGCCTCGGAGTTTCAGAACAGGGAGTCCTCCCGTCCCGTGGCGTGGCGTCTCGCAGTGCGTGCTTGGTCGTTGGGCTCGCGTTCCTGTGGTAACCGTGCCACTAACTGCGAGGTGCGTCTCGTGCGTGTTGCTGTTACGCTGGTGCGGATTCCATACTGTCGGCTGGGCGGCTGTCTCAGTGCCTCGAAGTGTCAGAACTGGGGGCCCCTTCCGCCCCGTGGCGCGGCGCCACGCAGTGCGTGCTTAGCCGTGGTGCCCGCGTTCCTGTGGTAACTGCGCCACTAACTGGAGGGTGCGTCGCTCACGTTTTGCTACACCGCTGGTGGAGACTACGTATTGGCTGGACGCCTGGTGGCTACCTCATGGGCTGGGCGTGCTGGTCGGGGCCGATGGGGTGCCGCTGGCGCCGCGCGCCGCCTTTGTAAGGCCCCCTTTTGACGCCTGCCGCCCTGCCGCGCACTCTCTCGCTCGCTCGCTCTCGCTCTCGCTCTCGCTCTCGCTCTCGCTCTCGCTCTCGCTCTCGCTCTCGCTCTCTCTCTCTCTCTCTCTCTCTCTCTCTCTCTCTCTCTCTCTCTCTCTCTTTTGCTTTAACCACGCTGCCGCGAGGTCCGCCACCCTGTTGGCCCACCTCGAGAATTCTACATTTGGGCCTTCGGGCCCCGAGTTCTCCGTCTTCTGGGGTCTGTGCGCACCTTGTGCGTCGGTGCGCGCGACCCTGGGGTCCAGTTTCCAGGCCCGTCGGGGCCCGTGGGGCCCCCTACGAGCTACGTGACTCTTAGCTCGTCGCCCGACGGGCGCGCTCTCCTGAGTTCTCGCGAGCGGCGAGGTTTAATTCGGAATCCCGCGACTTAATCGCTCCGATTCGCATGCAGGCGCTGCCCGTGGCCCCGCTCGTTCCGCCGCGGCACTGTTGGCAAGACAGGGGTGCGGGCCCGTAGTCGTGTCTTATCTTATCTCTTCCCCCTCCTCTTCCAGGCCCCTCCTCCTCCTCCTCCTCCTCGTCCTCCTCCTCCTCCTCCTCCTCTTCCTCCGCCTCCTCCAGGCCCCTCCTCCTCCTCCCCCTCCACCTCCTCCTCCTCTCAACCGACGCGCAATCCCTCACTCGTGAGGGGCGGTCAAATAATGGTGGCATCGGCGGCGTGCCCCAGGGGGGGGGGCGGACCAGATAGGGGCGGGCCCTCTCGGGAGGCTCTGGGAGGCTTTTGTTGCCTTCCGAGGAGCATTCTGCCTCTGCCTCTGGAGGTGCTCGGAGCCATCTCGCAGTTCTCGGCTTCGGGGGGCCTTCGCCAGGACCCCAGAGCCGCCGACAAAACGGTTCGGGATGAAACGCGGGACCGTGGAAGGGTTGGGATTTCCTGGGGACCGCGTGTGAACAAAATCATGGCTTCGGATGTCTGGCCAGCTTCTCCGATGCCGCGGAGGGCTTTTCAGACGGCAGAAGGGCTTCTGATAATCCCTGCCGCCTTCTGAGAAGGGGCATCCCCTCTCACTTCCGTCGGCGCGCCGTCGAATGGCGTAATTATGTTTTCAGGGCGCGGGGAGATGCCGATGTCGCTGCTCGTCCTGGAGAGCCCTCGTCGACACGGCTGGATTATCCTCGAGACTATGGTCACCACGCACCCCAGTACTGTTGTCAGTATTATGGTTCTCCCATGAGTACTGGTGTCAGTACTTTTTTGTTTCCCGATCCCCTGCGAGCTTTGGGAGCATGATGTCACCGATGCAGTCGCAAAGGGGACGTCTGGGGATTTTGCCTCCCCCTTTTCTCCGTCCTCTTCTCCTCCTCCCTCCCTCCTCCTTTCTCCTCTTTCTTCCTCTTCCTTCTCCTTCTCCGCTGCTGTTGCTGCTGCTAATGCTTCTCCTCCTCCTCCTCCTCCTTCTCCTCCTCCTCCTCCTCCTCCTCCTCCTCCTCCTCTTGTTTCTCTTGAGACCATCTGAGGCGTCTTGGAGAGCGCTCTTGGGCCGTCTCGGGCGCCTCTTGCACAGTCTTGGGGCCCTCTGGGGACCCTCTTGGCCAGTCTTGGGGCCCTCAGGCCTCAGGGAAAGTTCTGCGACAGCCTCACGAGGCACACGGACGCGCATCCCGGAGGAGGAGGAGGAGAAGGAGGAAGAGGAGGAGGAGGAGAAAAAGGAGGAGGAGGAGGAAACGGAGGAAACGGAGGAGGAGGAGGAAGAGGAGGAGGAGGAGGAGAAGGAGGAGGAGGAGGAGGAGGAGGAGGAGGAGAGCGTTGCAGTCTGTCGATTGAAGTTCGCCCAACGCGAAAAGGAACGGACGGGGAGGGCGGGCCGCATGTGAGGGCGGCTGGCCAGAGGGGGCCTGGAGTGTTGAGGGGCGCGGGGGACGGACAGTCGACGCCAAGGGGGGGAGTCGTCGAGGTCGTGGTGGTCGTGGTCGTCGTGGTGGTAATGTTGGAGTGGGTCGTGGTGGTCATGGTGGTCGTGGTGGTCGTGGTGGTCGTGATGGTCGTGGTGGTCGTGTGAACGTGGTCGTCGTGGTGGTCGTGGTCGTGGTCGTGGTCGTGGCCTTGGTGGTCGTGGCGGTCGTGGTCGTCGTGGTCGTCGTGGTCGTGTTGGTCGTGGTGGTGGTGGTGGTGCGTCCCTGCCGCTCCCTTTCTCTCTATTCCTCTGCCTCTGTCTCTCCCTCCATCTCTCTCTCTCTCTCTCTCTCTTTGTCTCTCTCTCTCTCTGTCTCTCTTTTCCTCTCTCTCTCTCTCTCTCTCTCTCTCTCTCTTCGTGCGTCACTGACACCCAGTATGGGGGGTACGCGGATTTGGATTCGAGCTGCTTGCCAGACGAGGTGGTCTGGCTGGCCTCGTCAAGCAAGTCGTCGAAATGCTTCAGGCAGCCCCGCGTGTGCTTACCAACCCCTGCCTTGCTCCACCAGTGGCTGTATACTTCCACGCTGCCCAGCTGTTGCCTTCTCTGCTGCTGCTACTTTCCTGGGACGCGTTATTGTCTCTTCTACTGTGCGGTTGGATGTTGTCAGTACCGACCCAACTGCTCCCCTGCTTCCCCTACACCGACCCTGGGCCTGGCCAGTCCCCGGCCCACCATGGGTGCTTGCGCTCTCCTGGTCTGGCCAAGCAGGCGTACACACAGACATTCACACATTCACACATTCACACACACAGCACACACAACACACACAACACACAACACACACAGTACACACAACACACACAACACACACAACACACACAACACACGCATACACACCACACACAACACACAACGCACAACACACAACACACACAACACACACAACACACAACACACAACACACACACAACACACAACACACACAACACACAACACACAACACACACAACACACACAACACACACAACACACACAACACACACAACACACAACACACACACACATTCACACACACAACCACACACACACACCGATTCTGAGCACAAGGCCTGGCTGTCGGGAGTTCGAGCAGGTTGATACCTGGCGACGCCTTTCCTCCTCCCCTGGCCCCCCGTTTCCATCGCCCTCCGTCCTTCGCCGAGAGACCAGTGGCCCTCATCCGTGTCAAATTTCCAGGAGGACAGGCGGTCGTGCAGTCGACGCCCAGAGGTAGCTTTGGTTCTCGCTGGAGCTGAGAGGGTGCTCCCAAGGCATGCTTCTACTCATGCTTCCTACTGTCGCATTCCGAATGCTACTCTCCTCTCTCCCCTGACTCCGTCCAGAAGACAGCCCGCCCTCTCCGCGTACTGTTTGCTTTCAATTTGTTTCAAGTATTGTTCTCTCTATTATTATGTGTTTTTGCAGTCCGACTGTTTTCGGTGTTTCAAATGATGCTCCCGCTTCAGCATGGGCCTCATCTTCGGATCGGCGCGTTGCTTCCGTCGGTCAGAATGGCGCTTCGCCCCAGCGCGGGCCAATTTTCTGGATCCGCGTCCTTTCCATCGTTGTCGTATCCCTCATTTCCCCTCCTCTGCCTTCCCCTGGGCCTCCTGCTCCTCCCGCTCCTTCCGCTCTGGCTCCTGCTGCTGTTGCTGTTCGTCCTCGCCCTCCTCCTTCCTCATCCTCCTCCTTTTCTGCCTGCTCATCCTTCTGCTCCTCCTCCTCCTCCTCCTCCTCCTCCTCCTCCTCCTACACTGTACGCAGCTCCTTTTTCTCCGATTTCGCACAACGCGATGAGGTTCTCTCTGGAGTTCCAGGGCTGCCATGCCACGCGTCGGCGCATGGAGAGCTGCGGCTACGTTCGTTCGGGGGGCGCCTCCGGGGAGGAGGAGCCGAGGCTTGTCGGCAGGGAGCTCTGCAGGGCAAGCCCTGCGAGGGGGGTGGTGGAAGCTGCTGCGAGGTGATATCGTCGACCTGCTTCGCGCGTGTTGGTGTACTGTGTGCTCCGACGAGGTGGTGCCGAGACCTGCCCCGAGGTTCCGTGACATACCCGTCACGCTTGTCTGGTCCTCGTGTCCTGGCCAGCGAGTTCTTAGGTCAACGGACTCCTTCGTCCTCCTCCCTCGTCTTCTGCCCTCCCTCCCCTGCGCCTCCCCCCCCCTCCCCTGCCTGTTTCGTTTGCAAGACTGACTTGGGGGATGGGGCTGGAACCACAGTTACCGAGTCTTGGCTCGAGATGTTGCGGTTTCGAACGCTTGCGTATTGTATGGAGCTTGGTATTCTACGAAACGCATTGTTAGTGAACACTTGGTACGGAGTGAACAGAAAGTGCCCGAGGTCCAGAGATTCCGCCGTGATTTTCGAGCATCGCCTTCTTCCTCCGTGTACATGTTTGTTATGCGAAAATGCGCTCGGCAGCTTTTCGCAAGCTCAGTGGCACTTGAGGCAGCATCTTCCCTTGGACGAATCATTTCTTCAACTGTGACAGCCGTCCTGGTCGACTTTGCCAGTCAGCTGGGCGTTGTGCGTGCGCTCAGTGGTGCCGTCTCTTGGAGGCGGCGTGTACGTCCTGTTCTTTCCCTCCTGGCCTTGATGTGAGGCCCCGCCTTCTTTTTCCCTTCCTCTGTCAATTAAAGCTGTGCGCGGCCCGCTTAGCTTCGACAGGAAGAGGCTCACTCTCGACCCGCGAATCAAAAAGTGTACGTCCTGTTCTTTACTTATTTTGCTGAACCGATCTACGCAGCCATGAGCACCGACACCGATGAAAGTGTCTCCCGCGGGCGAACGACAACAAGGGGGGCATGGCTGTGGGGCCCCCCGTCAGTCCATGTCTATACCGATGCCGTGCGCATTCTCGCGCCGCGAGGGTGCGAGGCGCAACAGGCAGGCATTCGCAGGTATGTTCGTTTGCCCCAGTCAGCTTGCAGTCCCAACGTCTGTTTCCTTCTGCGCATGGGAAAGTATCCGTGCCTCGATTGTCGTAGGACGACGTCTGCGTTTCCTGACCCTCGCGTGAGTACACTGTCATTCCTTTGCTTATGACTTGTGATGCAGCGCAGTTGTTGCTCGCTCTTGGCCCGTTGGCTGCCTTGTGCTCTGGAGGCTGGCCTCCTCTGTCCCTCCAAGGTCAGCCGTGCGCGGCAGCAGGTCCGTGGCAGCTTTCGCCCGTGCGCCGACGGTGGCCGAGATGCACCGTCCTGCCGCCCTCCTGTTGATGGGGAAGCCCTGAGCGTCTCCCACGGTTGTCGGAGCTTCGGCCCCAGCGGAGCCTTCCCTTATTGGCTGCCATCTCCGTTGCCTCCTCCATCTCCTCCGCCTCCTCCGCCTTCTTCTCCTCCTCCTCCTCTTCCTCCTCCTCCTCCTTCATCCTGCTTCCTCCCTCCAGCTCCTCCTCATCCCTGAGGGCAGTTCCTTTTCAACATGCGTCTCTTGCTTCAGCGCCAGGCGCACCCGTTTAACCTAATTGCAGCAGTTTCAAGGGCTCGTATTGTTGAGATCCTAGGAAAGGTGCCCTGGCACGATTCAGTATTGCCAGGACGTATTAGTTATTTTGATTCGCGGTGCTGAAGTCCCAGGAACGGTGCTTTGGCACGATTTAGGATTGGCAGGACGCAATAGTGACGTTGATCCGCGGCGCTGACGACGCAGAAATTATGTTTGGGGACGACCAAGCGGTTGTCTTCTAATTGCCCATTTCCCGCCACGAAAGTGTTTTCTTTTCGGGCTCATGAAAAGGGGGGCTTCGAGGGACGGTGTATTGTAATCTCGCTGGTGCGTCTTTGGCTTGCACTGGTCCTCCTCCCCCTCCTCCCTCTCCTCCTCCGTCCTCCGTCCTCCTCCCTCTTCTTCCTCCTCCTCCTCCTCCTCCTCCTCCTCCTCCTCCTCCTCCTCCTCCTCCCCTCCCTCTCCCCCCCCCCCCTCGCCGCAGGTGGCAGCGCGCCGAGGCGCCGCCCGACGAGCCGCCCCGCCCGCCGCCCCAGCGCGCGCGGGCTTCCCCCCTGCGCGCCGGCGGCAGCGCGGAGGGGCGGCCCCGCGCGCGGGCCGAGGACCGCCAGCCGCGCGCGCTCCGCGGCTGCGCTCGGCGGCGGCGCGGTCCTCTCCGCCGCTCTCCGCCGTCGCCGCTCTTCGCCATGGGTCCCCAGATGTCTTTGCCGTTTTCGGGCCACCAACGCCACCATCATCATCATCATCATCATCATCATCATCATCATCATCATCATCATCATCATCATCATCATCATCATCATCATCATCATAATCATCATCATCAGGATCACCATCAGCATCAGCATCAGCATCAGCATCATCATCATTATCATCATCATCAGGATCACCATCATCATCAGCATCATTATCATAATCATCGCCATCACCATCATCATCATCATCATCATCATCATCACCATCATCATCATCATCATCATCATCAGCACCAACATCACCACCATCATCACCATCATCATCAGCATCAGCATCAGCATCAGCATCATCATCATCATCATCACCATTATCATTATCAGTATCATCCGCATCATCATAATCATCATCATCATCATCATCATCATCATCAGCATCACCAGCATCTTCATCATCACTATCAGCATCAGCATCAGCATCAGCATCAGCATCATCATCATACGCATAATCAACATCATCAGCATCGTCGTCATCATCATGGACGCCAGGATCCTTTCGGACGTGTTCTGTATCGGCTAAGTTCAGTAGCACCTCGCACGGTCATGGAGCATCAGCGGGGTGTATGTGTGTGACAGGCTGTAGCATCTTGGATAATGTGGTTCAGTGGAGACATGAGGTTTTGTCGGCTTATGCGTGGGTTTGATTAAGCTGGTGTCTTATTCTCTGATTATCGGACGGCAATCCCTTCGATCCTCTCGGCGTGGAATTTTCGGGTCTCAGGGCCATGGGCATTCCACGGGCCATTCATTGGGTTTTATATTTCTCTGTATGTGAGTAACATTGCAGTGATTAATTCCGTTGGGACTGCTGAGAATAGAGGTTCCCAGTTATGCGTGGAGTGTGGCAGGGAGATCAGTCGTCGATGACTCTCTTCTCTCTGGCATTGGACCGGGTTCTGAGATGGATCAAGTATCAACGCACACCCAGGCTTGACCTGGAACTTGCGTATGCCGGCGATTGCTGCTTTGGTCTGCAGATCTTTTTGTTGATATGATGCCTACGCCTCTCTTGGGAGGTGTCGGGTCCCTCTTGGAGCCCTCTTGAGGGTCTCTTGGGAGCCCTGCAAGCCTTTTTGGGGCCATCTGTGGTTGCGTGCAGGCACTTCTGGACACTCTTGAGACTGGGGGTTCGTGCTGACACACATGGAAACATGAAGCTCTCCTGATCTGGCGAGGGAGGCGTGCTCCTGGAAGGACGTCGGGTTCCGCAGGCCCGTTTCCATGTGGGAGTATCATGGATCTGAATTTCCAGCGAAGCTCCAGGGCAGTGTACACATTCCTGCCCCTGACCTCTTCTTACACCCGCTCCCTCGTGCTCCCTCCCCTTCCCCTTTCTTCCTTCTCTTCTATTTCCCTCTACTGCCCCTCCCTTCTGGAGGAAGCCAGTACGTTGAGAGGGAAGCTTGCCTGGCGCCAGCTGTCCCTTCTTCACGCTTGCTCATGTTTTGTTTGTTGTCTGCTTAACGGTCCTGGCACGGTGGGCGGTGCATTTGGGCTTGTGAGCGCTCAGTTTGTATACAAATCTTGCGAGGGGCAGACATGCCGACACATGGCTCCAATAGTGTCGAAGTAGGGGAGAAACTATGAGGAGAGAGGCAGCTAGCAGGGAGGGAATCTACTAATAATGCATAGCGATCTATCTTCCACGTGTGCGCTCGCTTACTCTTAGAGCTTGTGTGCCACGAGCGATCTGAAGGACACGGCGCGCATCGGCGATATCGATCCGTGCGATTTGCAGGGTACGTTGCTCGCCATGCCACGCCGGTTCGTGTGATGTGTCGGCCGCGGTGCTCGTCGGTGGTGCCGTCCCGCGTTACATGTGTTGGCGACACGGAGCTCATCGGGGATATGCCCCCCCTCCCCCCCCCGACTCGGCGGCCTGCGAGGGGGGAAGTGAGAAGGAGAAGGGCTTCTCAGATGGCGGCGGGACTTCTCAGAAACCCTCGCGCCTTCTGAGAAGTTTTCTGTCTTCGGGGAAGGCTTGGGAAACTTCTCAGAAGGCTGGGGGACTTCCGAACCTTCTGACAAGGCCCGCCCCTTCTCACTTGTCCCCCCTGGGCTCGCCGCCCCCTCCCCCCCCTCCCATTCCCCCCTCCCCCCATATCCTTCCCCCTGCCCCCCCTCCACGCCCGAGAACCTTGTTTCCCGACCCTCGACTGTATTCCCCTCTCCCTCCACCTCCCGGTGTCCAGCATCTCCCCAGCGTTGGCAGCAGACGGCGTCGGCTCCGGCCCCGCCGGGAGGACTCGCCGCCGCGGAGTGTTCGTCTCGGCCGGCGGCCAAAGGTCGCCCTCCCCTCGCTGTCTCGGGAGGGGGGGATGATGGTGACGATGCTGCTGCAGATGAAACTGATGACGATGACGACGACGAAGACGATGACGAAGACGGTGACGGTGACGGTGACGGTGACGGTGACGGTGACCGTGACGACGACGACGACGACGACGACGACGACGACGACGACGACGACGACGACGATGACGGTGACGGTAACGGTGACGGCGACGATAACGACGACGACGACGACGACGACGGTGACGACGACGGTGACGACGACGACGACGACGACGACGACGGTGACGGTGACGGTGACGACGGCGATGACGATGATGACGAAGGCGATGGCGGTGACGATGACGGCGACGATGATGATCTGGATGACGATGGCTATGACGAGGATGACGACGATGGCGACATCTCGAGGTCTCGAGTCCGACCCGTGGGCCTTCGAGCCCCCCCCCCCAAGAGACCCGACTAAGAGATCCAAGAGAGGCCCTTCCAAGCGCCCCCCAAGGGGCCCCCCAAGGGCCCTTCCAAGAGAGGCCCTTCCAAGATCTAAGGTCCCTAAGCGCCCCCCAAGGGGGCTTCAAAACTGTCTCCAACAAGCTGCCCAGAGGCTTCCCGAGAGACCCCAGCAGGCATCCGAGAGGTCTCTGGCCAACATCCCCAGGCACGGCGGCAGGAGATGTGCCGAAGGCCACACCAGGAGGTGCACACGCGCGGAGGATGATGGGGCGCCGTGGCCCCTCCCAGAGGCTCCGCTTCTCAGTCTGCTCCTGCCCCTCCTGCCCGCTCTGCCCTCGGCTTCGTCGCCGCCGTGCTCCTGCCTCCCGACCGCCTCCCTCGCCCTCGTCGTCTCAGGAGGGGAAAAAACACACACACACAGACACAATTATTCGTCGATTCCCAGGAAAATATGGGAAAATATGGGAAGTGGGGGGGAAGGCAAAAACCCAGGAAAATATGGGGAATCCTTTTATTTGTGTGTATTTATTTGTGTGTCCCAGGGCCCCTTCATCGTCGTCCTCCTGGACCCCCCCCTGTGCTCAGGGAATGGCTGTATATTGCGTTCCCCCGTGGCACCTGCGGACGAAAGCCCCCGCCGCAGCCGCCGCACACTCCTCGGCATCTCACTGCGAGCTGGGATTCCAGGGACTCAGAGCGCGCGAGATGGTGCCAGTACGTATACAGGCATGTACACACATACTCGCTGTTGTTATGCGTGTGTATGTACACGGGTTGGGGATGAGATCGCAAAGGATGGGCGAGCCCCCCCACCGGGAAACCGGTTTCGGTTTCGTAGTCGTGTCGTAGGTGCGGGCGAGGCGTAGCTGCGTAGGCGCGCGAGAGGAACGATCTCGCCGCCGCTGGGGCGATCCGGGTGCAAACGTCCGACCCCGTGGAGGGCGCGCGGTGGCCGTGGGTGCCCCGCCGTGGTGTCCCGCGGTGTCCCGCTGGTGTCCCGCGGTGTCCCGCTGCGGTGTCCCGACGGTGTCTCGTGGTGTCGCGTGGTGTCCCGATGGTGTCCCGCGGTGGTCCCAGTGGTGTCCCGCGGTGCCTCGTGGTGTCCAGAGGTGTCCCGCGGTGTCGCGCCATGGTGTCCCGATGGTGTCCCGATCGACAGTGAGATCGGCAGCGATATCGATAGCGACCGAGACGTGGTGAGATCGGTAGTGAGAGGGATAGTGAGGTCGATAGTGAGATCGGTAGTTGCATCGATCGTGCGAGCGGCAGTGAGATCGATAGTGAGACCCATAGTTGCATCGATAGTGAGATCGATAGTGAGGTCGATCGTGCGACCGATTGCGAGATCGACAGTGAGATCGACAGTGGTATCGATTGTGAGCTCGATTGTGAGATCGATTGAGACCAGCTCACCAGCATCGTCATCATCACACCCATCGCAGTTGCCAGCCGTTGGTTCTTTCCCCCCAACCTCCTTATCACCCAAAGGGTGGTCGTATAGGTATGTATGTATGTGTATGTGCTGTTTCCTCGCTCCTTCTTCCTCTCCATCTGTCCGAGCCTCTGCCGCTGTCCCCGTCCGTGCACTGAGCTGTATCTCTCCCTTTCTCCTTCCCTCTCTCCGATCTTGTTTCTCGCTGTTTCAGACGGGGCTAGGACCAAGATTAATCCGTTCCAGAGCGTTCCAGAACGCTCTCAGAGCGTTCGGGACGCTCTGAGAAGGCCGCAGCGCCCGAGACATTCGCCAGAGCCGCTGGACATTCTCGACTTGTCTCCATCTGACTTTATCCTCGTCCTGGATTCGTCTTATATTCACCACCCACCAAACCACCCCAACCCAACCCGAAGGCTCAGATTTACCCTCGATTTCCAGTGTGGGGGGGGTTGGGAAACATCGAAAAAACACATGTGGAACCCTTACCTTCCCCAACCCGAAATTCGGGTCTTCGGGTTGGGTTGGGGTGGTCTGGTAGGTAGTCATATATAGTTTCTCGCTGTTCTCTCTTCTCACCCATCTGTTCCGCCAGGTGAAGTACCTCTGGCAGCTCCCAGAGGCCGTCGCTCCCGAGCTCGTCTTCGTCGGAAGGTCCGCCGGGTGGCTTACAAACGAGGCAGCCGTCGATATACAGCGGGGGGGAACTTACCAGGAGATCCCGTTGGTTACTCCAGATTTCGTAATAAAAGGGAGGGGGTCACAATCCTCCCAGACCACAAGTTTTAGACCCCCCCAGACCATCCACGAAAGAGCGGCCCTTTGCCCAGACCCCCCCCGAACCCTGAAGACAGCTCAAATCAGACCCCCCCCAAATGTGACCCCCACCACTTTGTTGTGGAATCCGGAGTATTCTAGTTCATCTGTCCATGAGTTGTCTCTCTCTCTCTCTCTCTTTCCTCTCCTTCGCTTGTGCTTCAGCATTAACCGCTGGTCGTTGTCAGTCAGAGTGGCGCCCCGGAGGCCACCTGCAGTGCCCCCGCGGCACCTCGACTGCAGGTCGATGTCCGATGTCCGAAGTCCGATGCTCCTGTTCCTCCTGGTCGTCTTGCTCCTCCTCCCCTCCTCCTCCTCCTCCTCCTCCTCCTCCTCCTCCTTGTCCTCCTCCTCCTGCCTAGCCAGTTCGGCCTTTCGGGCCAATCCACCCATTGGACTGGGGGCACGTTGCTTACCCGAGTCCAGATCAAACCAAGAATGTCATCCGCGCTCTCTTGCGAGGGAAGGCGGAAGGAGGGAGGGATGCAGGGCCCAGAGGGGAGGAGCGGAGGGGTGAACGGCGGGGGGGTTCAGGGAGAACGGAAGAAGGGCTGGGCGGGAGGGTCCACCGAGAGTTGCCGCCAGAGGTTCGGATGCCGGGCTCGTGCCTCGTGAGGATGGCAGAACAGCCGTGGACGCTCGATCCGATGAGATCCGATTTCGAGGGAGCTCCACCTAAGTCCCCAGTGGGGGTGGCCACATGCGTCCGCCACACCCATGTCGTCACTCCCAATACAGCGTTTCGCGGCCTCATAGGGAGCTCCACCTAAGGCCCCAGTGGGGGTGGCCACATGCGTCCGCCACATGGCCCCATGGGGAGTTCCACCGAAAGCCCAGTGGGGTTGTCCGTATGCGTCCGCCACACCAAATACAGTCGGAGGTTGATAGACCTCCTACCCTGACACGTCGATTAAGGAATTGGCCGTTTTCGGTTCGCGAGAGGGCGTCGCGGCCGTCATTTTTGCGTGTCCAGGTCCATCGGTTTCGGTCCCAGGCCGCTTTCATTAAGGGGAGGTTTACTAAAGGGAGGTTTGTCCACCGCCGATACAGCGTTTCGTGGCCCCAGTGGCGGTGTCCACATGCGTCCACCACACCCAGTAGGGTGGTCCGCATGCGTCCGCCACACCCAGTACAGCGCGTCGTGGCCCCATAGGGAGCTCCACTTAAGGCCCCAGTGGGGGTGGTCGCATGCGTCCGCCACACCCAATACGCCCCTCACACGCTTCGTGGCCTGTTAGGCCCCCGCTTTGCCCAGTATTCACAGTCACATACATTTGCACTGGGCGTATCCATGCTCGCATTCATGCGCATTGACTTACTCGCACGCATAATCAATCACAATCAGACGCGCTCGCGCTCAGTCTCACCCGCGCCCAGTCCCCCGTGATCAGGCCTATCGTTTCCGTTCGTGTTGTGTACCCATCCACACATGTCGGCACACCCCTCGCACGGTTCGTGGCCCCATAGGGATCACCACCGAAGAAGATATTCACACTTGCGGTACTCACAATTGCATATGGTCGGGTCCTTCGCCAGGGCCGCCAGGATAAGTAGTGTATACTCATTGTATGAGTTGAGGTGTTTGTATTTATTGTTAAACGAATGATTAGTCAGTTATTGTTTTGTTAGGCTGGCGTCGTCTTATCAGAATTAGAGGTTTCCGCTCACGCGAGTCCATTTCAAGCCGTGCGCGCGTTAGCTGCTTGGGGCAGGCACGCGTCGCCGCGTCTGTCTTCTTCTTCTTCTTCTTTATGGCCCAGGGGGGGGCCCGGCGGGGCCTGGCCAGGGGGGCCCACGTTTGGGGACCCGTCGCCGCGGCGCCCAAGGGTGGTGCTGGTCCTGGCTTCGCGGACACGCGGCGTTGAACACTAAGGAATCGGCGCCCGCGGCGGGCTTCTTCACTGAATGTTCCGCTCCACTTTTTTTTCGGTAACCCGTCCGGGGGGCCCGCGGCGTCGTGGGGGCCCATTGGTGGCGCCGGTCTTGGCTGTGCAGAAACGTCTGGTCTCAATACCTAGTCGGCGCCTGCGGCGGGCTTCTTCTCTGTTCAGTTCACAGCACGTCGCGCCGAGACCACAGTCTCCCTCACTCCTATCCGCATTTGCGGGGGGAATGGTTATGTTTCTTTGTGTTTTTGTCCGTTTTGCTACCGCTCCTCTTCTTTTTACTGGTCTGACTCATCTTCCTTGCCCCCCGTGGTCTGGCTTCGAGACTCGTGAGTTTCTGCGGCTGCCTGTGCCCCTCCACCTCCGCCTCCCCAGCCCTCTACTCCCCTCTTCCCCTCTGTCTTCTCCTCCTCATCCTATCCCTTATTGCACCCTCCTCCCGAAGGTACCTCCTTTCCCTGAGGGGAAAATGGAAGAGCAGTACACCGTGACGGAAGGAAGGACGGCAGAACAGGCTTGGCTGAGGCAGAGGATGAGGAGGCGGAGGCGGACGTGTGATGGTGGGCAGGAAGACGGAACGCGTAGGTCGAGGCTCCTTGCCTCCTCCCTTCTCCCCTCCTCCTTTCCGCTCCCTCCTCCTCTTCCTCCTCCTCCTCCTCCTCCTCCCTCTCCTCCTCCTTCTCCTCCTCCCTCCTCGTCCCGCCTCCTCCTCCCCCCTCCTCGTCCCGCCCCACCCGAGCCAGTCCCCCCCCCCTTTGGTCACGCCCTGCTCCTAGGTGGGCGTTCTGAGTCGGCCCAGGGTTTGCCCCGCAGTACCAGCGTGCCTCTGTGCTGGGGGTTCCGAGCCTTAGGAGGGACAAGGCACTGTCAGCCCTCCAGGGGGAGGGGAGGAGGAGGCGGCGGACGAGGGAGAGGGAGCGCGAGGAGAAGAGGGATAAGAGGGAGGGCGGCCGGCAACGGGGGAGGCAAGAAGAAGCGGGGGGGGGGGGATTGAGGTCTCCAGGAACGTGGCCTCAAAGGGGCCATGCACGATTTCCAAACTGCCACCGCGGGCTCACAAGGTGCACGACAGGTGCGCATGTTTATTCCCCCCATGTTTGTCACCACCCCCCGTTGACGCAAACCCGAGGATGATAATGATGATGAGGAGGAGGATGAGGAGGAGGAGGAGGAGGAGGAGTAGGCGGAACAGGAGGAGGAGGAGGAGGAGGAGGAGGAGGAGGAGGGGGAGGAGGAGGAGGAGGGGGAGGGGGAGGGGGATAACCAGTGACGCTATCCTCGAGGTCTAACGCCGGGAAGAGCACGCTGCTGAACGCGCTGCTCGGGCGCAGGGAAGCCATGGCATCCGACAGGTGCTCAGCTGCTTCTCGTTGTGAGTGTGCCCAGTTGATGAGTATTTGCAGAGCTATCGTATCGGATGACTGTGCATTGTCGGTATGGGCTCAGTCGAGTTGGGCGGTACGGCCTGTCCAGGCTTGGCGACCACATGCTGTTTGCACTACTTGTGCACAGAGTGAGCGAGACAACGCATCTGAGCTTGGTGCATTCTTGGGCCGTCTTGGGGTCTCACCCGGGGCTTCCTGGAGCATCTGGGACCGCGGGCCACTTTGGGGAGGCGCCCTGTTACCATCGTGGGGGCATTGTCGGGTCATTCCTGAACCTTCTTGGCGAAACTTGGGCGGTTTTTTTGGGGGACACTCATCTGTGGGGCCGCCTTGGGCAGTGTCGGAGGCTATGGGGGGTCGTCGGGACATCTAAGGAGCAACACATTCGACAGACTTGTCAATACGTTTCGCTCTCGCGGGGGGCATCTTGGGCCCTCCTGTGCCATCTCAGGGGCATCCTTGTGCTCTATTTTGCCGTCTTGGGCCCTTGACTTCCTCTTCGGGGCATCTGGGTGTCGACTTGTATGCTTCTTGGAAGTTCATGTCTCTTGAGATTCGACGAGGATGATGATTGCGGCGGTGGTATGTTGTGATGGTGATGCTGATGAGGATGATGATGGCGACGATGCTGATGATGCTGATGACGACGATGCTGATGCTGATGATGCTGGTTCTGATGATGACGACGTTGATACAGACGACGGTGACGATTATGATGACGATGGTGGTGATGCTGATGAGGCTAATGCTGACGATGCTTATTGTGATTATGATGATGACGATGATGATGCTGATGGTGATGATGCTGATGGTGTTGCTGCTGCTGCTGATGCTGAGGGTGGTGATTATGCTGTTGATGATGCTGCTGATGCTGATGATGATTCCCATGATGCTGAGGATGGATGATAAGGACGATGGTTATGCTGCTGATGATGCTGATGTTGGTGGCTGTGGTGATGCTGGTGACGTTGCTCATGACGATGACGACGATGATGATGATGCTGATGCTGATGATTCTGCTGATGATGATGGTGATGCTGCTGCTGATGATGATGATGATGATGCTGCTGGTGCTGCTGATGACGATGATGATGACGAATCTGAGGTGGATTGTGAGGACGAGGATGAGGACGAATATGACGCTAATGCTGACGATGGTGACGATGGTGACAGTGATGAGGGTGTTGATGGTGATGGTGATGGTGGTTGTGATGATAATGAGGGTGAGGACTGTGATGGTGAATGCGATGGCGATGATGAGGGTGATGCTGATCTTCGTGGACGAGGAGGAGGAGACGTGAGGAGGAGGTGGATGAGGAGGAGGAGGAGAATAAGAAGTGAGACAGGAGGAGGAGCGGATGTGGAGGAGGGGGCTGCTGCTGTAATTTGACGTGCCCCGCCGCTTGCCTGGCTCCCTGGTCTGGCTTCTCCTGCTCCTCCAGACTTCTTCCATCGGAGTAGCCCCTTGTCATCGCACCACCAAGCGTATCGACAGGATCGGGCTTGCGTTGCGCTTGGGATTTCATTTTGGCTTGCAAACCTGATGCTTTACGTTGTCAGCTGTTACATGGATATTTGGCGCAGCATTTTCGAATGTTGCTCGCGCTGTAGCGCCACGTATGTTTCTCGTGAGCGTTCCTTACAGCTACCAGGGATGGAGGGCCGGTGGTTGTCAACATGTGCTTATCGCCCCAAACAAAACAATTGGAACAACGGCTGCGGAAGACTCAGCGGCAGATGCTCCGGATGATTGTGCGCATGCCCCGTCGCATGACCCAACGCCACCACATCGATGCAGCAACGCCCTCCCGACATTGACGCGCTGTCTGAGGAGGGCGCCCACAGCGACACGCACAGCCACGACGCCCAAACCAACGCTAGCGACGCTGATGACACCACATCGCCCTCCTCTACGCCATGTGACATTCCCAAGGCAGAAGTGGAAGAGTCCTGGGCAGACTGGATCCGACGATCCACGCGCGCCGCAGAGGAGAACCTGAAGCGGCTCCAGATCGACGGCTGGACAACGTAATTACGAGGCAGAAATGGAGGTGGGCGCGACACCTCGCAACGACGGAGGCCGCCGAATGGGCACAACTGGCTTTACAGTGGACGCCGGAACAGGACCTCAGGTACAAAACAACCCGGCGAACAGGACGGCCCAAGCAAAGCTGGATACACGAATTGCAACAATATTTGTGCGAGGCATGTAGCGTCGCAGCTACGGCAACACGCCTATCGAGTTACATTGCATCACCATCATCCCCATCATCCGTCACACTTTCACATACTTGGCATTGCTTCTACGAGTCTGTGGGGAACTCTCGAAGATGGGCTCATTCGCCGACCTCAACCAAACGTGGTACGACTCCCGAATCCCGGACTCCGACGGAACGAGTCCCGATAATATCGCCAGCACGACTCCCCGATCCCGGCAGCAGTTTTTGTCTCTCCGACTCCGGTTCTTACCTCTCCGATTCCGGTCCCGACTCCAGCTCCCAATTCTCCGCTTCCAGATCCCATTTCTCCAGCTCCCATCTCTCCGAGGCTCCGACTCCAGGTCCGACTCTGGCTCCCATCTTTCCGGCTCCAGCTCCGACTCCGGCTCCCCTTCTTTCCGACTCCAGCTCCCATCTCATCTCTCCGACTGGCAAAGACCCCCGGTAAGTTGACGAGGACCCCAGATAAGTTGACAGGGACTCCCGATAAGGACCCCCGGCTCCAACGCCGGATCCCATCTCCCCGACTCTGGCTCCGCATCCGGCTCCCAACTCTCCGATTCCAGCTCCCATCCCATCTCTCCGACTCCAGCTCCGACTCCAGCTCCCATTTTTTCCTGACTCCGGCTCCCATTTTTTCCTGACTCCGGCTCGCATCCCATCTCTCCGCTTCCGGCCTCGATTCCGGCTTCCATCTCGCCGACGCCGGCCCCAGTTCCAGTCTCATGCATCCGACTGTGGCGGTATGTGTCCCTCCTCCAGTCCCTGATCCCCCCAACGGCGACGAAGAGTACTGAATCCATCCAGTGAGCGGCAGGCCGTGCCCAACTTCGGCTCCCACGTCTCCGACTGCGGCTCCGGTACCCACTCCCCACCAAACCACCCCAACCCAACCCGAAGGCTCAGATTTGCCCTCGATTTCTAGTGGGGGGGGGGTCGGGAAACATCGAAAAAGCACGCGTGGAACCCCTACCCCCCCCAACCCGAAATTCGGGTCTTCGGGTTGGGTTGGGGTGGTCTGGTAGGTAGTCAGGTACCCACTCCCATCTCTCGGGCTCCGTCTGCTATTTCCCTGCCCCGGATCCCATTGCCCGGCTCCAGCTCCCGAGCGGCCAGCCCATGCCAGCGCCCCAGCGCCCACCCGCCGCACCTTCGCAGGTGTCTTGACGCGGGCTCTTGTCTTGTCTTGTCTCGTCTCGTCTCGTCTCGTCTCGTCTCGTCTCGTCTTGTCTTGTCTTGTCTCTTGTCTTGTCTTGTCTTGTCTTGTCTTGTCTTGTCTTGTCTTGTCTTGTCTTGTCTTGTCTTGTCTTGTCTTGTCTTGTCTTGCTTATCGCCCCAGTGCCGCGCACAGTGCTGTTCAGTAGCCGCTTCCATCCGCTCGAAGCGACGAGGGCGGGCGTTTTCAACATGTGGGTATCGGCTCAGAGCCGCGCGCGTTCGTTTCACGCGCCGAGCAGCTGCGCAAGCGAGTGCGGTTTGGCTTCAGCAAGTGGTTCTTGCTTCAACGCCGCACGCGTCCGTCGCAAGACTTCAACAACTGCTGGGGGTGTGGTGATCACCAGTCAGACTGGCTGAGGGGCGGCCTGCTTTGAACATGTGGTTCTCGCCCAGACACCGCGCATTCTTGTTGACCGCATCGAGCACTTACAAAGATGGAGGGCCAGTGGTTTTCAACATGTGCTCTTGCATCAGCGCTGCGTGAACTTCTTGGAGGCTTCCCGCGGTTGCAAGGATGAAGGGCGGTTTCTTTTCACAGTGGGGCTCTCGCTTCCGACTTTTCCTCGTTGTATCACTGGCTCCGCAACCTTGCCTGGCGGCGTTGGGGGGTCGATCGCAGAACCTTTTCTCAGAGCGGGGCTTTTGCTGGGCAGCCCTGCCTTTTGCAGCGCGTTGGAATCCCACCTCTTAGCATTCCTTTTGGCCCAACATGGGGAAACCAATTCCTTTTAAACACGAGCGCTCTCCCGCTTGGCGGGCGCTTTTGGGCGCTCGTCTTTCCATTGGGGCGTTCTCCGCCGCGACAAGGGATGTCTGCAGGTTCCTGTGTGCGTGTTGGGCGGCGGGCAACCGACCTGGGGGGGTGGGGTGCAATACACCTTGGGGGGATCGAGGATTGCAGGGAACCGGATGACTTCTGAACTTGCCACCGCGGGCTCAGCAGCAGGACGCAAGCTGGTTTTCTTTTCTTCACCCCACGCTCACTGCCCCCTCCCCGTTTTCCACCCCGCGCTTACTTCGACCTTTTGTTTCAGGGTCGACGATGGTCCCACCGAAAGTGGTGTCTTAGCCTAGTTTGTGATCTTAGCGCAATTTCTGTGTCCTCCTGCCTCTGTCATCTCCTTTTTGCTCCTCTCCTCTCCTTCCGCCTCCTCCCAAGGTGCAGCCTAACATTTGTCACTCCGCATCGCTTGCCTTGCACTGGGTGCATTCTTTTTCTCTGGATGTTGTGTTCGAGAACTTATATGAATCGTCGCTTGGACCGTATGGGGATGCATACACGGCGCCCTTGTCTCCCTTCCCCCCTCCTCTCCTTCCCCTCCTCCCTCTCGCTTCTGCCTCCCCCTCCCCCTCCGCCCGAGTCCGGGGCAATTGCAGGATTTTGCCATCATCGCTGCGCTACCGGATAGATTAGAAGCCTTCGTTGTCGTTGGTCCGACTTCATCATCGGAAGCGCCCCCCCGTTGGCGAACACCCGAGTGGAGGGAGCTTGTGACGGGATGGTGTGTTGCAGCGTCGTTGACGCATCCTGTATTTACTCTGGTCCTCCTCCTCTGCTGTTCCTCCGTCGCGATCCACTGTCGCGCAGGGGCGGCAAGACCAGATCTCTCAACTGGTACCCGGACGGCTTCACCGACTTTGCGGGACAGCTCTTTTCTTGTTTTCTTGAGTCGCTTGACTCCTGGGCGACCTGGGGGTGCAGAGGTTGGATACCCATGTCTTTGAGCACGGGGGCCTTGATTGGGAAAGCGCGCCAGTGGATGACCCTGAGTACACAAAAGGGTGTGTGTGCTCGAAGAACCCCCCACCCCTCACCCCCTTCAAAGGGGGGGGTGAGGTTTTCGACCCCCCCCCCGCTCCCCCCCTTAAGTGGGGGGGGGGATCCGAAACCCGAAACACCCCCTCCCCCGCCCCCTCCCCCCCTTGGCGCTGGAAAGGGGGGGGGTCGATCCGCCCCCCCTCCCCTCTTTTGCGCCCAACCGTAGGATCACCTTGTAGCCCTCTTGAAAGGTGTAAGGCCCTTTTATCTCCTCCCGGTGCGGGGGGGGAGCGGAGGCAGCAGCAGGATCAAGAGAGAGAGGAGGAGGAGGAGGAGGCGGCGGAGGAGGAGGACGAGGAGGAGGAGGCTGAGGCGGAGGAGGACAGGAGGAGGAGGAGTTGGAGTTGGAGTTGGAGGAGGAGGAGGAGGAGGAGGAGGAGGAGGAGGAGGAGCGGGTGCAGGGTGTGCGACTTGCCTGGGCGGAAAGTCTTTTGGGGACCCTTTGCCAGCCCTCCTGAGGAGGTTTGGTGTGTGCTCTCAATAGATGTTTCAAGCTGTGTGCCTCGCACGATTTTCGAATGCACGCGAAGCATAGGACATTGTGCCGCAGGGCTTTTGCCGTCTCCGTATGAATGAATGCAGTACGCGGTCGGAGATTCATTGTTTATGACTTGCCATGACGTCCAGATCTCCGTCCTATTTCTTGCCGCAGCATTGAAACACAGGCGACGACGAGATATGGAAGGCTTGCCAGTGACCATGGTGTCTTCCCACACCACGCGCCAATCTTCAAAATGGCTTCCGCGCGCCAGGATGGAATCGCGACGGGTCTCGTGTCCAGGAGCAGGCCGTCGCCCTAGTGCAGAACAGAGCAATTCTTGACGCCCCGCGCGCGCATCCCCACCAGCCTATCCAGAAACGATCCCCAGACGCGTTGCCCTTACCAGGGAAGTGTGGGAGCATGAAGTGGATCGGATGGGGCAGGCCGCCGACGAACCGAGGCACGGAACGAGTCTGAGCAAACCCAGCAGCCTGCCAGAAAGGTCTTTCGCGGATGGGTCGATCTAGAGCTTTTGGGATGCTTCTTGGGGCCATCTTGAGGCGTTCTTGTTCTAAGTTTGGAAGCCTTGGGGGTTCTCTCGGGGGCGCTCCTGGAAGCCTTGGGGGGGGACTCCTGGAGGGCATCCATCAACATGGGAAACACATTGCCCCTCGGGCACTTCATGGGACGTTCTCAGGGCGGTTTTGGGTGCTTCCGGGGCCGTCTAGGAGCTGTTCTGGGTCCCTTTCAGGGCTTCCTTGGGCGATCATGAAGCCAGCTAGAGATCCCAGAAAACCATCGGAGTCGGAAAGGCGAGAACGACAAACTCATTCAGCAACATTGCTTTTGAATCGTTTTCTCCTCTTGGGGGCTTCCTCGGGAGGCTTCGAGGCCACTTGGAGCCGTCTTGGAGCAGTCTTGTGACCTCTTGGAGGCATGCTGGAGGCTATGTTGCCACATCTCGTGTGCTATCCCGGAGGCAATCTCGGAGTACACAGGAGCGTCCTGGAGCCATGATGGCCGAGCGCCTCCCACGCATGCCCCCCTCATTAGGCCACACTCCTTGAAATACCTTTGGTATTTCATTCCTTTTGCTCTGTTGAGCAGGGGGCGGCGTGAACTAGAGCTTCCCCTCTGGAGCGCGAGCCATCGCCTCCTGGAGTCCTCGTGTGGCGGCCATGGAGCGCTCTTGAGGTCTTCGGGGCCGTCCTCGAGCCAGTTTTGAAGCCACAGACATCCATCGTAAGCAAGTATGAGAGAAGGCGAACATCATTGAACAGCCTTAGGTTAGATATGTGAATCATTTTGGCCTCTCGGGGGCATCTGCGGTAGGCTCCGAGGCTACTTGGAATAGCCTTGGAGCAGTCCTGGTGCCTGTCGGAGGCATGCTGGAAGCCACATTCGGCCATAGTCACGTGTCTTTTGCTATCTTGGAGCTCATCTGGACCTACATGGGACCCTCCTGGAGCCACACTGGGGGGCCATCCTGGCTTCTCCAATGGGTCTCGCCCGGCTGCGCCCAGACCCGGGAGATGGGGCAGGGGGAGGGTTCAGACTCCCAACGGGAGACCCACAGCTGTTTTGGCGGTCTCCCACCTCGTGTGCGGAACATGCCCGCACTTTCGCGGCTGCCCCGCGCGGGACGTAATTGTCCCTTGCGACTGCATATCCGGGCGACCGCGCCCCGGAATCCAGACCGTGATGGCGCAAATGCGGATGTTCTCCGCTCGTGGCCATCCGCCCTTGATGGGCTTGTTTTCCACCACCACCACCAGAAGTTGGAGGGGGAGGGGGTCCTCCTCCTCCTCCGCCTACTCCTCCGCCTCCTCCTCCTCCTTCGCCTCTTCTTCGTCCTCCTCTTCGTCCTCCTCCTCGTCCTCCTCCTCCTTCCCCCTTCCAACTCATGGTGGTGGTGGTGGAAAACAATCCCATCAGCCCTCCCACCAAGTAAGCACCCCGTTGATACTCAGCAAACGCAGAGGTAGCCATCGCATGGGCATCCACTGCGAGCCAATACGGACGCCAGGCGCGCGACAGTCGCGCGGTGCGTCACGCGTGCTGCGTGCGCCGCCAGCACCGGGCGCGCCAGTTGCCCCAGAGGGCCCGAGCGTGCCAGGCGCGGCTAATGGGCCATCTGCCACATCGGTGAGGGGAAGACAGGGATTGGAATAACGAGCACGCTGAACATTCTGCGCCCACATGGCTTCTTGGGTTTAGCGACTCATTGTCCACCTTTGTTGTTCCATCTTGCGATATCCATCATCGTTCTCACCGCGCTGTGTCGCGTTACATGCTTGTGACATGATGTCTGTATGCGCTGATGTACTTGAGCGCAGGATCCTGCTCGCACCCGCATGCGCACTCATGTGCGAATGCATCTGTGCTCGTATGCTTACCGGGCAGATCGGCGTTTGGGCAATGGGGTGGATCTCGCATTTGGCTCCTGAATATATCTCATGGTGTTTTTGCAGTTGTCTCCGTAGCGGTTTCCAACTTGTTCCATGATAGCATTCATACTGCCCCAATTGGGCGTTGCCTAAGAGGTCCCTCCTTGTTCGGTGCAAAGGGCCATTCCCCCGCACTCTCCTCTTTCCGAGGTTCGGCGTGCTCGCGGCGTGCGCAGTTCGTAGCTCGCTGAAAACAGCTGCCGAGGTGGCCCCTGAAGGCGGCGATGAGAGCGTGCCCAGCTCGAGCTCAGCGATGCCCAAGGCTTTGAGGAGGAGCAAGAGGATGACAATCAGGGGACGATGATGACGGAAATGGTGACAGTGATGCTGGTGATGGCGACGACTTTCGTTAAGTTGTGGCAGTTGATGATGCTTGTGCCGCGATGCTCCTGCTGCTGACGATGACGACGCCTAGGCATAGACGATCATGATGATGATGGTGATGCTGATCATGATGATGATAGTTATGATGATGATGGTGATGATGACGACGGTGGTGATGGTGACGATGATTATTTATGGTGGCGAGGAGGACGACGAGGAGGATACCGAGGATGCCGACGATTACGACAGCGGCGGCGACGACGACGACAATGACGACGGTGACGATGATGGTTATCAAGATGATCGTGGTGTGATGGCGTCAAGAAGGGGGAGAAGGATGATGGCCGCGACGACGGTGATGACGATTATGATGATGATGCTGATGATGTTGATGATCACGATGAAGAATAATATGCAGATGATGATGCTGTTGTTGTCGATGCTGATGCTGATGCTGACATTGTTGAGGATGCTGATGATTATGATGTTGAAGCTTTTGATGGCGATACTGCTAATGACAATGATGATGATGCTGATGATGACGATGCCGATGATGCTGATGGGGCTGTTGTTGCTGATGCTGATGCTGCTGCTGCGGATGATGATGATGATGATGATGATGATGATGATGATGATGATGATGAGCATGATGCTGATGATGATGATGATGATGATGATGCTGATGATGATGATGATGATGAGTATGATGATGGTGATGCTGCTGCTGCTGATGATGGTGATGATGATGATGATGATGATGATGATGATGATGATGATGATGATGACGATGATGACGATGATGACGATGATGACGATGATGATGATGAGGAGGAGGAGGAGGAGGAGGAGGATGCTGATCCTGGTGATGCACATGACTGAAAATCTGTTGTTGCTTATTTAATCGCTTCGCTCATTACGCTGGCCCATGAGCCCTCTTTAGGGCCTCTCGGGGGCCTCTCGGGGACCGCTTGGGAGTCTCTTGGGGCTCCTTGGCGGCGTCCTGGGGGCCCCCAGGGCCTCTTGGGGGCTTTTGGGGGCCTCTTGGGGCGGGAGGGGGGGTAGTCGATTGCGGCTCCCCCCTCGGAGGCCACGATCCTCGTGAAGGGTGTCGAAAAATGGCCCTCCCCTGGAGTGCTCTGGGGGGACCTGACGGGGACCTGGCTGGGGTACTTGTCGTCCAGGGAACCAGTTTCCGGAGATCTTAGCACGCCTCTGGCCCGTTGGGCCGGCGAATTGCAGATTCTCCCTTGGGTCTTCTCCCGAGTATCCCCTCAGGTTTCCTCGGGCTTCCCCTCAAGATCATCATTCGGGTTTCCTTGGAGGAGGAGGAGGAGGAGGAGGAGGAGGAGGAGGAGGAGGAGGAGGAGGAGGAGGATGAGGAGGAGGAAGGAGGAAAGAGGAAAGAGAATGAGGGGAGGAGGAGGAGGGAGGAGGGAGGAGAAAGGAGGGAGGATGGAGGAGGGAGGAGGGAGGACGAGGAGGAGAAGGAGGAGGAGGAGGAGGAGGAGGAGGAGGAGGAGGAGGAGGAGGATCGCTGGCTGGTTGTGTGCTCGGGAGGCATTTGGGGTGCCTCCTGAGGGCGCTTGGGGGCCTCTAGGGGGCCTCTTGGGGACTTCCTGAGGGCGTCTTGGGGGCGTCTTGGGAGCGTCTTGGGGCCTCTTGGGAGCCTCTTGGGGCTTCCTGGGGGCCTCTGAGGGCCGAGAATTCGAGATTTTGTTTCGTGTTCCCTTTTTGGGGCCCCTCTTGAGGCATTCTTGGGGCCCTCTTGGGCCGTCTTGGGGGCTTCTTGGGCCGTCTTGGAGCCGTCTTGGGCCGTCTTGGGCCGTCTTGGGGCCCTCTTGGGGGCCTCTCGGGCCCTCTTGGGGCGATCTTGGGGGCCTCTTGAGCCGTCTAGGGGCGTCGGGAAGCCGAACAGGTGGAAACGGCCAAATCTGTCCAAACCTAAGGGAAAGCAATTCATTTTGCTTCTGTGGGTTCTCTTGGGAGTGCTCCTGAGGCCTCTAGGGCCATTTTGGAGGCCTCTTGGGCCGTCTGGATGCCAGCTTGGGCGTCGTGGAGCGATCTTCGGGCGTCTCGGGCCTCTCTTGGACCGTGTTGGGGGCCTCTTGATGCCCTCTTGGGGCGATCCTGAGAGCCCTGGGGGAGTCTCCTGGGCCGCGCCCGGGCCGCGTCCGGGCCGCGCCTGGGCCGCGCCCGGGGTACTTTGGTCCGGGGACCCCTATGGGCCGCCCCGCGCGCGCGATGTAGAAATATTATATAGATGTTACCGGAGATCTTAGCACGCCTCTCGCCCGTTGGGCCGGCGAACAAGATTGTCGTTCATGATGATGTTGATGCCGATGCGGCTGCTGCCGATTCTTCTGCTGCTGCTGCTGATGGCAATGCGGATGACGATGGCGATGAGGATGATGATGACGTTGCCGATGACGATGCTGATGCTGATTATGTTGATAATGCTGATGATGCTGATGATGTTGATGAGGATGAGGATGCGGATGAGGATGATGGTGTTGATGATGCTGATGCTGATGCTGCTGCTGATGATGATGATGATTCTGATGATGATGATGATTATGATGATGATGATGATGATGATGATGATGATGATGATGATGATGATGATGATGATGCTGTTGACGACGATGATGACGCTGCTAACACCACGCTTCCATGGGCAGCCCGACATCGCTCAAGCCACGAACGCGAGGATCACCACCACGAGCGGCTGCATCAGCATCAGCTGCCTCCAAGCCTTGGCTGCCACCTTTGGAGCCCTCTGTTGCGGTGGGGGGGGAGGCACCCTGTCAGTTGTCACAATTGGCCGTCTGACGCTTGATGCAGGCGTGCACGTCGCCGCACCAATGGTTGTACTCGCCCCGCGGACCGATGGTGCTCTCCAGGGAACTCCACTAAGAGTCAATGGAGCTCTTCGAGCGGGGCGAAGATGGGCGCCTCGGCCGTGACCAGCACGGCCCCCGCCTCTTTGAGCACTGCGTACTCTTGGGCGAGGTGCTCCTTCTCCAGCGGAAGCTTCTGGATGGCCAAGTCAGCTGATTGACTGGCAGCTTGGCGGGCGGCGTTCCGCTCCGCAGCTTTCGCCCTTCTGCGCCATCACCAAACCTCCCACTCTCCGCTCAGCAGCCTCCAGACCCCACGCAGCACGCAGCGGCCCTGGACGAAAAGGGCAATGGAGAAAGAAGGAAACGTAGCTTGAGCCAACATGGCTACGGATGAGGATGATCATGATGATCATGCTGATGATGATGACGAGGATGCTGATGCTGTTGATGATGATGGTGATGATGCTGGTGGTGATGATGACGATGATGCTGACGATGATGCTGATGATGCTGATGATGCTGCTGTTGATGATGATGACGATGATACTCATGATGCTGATGATGCTGATGATGCTGATGATGATGGTGATGATGCTGCTGCTGATGATGATATTGTTGATAATGATACTGCTGCTAACGTTGATGACGATGCTGATGGCGATGCTGATGACGATAATGGTGGTGGTTGTGAAGCGGATCTTGATGGCAATGGCGATGCTTGTGATGGCGATGGCAAGGGCGATGATGATGATGATGATGATGATGATGACGATGACGATGACGATGACTATGACGATGACGATGCTGATGATGATGATGAGGATGATGATGATAATTCTGATGATGATGATGATGATGATAATGATGATGCTGATGGTCATGACGATGGTGATGATGGTGTCGATGACGATGATGAGGATGCTGCTGCTGCTGCTGCTGCTGCTGATGATGATGATGATGATGATGATGATGATGATGATGATGATGATGATGATGATGATGATGATGATGACGCGGTTCGCGACGTTTTCCACGATTACGCGTGCCGAGGCGGGCTGCGACCACAGTCCGAGGTCCCGGGCTTGCTCCAGGAGGGCCCGGAGGCGCCACCGGATGAGCGCAGGTCGGCCGACGTCCTCGTGATTCCGCACTTGGCCCTGGCGACGCACCTCCCCGACGGCAGCCGTGCTGTCGGGGCGGAGAAGGTTTGCTTCGACTTCGCGGTCATCAACGTGTTGGGTCCGGGCCACTGAGCGGACACTGCGCTGGCCGCTGGGCTCCCGTCCGAGACCCACGACGAAGACATGCGCAGGCGGGGCCGGACCGAGAAGAGGTGTCGCGCCCAGGGCCTGGCCTTCCGGCCAGTGGCCCTCGAACAACAGGGCGGCATGAGCCAGGGCGCAGAGGCGGCCTTCCGGGCCGTCGCAGCAGCGGTCGCTCGGAAGGAGGGGCTGGCGCCGCCCAGCGTGCGACGAGAGGTGCCCCATCGCGCGGCGATCCTCCTCGCCCGCGGCTGCGCCGCCCAGGGGGGAGCGTCAGCGGGCCAGAGCCCGCGCAGGGCGAGCTGCGTGGGCGGCGGCCGCGGCGACCGCCGTGCGCGAGCCGGCGCAGGAGGCGCAACGCGGCACGCTCGCCTTGACGGGCTGGCGGCGGCGGCATGTCCTGCGTCGTATTCGTCCCCCCCCCGCCTTCTCCGCCTCTTTCCCTCTTCCGAGCGCGGCCGCTCTTTGCAGTCTCGGCCCCATCGAGAGGGAGGCCGGCCACTTTCTTGATCGGTGCTTCTCGGCACGCCTTCTGCCTTTCTGGCCTTGGCCTCTTCCCCCGGCTCCTTCTTCTTCCCTCTCCTCTCCCCTCCCCCTCTCCCTCCCCGTGTCCCCCCTTGCCCTTGTGTTTCCTTGTCCTTGTGCGGTTTGTGTTCTCCCTCTCCCTTCTGCTTGGCTCCCCCTCCCTGTCCCCCGTCCGTCCGTCTGTCGGCCCAGTCTGTCCTTGCCTGTCGTCCTCCTTCCCTCTCCCCCCTCTCCCCCTCGCTCCTCGGTTCCTCGATCTCTTGCCCGTTTCTGCCCCTTGCCTGGCACGCGTTTCTTTGTCGGCCCGTCCCCGAGTCCGAATATGAGCCGCGGCGCCCCGCGTTGCCACGCTGTCGAAGGCCCGGCATGGGGTTTTCGATTGATTCGTCATCTTGATTATCTCCATTCGGTCTTTGCATTCGACCAGGTCCCCGCCCAGCCCAACGACAGTTGCATTTGGATGCGTTCAGTTCTTAGAAGGTGTTTCAATTTCCATCAGAGCGTCCAGATGTTGTTGCGGAGCGTCTGGCTTCGTCTCACTGCTTTGTTTTGGAGTGCGATTGTTTCTGCTCTTTGCTTCCCTAGCAGCGTGGGGTGATGATTATTGTGATGATGGGGATGACGTTTTTTGTTGTCATGATGATGATGTTGATGATGATGATTGTGATGATGATGCTGATGGCGCTGGTGATTGTGGTTCTGATGATGCTGATGCTGATTGCGATGCTGATTTTGATGGAGGTGACTATGATGATTGATGTTGATGCGGGCGAGGGAATGGCGATGATGATGATGATGATGATGATGATGATGATGATCATGATGAGGAGGATGACGATGACGATGCTGATGGTGACGATGTTTACGGTAAAGAGGTTGTTGATGATGATGCTGTCGGCGATATGATGATGCTTGTGATGGTGGTGGTGATGATTGTGCTGATTTGATGATGATAATGATTATGAGTTTGATTATGCTTGTGAATATGATTATGACGCGGATGAGGGTGATGATGATGCTGCTGATGGTGATGATGATGCTGGTAATCATGGTGATGATTCGGATGATGCTGTTGATGATGAATATGATGATGCTGGTGATGCTGTTGTTGACGATGTTGATGATGATGAGGCGGATTATGAGGCTGCTGATGATGGTGATGATGATGATGTACTATGATGATGATGCCGATGATGATGCGGGGATGATGATGCTGATGATGATGATGCTGATGCTGATGCTGATGATGATGATGCTGATGCTGATGATGATGATGATGATGATGATGATGATGATGATGATGATGATGATGATGATGATGATGATGATGATGATACTGATGATGATGCCTTTGTGTTTGTTGTATGTTCGGCCTTGTATTTTCGGCCTTGTGACATTTCGGGTTTCTACGTCGAGAGAGGGATCAGACAGGGGTGCCCGGTATCCCGGGTGCTGTTTGCGATCGTGGCCGATTTGCTGCTGCGCCGCATTCGCTGGGTGGCACCTGGCGCGCTCGTCAGGGCGTACGCCGACGACATTGCCATAGTCCTTCGGGATTGGCGGGGGTCAGCCCCACTGCTGGCGTCCCTCCTGGCAGAGGATGGCACCATATCTGGTCTGGGGTTGAACATGGACAGGTGCGTCTGGCTGGGCCTCGCTGAACCAAGCCCGCCGGTGGCTCGGCGCGCGGTGCAGCATGAGTTGCCGCAGTGGGGAGGGATGCATTTTGACGAGTCAGCGAATTACCTGGGAGTGTATTTGGGCCCAGGGCGGGCGCCCAAGTATTGGGAGAAACCGATGGGGAAATATCTGGAGAGGTTGTCCTTCTGGGGCCAAGCTGGAAACGGTTTACACGTCGCTGCACTTGCTTATTCGATATCCATTATGCCTGTCTTGTCCTACGTCGCAAACTTGGAACACCTCCCGCCAGGGTGTGAAAACCTAGAGGCCAAATGCATGAAGAACTTGGCGCGCTGCCCTGGAAACGGTTCATTGCTGTCTCTGCTCCCATATTTGTACCTGGTGGGAATGCCGAAGACACCTTCGCAAGTGTAGCCTACATGGCCAAGGCGGCAGAGCTGCGCATCGTCGCCCGAGAAGCGGGATCCACGGGCGTGCTCCGGGCCGCGGCACGGTCGGGAGCACTTCGCCGCCTGGAGCACGACGCTGACAAGAGTGGGGGGTCTCCAAAACGAGACTCCAGTGTGTGGGCGGGGTGTCGGGCGAGGTGGTGACCAGGTGGAGGCAGGGTGGCTCCCGGGCTGAAAGTTGTCTAGTGGGGGGTCTCCAAGACGAGACTCCAGTGTGTGGGCGGTCTTCCGGGTGGCCCTGTGGCACTCGCGGCTCGATGGCATTTTCCGCACTCTCTCGCAAGCGGTCGGGGCTCACAGTGCGCGCGGCATCCCCGCCGCCCCTCTGGATCGATCGCCAGTTGGGCGGGCCCCGGCCGTGGACAAGGCAGTCAGCACGTCGGGCTCGGCGAGGTCTGCAGAGAGCCGCGCTTCAGGAGGGGAAAAACACACAGAGACACAATTAATCGTCGATCCCCCATAAAATATGGGAACATCTGGGCAGTGGGGGGGAAAACAGAAACCCAGAAAATGTGGGAAAATATGGGGTACATTTTTATTTGTGTGTATTTATTTGTGTGTCCTGGGGCCCCTTCAGCGTTGCACGCTCAACCTCGCCCCCAGGATCGCCGAGCTGCATCCACCTCCTACGGCGGATGGCTGACCGCTGGCGTCCGAATGTGCTTCCAGGCCGCAGGGTCGATCGTTTCTGGGTAATTGTCAACTGGCCGCGGGGGCACGCGCAGCCGAGGGTGGTCGCCGCAATGCTGCGCACATTCGCCAACTGTTGGCTGACGGGGCGGCGCATGCAGAACCGGCACGCTACGCGCATGATGGGCCGCGTCCAGGGCGATCTTATCGAGCACTGCGCCACGTGCAAGCACGGCCTCGCCTTTGGCACCTCTTACCTCTTGGTGCAACCGTCCACACTGAAGGATCGGTTGGAGGGCTTCTTGGGCGCCTTGCATGCGCAGCCTGGGCGGCATCGTCATGATGTACTGCGGCGTCCACTGCTGATGGCGGCCACGCACAAGCTCCATGGCTGGTGGCGGCACCACCCTGGACCTCGTCTGGGGCCAGCCTCGATGCTCCGAGTGCTGCTGGTCCAGCTGCGCGAGGTGCTCGCGGCGGACTGGAACGAGCGCGTCGACGCCGACGACGACGAGCTATCGTGAGTGCATTTTTTCTATTGCGCCACATCGTTTTTCCTCCTGCCCCTTCTTCTTCTTCCTTCTTCCTCCACCTCCTCCGAAGGAAAACTCATTGTGGACCCTGGCGAGGCCGGCTAGGTGCACTGAGGTCGGAGCGCTCGGCGAGCGCGCGCCGGCGCCATCGGCCACGCGGCCGGTGCAACCAACGCTTTGTTTTTTCCGTGGTGCGCAGGACTAACTGCCCATGTTCCCGCCCCTGCTTCTTTTCCCCGCCCTCCTCCTCCTCCTCCTCCTCCTCCTCCTCGTCTGTGCAGTCGGAACAGCGGCGTTCATGGCCATTCGCTGGCCTGTCTGGCGGTGCACATTGAAGTGCTTCGCCTTGGCCGGCCCCGCGGTGCAAATGTAGGTGCTCCGAATTCCCCTTTTTTCTCCTCCTCCCGCGCTCGCCTCTCGGGGGCGGAGCGCCCGCTAGCCCCTCTCTGGGGTGGGCCGGCTCTGCGCCTCCTCGGCCTGTCTCCTCCTCGATCCCCCCGTGTACGTCGTGAAGTCACGGCCGGCGGGCCTGTATAGCTGTCCCGGCCGCGTGTCCGATGGACTGTCGCGTGGGGGTCTGCCCTGGATAAAACGACACGAAGGTCGGGACAAAATCGGATCGGGATAACTCGAAATCTCTGAGAATCGGCGGGTTTGGAGGATGTATTGGGCGCCGCGGCCGCTCCAGAGCGTTCCGGAACGCTCTGAGAGCGCTCCGGAACGCTCTGGAGCGATTGATCCCGATCCTAGCCCTGTTTTACTGGACCCGGCCGGAGCTGCAACTGTGCACGCTCCCCTTCGTCCTCCCCTGCCTCCTCTTCCTCCCTCCTTTCTCCTCCTCGCCCTCCCGTGCACGTCGTAGAGTCCGGGCCGGCAGGCCTGTAGCTGTCCCGGCCGCGTGGCCGATGGATTTGGCCGCAGTCGAAACTGTGAACGTTCCCCTCCGTCCTCCCCGCTGCTCCCCCTCCCGTCCCCCAAGCCAGGGAATTGGTGGTTCTCGCCGCCTGCATGTGCGCGCGGCGCACTCCCACGGTCTTGCTACCGCTGTCGGCGGTCGGCCAACCCTAGGGCCCCGATGCTCTGGGCTTGCCCCATCTGCCGTGCCATGGCCTGCGTGCCCAGTGCGCCAAAAGGTGCTGTGTCGGGGATGCACCTTTTATTCATCTGCATTTGCATCACGATCGAATATAATGTGTTGGTGATCTATTACGCCCAACGTGCGGTAGCCTTGTTCTACACGTTTTCTGTATTGCCATCGTCCTTTTCCCCTTCCTCCCCCCGCTCCTGTCCCATGCTAGTTGCGCAGTTTTGACTGCGTTTCAACACATGAGCTTGCCTGCTGCAGGTTGGTTCGTGCGGCTATGTTTCTTCAGTCCAGTCCCGGGGACACTGTACATTATCGGGTCCCAGTTTCCACTCTGATTTCAGGACCGCGTACTGCCTCCTTTTCCTCCTCTCCTTTCGCGTCTCCCCCTGCATCGTTTGGTATTGTATCGGTCCACTGCTGGCTCGAATTCTGGGCGCTATTCGTCTTGTTGCGTTGGGTTTTATGTTCCGGCTGAGTAGGCCCAGGGGCACATATACTCACAACTGGATGTCGCAGGCCGGGGGCAGTTGCATTTCAGTGTTCGTGAAGCGTGCCTGATGCCTGACAGGAGCTTGGACATGGCGTGGGACTTCATCGTTCGGGTCGCCACCCCCCTCACGAAAAAAAAAAATCATCGCGAGCAGCAGTGCCGAAAGCGCCGACCCCTTGGCACCCGAATAGGATCCACAACAATGATCAGACGATCAGCACAATCCTTGTCGGTGAGGGCGGAGGAGGAGGAGGAAGAGGAGGATGAGGAGGAGGAGGAGGAGGAGGAGGAGGGGGAGGAGGACGAGGACGAGGAGGGGGAGGAGGAGGAGGAGGAGGAGGAGGAGGAGGAGGAGGAGGAGGAGGAGGAGGAGGAGGAGGAGGAGGAGGTAGCGCGTGCCTCCCGAGCTGCCACCCCCGCACCTGCACCCTCCGCGCCCGGCGCCAGGGGCACTGCCTCGTGGACTGCTTCGGACTGGGCCC
This sequence comes from Prorocentrum cordatum, assembly GCA_963575745.1. Taxonomy (NCBI): domain Eukaryota; class Dinophyceae; order Prorocentrales; family Prorocentraceae; genus Prorocentrum; species Prorocentrum cordatum. The sequence goes on from CAUYUJ010001011.1 coordinate 52,384, forward strand.
CGTGAGTTACTCGGACCTGCGCGCAAGGACCTGCGCGCGAGGCACGCAGGGCTTGAGAGCGACCGTCGCGCGAGGGAGGGAGGGAGGGTCGGGGTTCGAGGAGGAGGAGGAGGAGGAGGAGGAGGAGGCGGAAGGGGAGAAAGGGGAGGAGGAGGAGGAGGAGGAGGAGGAGGAGGAGGAGGAGGATGAGGAGGAGGAGGAGGATGAGGAGAGGGAGGAGGAAAAGGAGGAGGAGGAGGAGGAGGACGAGGAGGATGATGATGACGAGACATGAGATCATGGTGGTGGTGATGATGATGATTATGATGGTGATGATGATGATGATGATGATGATGATGATGATGATGATGATGATGATGATGATGATGATGATGATGATGACGCTGCTGTTGCTGCTGATGATGATGAAGATGATGATGCTGCTGGTGGTGATGATGATGACGATGATGATGATGCTGATGCTGCTGATGATGTTGCTGATTCTCCTGATGATGCTGCTGCTGATGCTGTTGTGCCAGGAGGGAAAAACACACAGACATAATTCATCGTCGATTTCCCAGAAAATATCGGAAAATATGGAAACTGGGGGGGAAGACAAATAGCCAAAGCATATGGGAAATTATAGGGAATATTTTCATGTGTGTATTTATGTGTGTGTCCCAGGACCCCCTCATTGATGTTGTTGTTGATGATGATGGTTGCTGCTGCTGCTGCTGATGGTGATGATGATGTTGATGATGATGGTGTCGATGACGACGATGATGATGATGCTGATGATGATGATGATGGTGATGGTCATGGTGATGACGATGATGATGGTGATGGTGGTGACGATGATGATGATGGTGGTTGCTGCTGTTGATGATGATGATGATCATGATGGTGATGATGATGATGATGATGATGATGATGCTGACGCTTCTACTGTTGCTGATGCTCATGACGACGTCGGCGACGACGACGATGATAACGATGGTGGTGGTGGTTTGGTGGTGGTGGTGATGATAACGACGACGACGATGCTGCTGCTGATGATGTTGATGATGCTGATGATGACGATACTGATGATGATGCTGATGACGATGACAATGACGATGATGATGATGGCGATGCTGATGATGATGATGATGATGATGATGATGATGATGGCAATGCTGCTGATAATGATGTTGATGCTGATGATGATGATGATGATGATGATGATGATGATGATGATGATGCTGTCTCTGCTGCTGCTGCTGATGCTGTTGATGTTGTTGTTGATGATGACGACGATGATGATGACGCTGATGATTGTGGTGACGTCGATGATGATGATGATGATGATGCTGCTGCTGATGATGATGGTTGCTGCTGCTGATGCTGATGATGATGGTGGTGATTGTGATGGTGATGGTGATGGTGATGATGATGATGATGATGATGATGATGATGATGATGATGATGATGATGCTGACGCTGATGTTGACCCTGCTGCTGTTGCTGATGCTTATGACGACGGTGACGACGACGATGACGACGATGGTGATGGTGGTTTGGTGGTGGTGGTGATGATGACGACGACGATGCTGCTGCTGATAATGCTGATGATGATGCTGATGAGGATGATGCTTCTGCTGGCGATGATGATGACGATTATGCTGATGATGATGATGATGTTGATGACGATGCTGAGTATGCTGATGATGATGATAGTGATGCTGCTGCTGCTGATGCTGATGACGAGGATCATGATGATACTGATGCTGCTGATGATGACACTGCTGCCGATGCTGCTGATGTTGTTGTCGTTGATGGTGATGACGCTGCCTCTGATGATGATGATGATGACGATCACATGATGATGCTGATGATGTTGATGATAATTATGATGGTGCTGATGATGATAATGATGTTGACGGACGCTGACTCTGCTGCTGTTGCTGATGCTTATGACGACCACGGCGACGACGACGATGACAACGATGTTGGTGGATGTTTGGAGGGTGTGGTGATGATGCTGACGACGACTATGCTTCTGCGGATAATGATGATGATGCTGACGATGATGCTGATGGTGATGATGATGCTGCTGCGGGTGATGATGATGATGATGATGATGATGGTGGTGGTGGTGGTGATGGTGATGATGATGCTGATGCTGATGGTGTTGATGTTGTTGATAATGACGGTGATGATGATGATGATGATGATGGTGATGATGATGATGATGATGATGATGATGATGTTGATGATGATGATGATGATGATGATGGTTATCCACTGCATCCAAGACGGTTTGGAGCTCTATCTCGAACGCCGCCCGAACCTGCACGCTTACCTTCGCGCCTCGCCCGCAGCGTCAGGGCGTGCCCACTCGGCACCTGCGAGGACCTGCCAGGCGTCCAGACCGACGCTGCTGCCACACTGGCGGCGGCCGATCGCCGCCGCGTGAAGAAGGCGTCACGCTCGAGCACGGCAGCGGCAGGCTCGTCGCAGGCATTGGTGATCCTCGGGCCCACTTGGCGCCACGAGCATGATAGGCGCCGCGCTCGGCGGACCAGTGGGTCCCGAGCCGCATCGGTCGCCAGCAACTGCATTTCTACATCCACAAACAGGCCTTGCACAGAGTATGCGCGCCAAGGGCTTTCACACACACCAACACTGAGCAGACACAAGGGCCCTCGCGGCAGGGTGGCGCCACGAGCCACACGAGGACTCGCCATTCCCGCCACCTGCCCGCTAGGCCGCACTTCGACGCAGGGTGGCGCCACGAGCCACACGAGGACTCGCCACTTTCGCCACCTGCGAACGACGAAGCCCACAGCAGCAGCTTCTACTGCTGCTTACTACACGGCGCTTCGTGAGCGGCCCGGTACCGCTCAAGCCACGAACGCGAGGATCACTACTACGAGCGGCTGGATCAGCATCAGCCGCCTCCGAGCCCTGCATGCCATCCTCAAAGCCCTCAGCTGCGGTGGGGGTGGGTGGGTAGGGGGGTCACCCCGTCAGCTGGCAACTGGCCGTCTGGCGCTCGATCCAGGCGTGCACATCGCCGCACGAACGGTTGTACTCGCCCCGCTGACCGAGGGTCCTCTCCAGGGAACTCCACTAAGAGTCTACGGAGCTCTTCGAGCGGGACGAAGATGGGCGCCTCGGCCCTGAAGCTGCTCGGCGCCATCGATGACGTAGCCGCAGCACAGATGTCGGGCACGGCGTCGGACTGCGCCTCCATCGCGGCGTATAGCCGCAAGACAAACTTGGCCCCAGCAAACTTGTCGTCCTCGGCGTCGGTCACGGGCGCGGCGGCGCCCGGATCCTCGACCTCCCTCGGCTCCGAGGCCTCACCCTCCGCCTGCAGCCATCAGCGCCCGCGACAGGATGGGAAGGGCGTGGCGCCACACGTGCAGAGAGCCCCGAGGCGCGCCACCAGCGGCGCTCGCTGCGCGAGCGCAAGGGGTCGAGCCTCGAGACGTGCACTGCGCTGCCAATGCCTGAGCTGCTGCGACGAAGCCCGCATAGCCTCAACGCCTGCAGGAATTGCGGCGTGCATGGCAACTTTGTGCAGTGGCTGGTCCGTTTGCTTGGGAAGGTGGCCCGCCAGCCTCGCCACCAGCGCGGGAATGATCGCGACCACCCGATCCCCAACCTCGGCGTCGCCGACGAGCAAGGCCACCGCCTCCTTGAGCACTGCTCCTGGTCAATGTGCTCCTTCTCCAGCTGAAGCCTCTGGATGGCTCAGTCAGCTGAATGACGAGCAGCTTGGTTCCCCTCCGCAGCTGTCTTCAGGGATGCCTGCACGGCGTGCTCTATCGCGCCATCATCAAGCCTCCAGTTCTCCCACCGCTCAGCAGCCTCCATACCCCGAGCAGGACGCCGCGGCCGTGGGTGAAATGATAATGGAGAAAGCAGGACACGCGGCTTGAGCCAAAATTGCTGAGGACGATGATGCTGCTGCTGATGATGAAGGTTATGAGGCTGAGGATGATGATGATGCTGCTGATGCTGATGATGCTGATGCTGATGATGATTATGATGCTGATTATAGCGATGATGATGGTGATGATGATGATGCTGCTGATGCTGATGATGGTGCTGATGATGCTGATGTTGATTATGCTCTCGATGCTGATTATGATGGTGGTGATGGTGGTGATGATGATGATGATGATGCTGGTGCTGGTGATGATGATGCTCATGGTGGTGATGATGATGCTGTTGCTGCTGCTGATGATTATAATGATGCTGATGATGCTGCTGATGATGATTGTGATGCTGATGATGCTGCTGCTGATGATGATGATGATGATGATGATGGTGGTGTTGGTGATGCTGCTGATGGTGATGATGCTGATGATGCAGATGACGATGCTGATGATGCTGATGATGTCGATGATGCTGCTGCTGATGATGATGATGCTGGTGATGATGGTGATGATGATAATGCTGATGCTGATGATGCTGATGATGTTGTTAATGATGATGATTGTGATGCTGATGATGCTGCTGATGCTGATGATGCTGCTGCTGATGATGATGGTTGTGATGGTGATGGTGATGATGATGATGCTGATGATGATGCTGATGATGATGTTGATGATGAGGATGATGCTGATGATGATGATGCTGGTTATGATGATGATGATGATGATGCTGCTGATGCTGATGATGATGATGATGCTGATGATGATGATGATGCTGCTGACGATGATGATGATGATGATGATGATGATGATGATGATGATGATGATGCTGCTGCTGATGATGATGATGGTGATGCTGATACTGCTCATACTGATGATGCTGATGATGCTGATGATTTCGATGATTTCGATGATTAACATGATCATGCTGATGATTCTGATCACTCTGCTGATGCTGATGCTGATGCTGATGGTGATGATGATGTTTATGCTGATGATGATTATGATGCTGATGACGATGATGATGGTGATGGTGATGGTGATGATGATGAGGAGGAGGATGAGGATGAGGATGAGGAGGAGGAGGAGGACAAGCTAGATGCGCTTGCGTCATATCTGACGTCCTATCCCTTTCTCCCATTTCTTACCATGGCGTAGATCTCCTCTCTATTCGCACAATCGGATGTCGTAGCATGGCATAACATTAAATGGCATAGCATGGTGTCGAAGATCAACGCGTAGCCTGACATAGCATGGCGTGGCGACGCCCCAATGTGGTGGGTCGGGTGGCTTCCGCGGGCCAAAAAATCAACTTATCGACACGGAATGTGTAATCACTTCCGATGGTTTATCCGTGAGGCCATTTTCTAGATTTTGGGGCCTGTTTGGAAGGACCGAAAACCATGCCGTGGCATGGCGCTCGAAATGATGACGCCAGCGCTGCAGCGGGAGCACGATTCGGAACGAGCGGAAACGCGGAAACGAAGCCAGCGCTGCAGCGGAAGCACGATTCGGAACGAGCGGTAGCCCGAAAATGAGGCCAGCGCTTCAGCGAGAGCAATCATTTTGAAACAACCAAGCGAACACCCACCTCCCGGGAATCCTGCGTGTAAAAAAGCAGCACGCGGAGGGGGGCTGGACATTCCCTGGACGCCGCCAGGGGAGAGAAGAGAGTAGTATTCATAGAGCGTAATCGTGGAAAAGGCGGAGGAGGAGGAGGAAGAGGAGGAGGAGGAGGAGGAGGAGGAGTATGCGGCGGCGCCGGGACGTCCTGGCCGTTGGTCGTCCCTGGGATTCCCCGCGGAGGAAGCTCCAGTCGTGGGGGCCGCTGCTGGACGGCTACCTCTCCGAGAGGCGGTGCCTCACCACAGGAGACGATTCGCCTGCCTCGGAGGAGGAGGAGGAGGCGAGGGGGGGAGGAGGAGGAGGAGGAGGAGGAGGAGGAGGAGGAGGAGGAGGAGGAGGAGGAGGAGGAGGAGGAGGAGGAGGCGAGAGGAGGAGGAGGAGGAGGAGGAGGAGGAGGAGGAGGAGGAGGAGGCGAGGGGAGGAGGAGAAGCCGGGGCAGGACCCGAGAGGCAGCAGGGCTGCCCGCGCCCGGGAAAAATAAGCATGAGGGGTTGCAGGCGCTTGCCAGGAGAGAGAGCTCCCCATATGTGCATCTCATGTTTTACTGGGTAGTCGAAGGCCAGACTGTCAGATTGGATTGGGCCCCAAGGGCCAATCTGGCCCGGCCAAGCTGGACGATTTGGGTTACTCGCCAGACCGGATTCGCGTTGGCTCCCTCGCCAGGTTGCCCCCGTTTGCCAGCTTGGGCCTGCCAGATTGGCGCCAGATTGGCTTCGACTACCCAGTGAGGACTTGCCAACTCCGTGCCCAGCTAGGGGGCCACATGCGAACCCTACCCCTACCCCCCACGAAGTGAACCCCACCCTCCCCCTCAGAAATCGTGGGGGGTAGGAGTAGGGTTCGCATGTGGCCCCCTACCAGCGGCACGGTGGTGGATCAATGCATGACATGCTTGGGTTAGGATGCAACTCCTGGGAGGTAGATTCGGCATCGTCGAGGCTGGTACATCCGTGGTCAAGAACCGTCCTGATCTGGGGTAATCCCGCCTGCTTCGGCTTAATCACTCGTATTTCCTGAGCTCAATCCGGCCTAATCCAGCTTCATGGCGTCTTCATTGGGCTTAATCGCCCTGATCCGTTCTTCCGAAGACCTCGCAGGAGTTACTCCATAATTTAAGGAAAGAGTGGAAACAAAGTCCGACAGCAGTTCCTGCCCATTTCGGACAGGATTCGCTGCCCTCGTCGCCGCGGACGCTGTCCATCTGATACACAATGTAGCCTGTCCAACGGCAGCCGCTGTTGGTTTTGGACAGCATTCGCTGTTTGAGTTTTTTTTGGGTACCATCTGGGCCATAACGCGCGTTATAACCCCCCCCTCCCCCCCTCCCCACCCAATGCGTCCCCCCCCCTGCACTGCCCCGTGCGTCTGGCACCACAATCTGTCACGGTGGGGGGCGGGGGCGTTACGCTATGCCCTTTCCCCGCCCCCTTCTCCTCCCTCCAAAACGCCTGCCAATCGCCGCGAAGAAAGACGTGTTCTCTTGGGCATTGTGCCCCTCTTTTTCCTACCCACTTCCTGGGGTGCCCACCCGAGTCCTCCACCTGGTCAGCTCGGAGTACTTCGGCGGCCTCGAGGACGCCGACAGGCCGGCGGGGCGGGGCGGGACTTGCTTCCACCGGGGCCCCATGCCCTCTATACAGTCAGAAACCTCAAGAAGGACGCGCGACTTTGCTCAGGGTACCCTTGCGTCCTTGCTCTTCCTTGCTCTTGCGTCCCTGGGGTTTTCGTCGTCCGCCGCCCCAAAAATCCCAACTTCGGCTTCGAAGGGTCTTGCGTCCTTGCCGCGCGTCCTCATTAGGGTTTTTGACTGTACCTTGAGCTCCGACGCAGCGAGCACAACTGCAGCGGCGTGAAAGAAATCACGGCGGGACCCCCTGAGCCCTTGGCCCCAAGCTTCTGCGGCCTTTCTCGAGCCGGATCGGTCCGTGAGAGCCCTTATCGGGAGCCCTGAGACGGGGGTCAATGCAAACGGGGGTCAGCCAGAGTGCCTGATCCTGCAGGGTTCTGCAGGGCCAGGGCCGCACTGACCCCGGTTTGGGTGCAGGATCCTCCAGTATCCTGCAGGATCCTGCGCACTGACCCCAGTTTGGGTGCAGGACCTTGTAGGATCCTGCAAGGCCTGACTGACCCGGGTCTGGATTGACCCGGGTCAGAAGATCCCCGACCTTAGGCCCGCAAGTGGGCGAGCATGGCCGGCGCGAAGCAGCTGCGGCGCCAGGGTCTCAGGACCCCGCGGGCAGCGGCAGCATTCGGTCCTGGCCCCGCCAGGTCTCGGCCTTCGGCCTTGCGGCCCGACGAGGGCTTCTTGAGGCGTCTCCGTTGCCGGAAGAGAGGTTTCCCCTCCCCCTCCCCCTCCCCCTCCCCCTCCTCCTCCTCCTCCGCCTCCTCCTCCTCCTCCTCCTCCTCCTGCTCCTCCTCCTCCTGCAGGGGGGCACGACTTGTCTTCTGTTGTTGGCAGCGATCCCGTGAGGGCCTGAGCGAGGGGCCGACAGTTAGGCCCACGATGCAGGTCGCACACTGTGAGCGACCTCTCTGAAACAAATACGTGGCCGACGGTGTTCGTCGGCCATGGCGGCGGGCAATCGACTCAGCCAAGGCCGCGGGCGCCCAGATGGCGCAGAATGATGGCCTAGAGACAGAGTCGGGCCGGACGGAAGGGGGGGATTGGGAAAGGGGGGGTTACGAGATTTGCTGCATGCAGCTGGTTTCGGCCTCACCGAGGGGCCCATTCCTCGATACATTGCCGCCTCCGGCGCCGGGAGGCGCCGGGAAATCAGCTACGTGAGCTGATTCTCACCCCCCCCCTTCGCTATATCCCCCCCTTTCGCCCGGCCCGACAGAGTCCGCTTTTATCCTCGCCTGCATGTGAGTGGCCATGGCCAGCATCGCCTCGCACGCCGCCTTCTGCAGCCGCGGCCGTCCGGGGCGCGCCGCGTCTTTCTTTTCTTGAACGGGCCCCGACGCTGGAAGCACAGGGGTCCTCGTGGAACATCGCGGGCAGCCGGCGCCCCCCTGTCCTCGAAGAGAGCTGTGGACATGCATCGATTCTGTCCAGGCCCATCCTGGGATCAGCATGGGCCTGATCGGGATCGGTGCATGTGCCAAGTTCTCCTTCTATCCGGCCCCCCCCCCCCCGCGGGGATGCTCGCATGGCTGCGTGGCGCTGTCGTGTATCCTGGCGCGGCCGATCCGATTCGATTTCGGCTCTGTGCCGATGCGGCCCGATCCTACGCACATTACGATCCGCTTTGATTATGATTCGTTTCTGAGTGATCGTGGAGGAGGGGCGGGACGCGAGGAGAAGCTGGCTCGGTGGCGGAGGATGCACGAGAGAGTACGACAAGTTGAGACTGCGGTGGTTGGTGTATTCGTGGAGGCGATGCAACACATTGAGTTAATGAGAGGGACGGCGGTTGTAGACGCAGAGCAAGACGGCTTATGGTTAGAACGTTGGGCAACCAGGGCAAGCAGGAGTCGAATGAGATGTATGGGGAAGACAGGCTCAGAATAGGATTAGGATGAGTGCTGAGGGAGAGCCCACGCTGGCAGGGACCTCGTGGAAATATTCAAGCGGGCTTTGGCTACGAGGAGGCTGGATGGGCGCCAATGGATAAACACATGCTTATCGAGTGCAGCCTCTTCGTTCCAGTTGTTATGTCCTCACTGGCATGTCACCGTTGGTCTCTCCTCCGCTGTTCTCTGCTAGCAGACCTTCTTCGATGACTCCAGGGAGGAATAGGAGGCAGAAAGCCAGAGATGACGAGACAACCGTTGAGATGCAGGCAGATAATGAGATTGACGGATGTGCCAGTCTTGCTGTAGACAGAACAGTACAGACGGTGTGTGTGTGTGCCTTTGCGTGCATGCGTGTATGTTTGTGTGTGTGTGTGTGTGTGTGTGGGTGTGGGTGTGTCTCTACTTTTTTTTGTTTTCTCTCTCTCTCTCTCTCTCTTACACATATGTATATAGATTTTCCGATTCTTATCTTCTTATTACCCGGACCCCCCCTTAAACCGGACCACCACCCCCAGGACACCCCAGACGCCCCTGCCCTCCACCCAACGAACGCCCTGGACGCCCTTTCGGAGTCCCAGCGGCCTTCTGGGCAGTTGGACGCCCCTGTCGATCGGAGCACACGGGCCCAACACGGGCCCCAGGACGGCCCATCAGCGCTCAAAGAGGACCCACTATGGTTTCAAGACGGCCCACGAGGCCCCCAAGACGGTCCAAGAGGCCCCAAAAGGGACATCCAAGAGCCCAAAATCGTCCCATTCCCTGAGGAACGTGCGCTTTTGAAGATATTAGCTTTTTCCGCTTTCACAGCGTCCACGGCATCCCCAGCGACTCTCAAGATCGCCCCAGGACGAGGACGGCCTCCGAGGCCTCTATGAGCGGCCCAAGGCGGTTCAAAAGAGCTCCAAGACGGATCAAGAGAAGCCCAAGGCGGCCCAAGAGGGGCCCCAGAGGGCCTTCTTGTGGGGTTGAGGGGCTTCTTGGGATCATCTTGGGGGCCTGCGACCAAAGAATGGGGGATCACCAGTTACGGCGCCCCCGTCGGAGGCTGAACCATTGCCTCTTGGGGTCCCCTTGGAGCGCTCCTGCGGCGCTCTTGGGCGCTCTAGCGGCCGCCTTGGGCCCCTCTTGGGCCCCCCCTCTGGGGGCTGCATCGGGCCGTCTCGTGGAGCCATCTCGATGCCTCCAGAGCCCACCGGAAGCGAAGCAGCCAGAATCCAATCCGTGTTCATGTTTTTGAGGGTTTTTGTGAGATTTGGGAGGTCACCTCGGGCTATCGGGGGCCCTCTTGGGGCCATCTCGGTTCCTCCAACGACCCGCGATCGGGCCCGTCCAGACCCAGGGAGAGGGTGTAGGGGGAGAGGTGAACCTCCCCCCCAAGGGGAAGAGGAGGGTAGAATAACTCACTTCTTAAACCACCGACGCCGCAAGGGGCTGGTGGGATAAGTTCCCCTAACGCTGCGAAGCTAGGTTTACTCGATGTTCTCCCCCCCCAGGCCGCAGAGGTGATGGGCCAGGGTGGCGCGGCGCCGGCTGCTGGAATAGCGAGAAAGGGGGGAATGCTTGGCTGACCAGGATGAGGCGTTTGTCATCGGATGCGCATGATATGGCCCAAGCGGTGCTGAATTCTACAGCCAGGGCCCTGAAGACGGAACCCTTTTCGTTGGGGAGGGACTCGGTGTTCCTTGATTGTTCGACTGTTTGCCTTCTGTTTTCCTGAGGTTTTCCATGGGAAATCGAAGTTTAACTTATGGGAGAAAGGGGCCCCGTTCCCTATTTAGGGTTCCTTAGGTCAACGCCCCGACTGTATGCTTGTTGTGCCGTCTTGGACTCCCGTTTGACCATCTTGCGGGCCACGGCCGCTGCCACAGAGGCTTCCCGCCGCCGAGGGCGTCTCAGGAGGCATACGGTGGTGGTGGTGGTGGTGGTGGTGCACGCAGGTGGGCGCCGTAAATCAGGAGGGAAAAGAACACACAGACATAATTAATCGTCGATCCCCAGGAAATGATGGGAGAATATGGGAAGTGGGGGGGAGGACAAAACCGTAGAAAATATGTGGAAATATGGGGAATCTTTTTATTTGTGTGTACTTATTTGTGTGTCCCAGGGCCCCTTCAATAAAGAAGGAAGGGGCCCCAGCGTAGACAGCTGGACAGACCCTGCCAGGCAGCGCCGCTTCCTGCCTTGCCAGGGGTCACACTGGCGGATGCACGCATCGACGCAGCGGCGTTGCGCACGGGAACTCGAAGCGAACGATTCACTGCTTGCGATCTTTTGCGGGACCCCGTCTGCCGCATCGCCCGCACATCCTGCCGCTGCCCTGCTGCTTGGTGCGGCCGACAGGCGGAAGGGCATTGAGCCCTTTGAGTACATACAGGTCCTGACCAAGGCCGACCTGCTTCTGCCAGAGGACTCCCGCAGTTGCACGCGGTGCCTCCTTACTTCGGGTTGACCCGAAAGGGGGTCCAGCGAAAAGGTGGTGGTGCAACAGATCAGGTGCAATAGATTCGTGGGGTTGCCCTATACTGGGGGTGCGCAATACATTCCAGTGCGCATATGTATTGCTGGATTTTCGCGCGCAATACATTAGATGCAATGCAATGCAATGCAATGTAATCCAATACAACACAATACAATGCAACTCAATACAATGCAATACAAAGCAATACAAACAGTGATATACAATACAATGCAATGCAATGCAAGACAAGACAGTACACGCCGGTCGTTGAAAGTAGGCATTTTTGGAATCTCAGATCCCAATCTGCTTCAAGCGCCTTCCTACTTCAAGAATCGACACGCTTTTGCTGTGTTTTGCTTTTCTCTGGGGGGCCTGCACCCAATCAACCTAATCCGCCTTCCTACTGCATGTTTTTACCAACTTCCTCCGACCGACGTGTACAATACAAAACACTTCAGCCTCCTGGCGCAATCCACTTGCAATACCATGGCCCCAAATCTGTTGCACCACCCCCTGTCAGCCGGACCACCCTCTGGACCACGAGGACTGCCGCCCCGGCGACACGCCAAAAGCGAAGTTCGCGCGGTGCTCGTCGAGGGGGCTGGGCTGCTGCTCTCAGGAGGGAAAAAAACACACAGACACAATTAATCGTCGATCCCCAGGAAAATATCAGAAAATATGGGAAGTGGGGGGGAAGACAAAAACCCAGAAAATATACGAACATATGGGGAATGTTTTTATTTGTGTGTATTTATTTGTGTGTCCTGGGGCCCCTTCATGCTCGTCCGCCACGCCGGGGCTCTCGCGGCGCGCGCCGGCGCCCGGCGCCCGCCCATGCCCGCCCCGTTCCCCGCTCCTCTGCTCTCTCTCTCTCTCTCTCTCTCTCTCTTAGGGCGACGAGATCTATACATATCCACTGCTCCTGGCCAAGCCCATCCTGGGTCCAGGAGCGGTGTATATGTCCCCCTGGCTAGGCCACGAGGGCGTATGCACCGCTCCCGGGCCCAGGATGGGCCTGGCCAGGAGCAGTGGATATGTATAGATCTCGTAGCCCTCTCTCCCCGCCTCCCGCAGCTCCTCCTCCCCCACGTGCAGTGGATGCCATGCAGTGAAGG
>CAUYUJ010001011.1:70000-77500 GCA_963575745.1 Prorocentrum cordatum
AGGCATGCCATGATCTCCAGTAAGAGGTTCACGATACCTCTGCTTCGCTCGCGCGTGCGGCCCCCTGGGCTGCACGCGCGAGCCCCAGGGGCCGCACGCGACGAGCCCGGACGAGAAGTACCCCGCGACAATCCCGGACGACTCGGTTCAGATATGGTCTGTTGTCCTGCTGCGGGAGCCCCAAATGGGTCCAGCGCGGGCTCGAGAGCAATCACAGACGTCCAAGATGGTTTCTGGACGGAGGGCCCAGAGTGGTAAACTCATTGATTCTTATTTTCGGGTTTTGAATGATTTTCGCGTTCTCGCTTTGGCGCAGCGTTCACGGCGCGTCACATCTGGTCAGTTACGGCGCGCGGGTTCGGGACCGGTTGACTAGCAACGGCAAGGGCGCATGCTTGTCTCGCGCCTTGTCACACCGCCGTGAACGCGGCGGCTGGGGCGGCGGACAAGACCGAGAGCGACGGGAGTTGCGTGTAGGTAAGGGCCTCGAAGGCGGCGCGCACCGCGTCGGGGAGGCCCTCAAAGCATCGCATCCTCGGGCGGCACCCCGGTTGCCGCGCCGCGGCCGAGCGCCTGGCCGGCCTGGTTCGCAGCGGTCCGCGTGGCGTTCCGATCGTCGCGGTAGGCCATGGCGATGGCCTGTCCGACTTTCGCGACGGCCGCCTTGCCGAGGGTACGGCACGGCCTGGCTCCGCAACGGCGCGCGGTTCGGAACCAGCTCCTGCAGAACTGCGCTCACATGCGCTGCCGCGAAGGCCTGCCTGCCCGCGATGGCCGACTTCAGCGCGTGCAGGCGCCTGCCGCCCGTGCACGAGAAATGGCTGGCCCACGTGGCGGTGGCGCTGGCCTCCCTGGCGAGTGCCAAGCAGGCCGTCACGCCACGGATCGCCTCGTCCGGCAAGGCGGCCGGCGCGGCGGACGGGAGCGCGCGCCTGCGGCCGCGGCAGGGGCACGCTCGGGCGCGAAGCCCTGACTCACCACCTACCAAACCACCCCAACCCAACCCGAAGGCCTCAATTTGCCCTCCATTTCCAGTGGGGGGGGGGTCGGGGAACATCAAAAAACACGTATGGAACCCATACCCCCCCCAACCCGAAATTCGGGTCTTCGGGTTGGGTTGGGGTGGTCTGGTAGGTAGCCATTGACCGGCCCTCAGCCCACCGCATCGCCAAATGGCGGTGGAGCGACACGCAGGCGGGCCACCACAGCTCAAAGTTCGCGGGGCCACCGAGGCTCGGCGGCGGCACGGCGAGCAAGAGGAGCGCCGCGAGGCCCGACAGCCAGTGGAGCACGGCACGCCGGGCTGTCATCTCCTGGTCGATCAGCGCGCTTCCTTGATACTCGGGGGAGAAAAAGATACAGATACGTGTTGTCCCCCTTCGTTTTCGGCCTTTCCTGGTCCTCCTGGGGAATCCTCGTTGTCACCGCTGGATTCGCCTCGAAATTCTGGTCAGAACGCACCCCAAGAGAGGTCCGGGGACAACACGTATCCGTATCTTTCCGCCCCCCAAGATACACTGTGAGTAAGTCCCGAGCGAGAGCGCGATGCGATGTAATCATATAGTGTGGGGAAGTGTCAGGCGGGAGCCGTCGTTCTTGCAGTTCGGGGCCCAGCAACCCAGTTTGGTGACCCCATACTTCCCCTTCTAAAGAACAAGCTGCGAGCCCTCGGACTTTAATTGAAAAACGTAATGATCACCGGGCAGGGGGGATCAACAAGACTTCTCTGGAGATGAGAACCCAGCAACATGCAGCAACAACAACAAAGACGACGACAACAACAGCAACACCAACACCAATAACAACAGCAGCAGCAACACCAACAGCAGCAGCAGCAACAATGACACCAACACTAACAACAGAAGCATCAACAACAACAGCAGCAACAACAACACCATCAGCAACATCAACACTCCGCACCGCGGCCCCACTTCAGCCATGCACTCAGGTACAGTGAATGACCGTTCGGCCCGCTCACTCTGATGTATTCAAGTGGCCTCTGACCCACAGCCCAGGCATGGTGGCGAAACACAAGCGAGCAGACAATATGGGCCGGCGGAATGAGCGAAGCGATTGAATGTTCTGGAGGTCTTCCTGGAGGTTCCAGCTCGCCTCAGACCCGCTGGGCGGATGAATTCATTCAGTTGCGCTGCCGTGCGAAGCCGCAAACGCTCCCTGTGGGAGGGTGGGGGCGGGGGGGGCGGGGCGGGCGGGCTACCGAGGTTCCACCCAGACTTTTTGATTTGGGGGCATTCTCCTGCCTGGAGCCGCACGCGCCGAACGGTTGGACCGTTGGGCCTGGTAGCTGGCACCCCACGGCCGCGCTCCCGTCTCCTCCGCCTCCTGGTTCCTTCCTACTCTCTCTCTCTCTCTCTCCCTCCTCTCTCCTCCTTTCCCTCCTCTCTCCTCCTCTCACTTCCGTGACCCTTGGTACTTCACATCCACCTTATGGCCTGAAGGTTGGAATTCAACTTGTGTGTTTGCACCCAGGTCACTCGTTTTCTCCTGGAGGTGTTCCCCCGCAAATCTGCAGAGTTGTGAGCACGCACTGGCTGCCATGCCACCGTGGCACCACCACCACCTCCTCCTTTTCTGCCCCCTTTTGTGGGGGGACTTTTGCCCTCTCGCTCGTGCCCAGGGTCGTTCCCACTGTGGCCGGCCGCGCTGGCGACCTGCGTCACTGAGCCACTGCTGGAGGTCGCCGTGCCACTTCGCGCAAGACTTATGTCGGGCCTGACCCCTGTAGGGGGATTTTCGACGCAAAATGAAAGATGCCCCAAAAAAGCCCCAGAGGGTCAGAAAATACTCAAAAGATAGTCCCCAAACTATGTTTTGGCTATTTTTTGTTTATTTTTTGGTGTATTTTTTATTTTTCGTCGGAAATGGCCCTCCAGGGCAGGCCCGCCCTAGCGCACGACCCACTCGTTTGCGCATCCGTGCCACAGCCGCAGGGGCCCCGCGCGCGCCCGCCGCCGCCGGCGCGGTGGGCCGACTCGCCCTCTGGACCCCCGCGGGTGGCCGGCGACCGGGAGAACCGGGAGCCCCTTCTCCGCCACAAGAGTGTGTATCGGGCTGGAAAGGGGGGGTACGAAATTTGCTGCATGCAGCTGGTTTAGGCCTCACCGAGGGGCCCATTCCTCGATACATAGCCGCCTCCGGCGCCGGGAGGCGCTGGGAAAATCAGCTACGCGAGCTGATTCTCAAACCCCCTCTTTGCCATCCCATCCTTTCGCCCGACCCGAGTGTACACAGACACCCTCCAATGGATTGTTCTCGGGCCTCAGGGCAGGGCGGTCATGTATGAGTCACCACTGCGAGCCAGTGATTTTTCAAGCACCGCCGCTCTCCCCGAAGCTGCAGGCAGAGTTCGTCGGCGGGTGTCCGTGCACATGTGTTTTCGTGGCGTGCTGGCGAACATCGCGCGGAGTGCACGCTGCGGCAAGCACCCGATCGTGTGCGGCCAGCGCCGGCAGCCGCGCGGCTGCTCGCGAGGACGGGGAGCGCGCGCCGCGCGCTCCAGCCTCCGCGTGCCCCGCGGCGGCGCGCCTGCCGCACGGGGCGACGCGCGCGGCGTCGTCGCCGCGTGAGCGACGATTCTGCCCACCCTTTGCCGCTGTCCCGATTTTTATATCGTTGACTCCAACACCGAGACCGGCGGCGTGTCTCCAGCGAGGGGGGAGAAGATCCCCAATCTCGGTGATGCTGGCAGTATTCTAAGCTTCCGGGGCGACCGACATATTACCACCGACACCGAAATCCCGGGTCATCCTTCCCCTGTGTTGGCATCCCCCCCCATGTTGGTGTTGGTGCCCATTTCTAGGCCTCCAACTTTATTGCTGTGCGTGGCGCTCGCCTTCCGTGCCTCACTTCAAAATGCCCCGCCGCTCGAGTGCCTCGGCCTCGAGGCGAAGCCCGGCCCTCGCGTCTGGCCCTCGCCGCAGATGCTGTTCCCCTGACGTCTCGCTGGCCCCCAGGGCCCCGTCCCGCGGGCACCCGCTCGATGCGGCAGTCGGCCACGCGCGGGGGAGGAGGGCTTGGCATCGCTCGGACGTGTGCATTTTTCCTTCGGCGAGGACCATCGAGGAGCATCCTTGATCATTTGGCGAAAAAGCCACGCACGAAACCGACAAAAAAACAGGAAATGGACGTCCGAGCGATGGCCAGAGGGGAGATGAAGGACGGAGCAGGGAGCAGTGAGGATGGATGCGAGAGAGGAGGGGCGATTTGACAGGGAGGCGCCGGGAGGGAAGAGTGGGAGGCGAGGGGAGGAGGCCGAAGAGGCACCAGGGGTGGAGGAAGGAGGGAAGGGGGAGAGGGAGGGAAGGAGGGCCAGAGGGAGGGCGGGCTGAGGGATGAGGGTGCATGGAGAGGGGGGGAGGAGGGACGGGATGGGGAGGGAGGGGCGATGCAGGAGACGAACGAGAGGGAGGCAGGGGGGAGCGGGGCCGGGATGGACGGGAGTGGATGCTGGAGAGTCAGGAGGGCGCGGAGGGAGGAGGGGATGGGATGGGAAGAGAGCGGAGGGGGAGGCGAGAGGGCGATGGACACTGAGGAAGTGGGCCGTGGAGAAGCGGGCCCCGGGGACACCTGTGCGCCGAGCCGAGCCCAGCCTTCTGCGGGGCCCCGCCGGGCCCCCCGCCCCGCCCCCACAGAGGCGCCGAGGAGCTGAGGGGCGTGATCGAGGCGGCGGCGGGGCGCGGCTGGAGCCGTCAGCCGAGCTGGGAGGGCGAGCGCAAGGCCTGCCGGGGCCGGGCCCGTCTCGGAGGAGAGGGGAGAGGGAAGCTCGGAGGCGAGGACAGGGGCCGCTAGCCCAGGGGAAGGTATGATGAGACGCATTCGCCCAGGAGCCTCGCCGAGGGCATGGACCATCGGCGCCCCCGAGTACACGTGTGGCTCTCCCCTGGAATACTCGCCCCCCATCCTCGCTCCCGAGAGGAGGCTCTCGGCAGTCGTCGCAGGTCCTCGGGGATTTCTCTTCCGGCCTCGGGAGGCCTGTTCCCGCTGCAGGCTGCGCACCGCCGAGAGCGTCGTCCCAGGCGGGGTCCCGGTCGTCCCGAACGGCCGCGGGAGGCCCAAGAGTGAAGGGGCCCTGGGACACACAAAAAAATAGACACTAATAATATGATTCTCCATATTTTCCCATAGTTTCTGGGTTTTTGTCTTCCCCCCCACTGCCCATATCTTCCCATATTTTCGGGGGAATCGACGAGTCATGGTGTCTGTATGTTTTTTCCCCTTCTGAGAGAGTTGTGGCCCGAGACCCGCCCTGTCGTCGGGAGGGCCAGTCGAGGCAACGGCGGCCCTCCCTGGCGCTCGGCCGTCCTCCTCTGGGCCTCCGGGAGGCTCGTCGTCGCCACGGCCGGAGCCAGCCCTCGAACCGGGCAGGATGGGAGGAGGAGGAGGGAGGAGGAGGAGGAGGAGGAGGAGGAGGAGGAGGAGGAGGAGGAGGAGGAGGAGGAGAACGAGGAGGAGGAGGAGGAGGAGGAGGAGGAGGAGGAGGGAAGCAGGGAAGCACTGAAGAGAAAGCGTCTGCTCACAGACACCACTCTAAGAGGGAAAAGGGAACCCCGAGACACCCAGTCACCCCGTTAGGGACTGCCCAGTCTTGGGGTGCTTGCCTCTCTGGAGAGCACTGAGGACTGACCTCCTGCTCTTGGGCAAGTCTTTGGGGTCAGGGCAGGGGGAGCTGAAAGCCTTCCCCACCCTGACGAACCCGTAGGCCCCGCACCGCCGACACCAGACGACCGTACCCGTGGCGGTGACGTCGTGTCCCCCAGGCGCGTGACTCCACTCCGCCGCCGCAGGCTCCTCAGAGCCCGCAGCACGCCCCAGCGGGGCCCCAGCCTCACCCTCGCGGGCAGGCACAGGCCCCCCACACACGGCCTCCGCAGAGGCCAGAGACGCCGAGCCCCCAGACTCAGCCCCACCAGAAGCCCCAGCCCCGCCAACGCAGGCGGCCCCAGGCTCCCCCAAACGCACCCTAATTAGCCGAGCCCCCAGCCACAGCGGCCCCGGGCCCAGCCTCAGCAGGAGCGGCCCCAGCCGAGGCCCCACCCCCACGAGCACCCCCAGGCCCACCAGACAGCCCCCCCGTAGACCCCCAGCGGGCCGTCGGCGGCCTCGCGGCGGCACTGGCGGCAGCCTCGATCAGATTTGCCTGCATTCTGGAAATCGTGGAAGGCACACACCGTCGATCCGTGCCTCCCGTCAACTGTCGGCGTGCTTCAGCGGTCCTCGCCGTGCGACGGCATCGTCGACACATGAGCCTCCCTCGAATCTCGATGAGGTCAAGCTCGTGTATTAGCAGCACCATTCTGGCTCCACTGGCCTTGGGAGCTCTGCTTGGGGCCGCCGTCAGGACAGCCTTCTCAGCCCACAAGTCGAGCTGACAGCTTCTCTGGACCGCGAGGAGCAGGAGGAGGAGGAGGAGGAGGAGGAGGAGGAGGAGGAGGAGGAGGAGGAGGAGGAGGAGGAGGAGGAGGAGGAGAACGAGGAGGAGGAGGAGGACGAGGACGAGGAGGTCCAGGAGCGGTGCGGGGGTCGATTCTGAGCGGAGGCGGGCCTGGCGGGAGAGCCAACGTCGTCTCGGCTGGCCCCCTGTTCCGGTGGGCGGTATTGTATGAGGCCCGACTTGAGCGGGATGGAGCGCGATCGAGCAGGAGGAAGCGGGCTTTTGTGCCGAGGATGGATGTCACCTCTCCGGAAGGATGGATGTCACCTCCCAGGAGTTGCACCCTGAGAATCTGCCTCGTTTTCCCCTTTTTCGGCCTCCTGGACCTCACTCGTCGCCACCGCTGGATTCGCCTCGAAATTCTGGTCAGAACGCACCCCAGGAGAGGTCCGGGGAGTGGCGGTATCGGTACCTTTCGGTTTCCCCACCCAAGAGTTGCACCCTGAGAGGGGGGATGTGAGGGGAACGGGGGGGGGGACTGGCTCAGGGGGAGATGAGGGTATGGGGGAGGGGGGAGGGCTTCGGAGAGGCACCCCTGCTTCCCAGAAGGCGGGGGGCGGCGCCTTCTAGTAAGCAGCCTCCTCCTCAGAAGCCTTCCCCCCTGCCCCCACCCCTTCGTGCGCGCCGCCAGATGGGGGGGACTGGCTCAGGGGGAGGGGCATCGACCTGGAGTCGGCGATGCATCGCCGATAGATCGGCGGTCGGCCGCCGATGGCGAAGCCGCTCGTTCCTGGGAAGGTTGGGCCCTTGTCGGCGATGAGTGGGCCAGGAGGGGTCGATGCCTCCCGGGGCTTGGAGCCACAGGCCTCCGAGGGAAACAAAAAAAAGCCTCGCGGGAAAAGAAACAGCCTCTCCCCAGGCATTTCCCCCTGAGCCTGTACCCCCTCATGCAGGAGGGGAAAAACACACACAGACACAATTCATCTCCGACTCCCCATGAAGATATGGGAAAATATGGGAAGTGGGGGGAAGGCAGAAACCCAGAAAATATCGGAACATGGGAAATATCTTTATTTGTGTGTATTTACTTGTGTGTCCTGGGGCCCCTT
>CAUYUJ010001011.1:82500-100000 GCA_963575745.1 Prorocentrum cordatum
GAACTAGGACTCTATATTAAAATCACATGTTCCCCCTGACAGTCATGTATTTCGGCGCCGCTGCGCGCCTGGCGGGGTGGTCAGGGAGAGCAGGTGCAGTGCAGCACATGGTGAAGAAGGCGGGGCCTGAAGAGAGCTATGGCGTGTGCCACCGTCTAGCGTATTCAGCTGCCTGCGGCAAATCCCGCCACCGTGCTTGTGCAACAGCTTAGCAGCGCGGAGTCAGAGCCTAGGTGCAGCTTGAGGGGCGCGCCGAAATGAGCGGTTCTGGGTTTCACAATTTGTATACCCAGGTTTCGGTGAGGCACGATTTGCGTGAGGGATGCGCCGAAATTGGCTGTTCTGGGTTGCAACATGTGGCTGCCCAGGCTTCGGGGAGGCAGGCCCTTGGCGGCCTTTGGGGAGAGTCTGTTGGGTGCCTCTTGGGGGCATCTGAGGGCCTCTCGGTGGCGTCTTGGGGTGGGGCTCCCACAGGCAATAATGGAGGGATTTCCATATCCTCTTTTCGGGCCTTTCGTAAGGCCTTTTTGGGCCTCCTTTCGGGGGCTTCTTGAGATGTCTTGGGGGCCTCCTGGGCCGTCGTGGACCCTCTTGGGCCGTCTTGGGGCGCTTTTTGGCCGAAGTGTTGCCCTTCTTGGCTGTCTTGTGGTCCTCTGACGGCCCTCGTGGACTGTTTGGAAGCCCTCTTGGGGGCATTTCGGGCCTTCTTGGGTTTCGGAGACCTGAAGGGGCCGGCATGGTAAAATGGTTCAACAACCTCTGGGAACTCGATGCTTTTTGCCTCAAGCGCCTCTTTGTCATCCTCTTGGGGCCTTCTTGGGACGTCTTGGGGGCCTTGTGAGCCGTCTTGGGGACATCTCGGGCCCTTTGAGGACCTCCTGGACCGTTCGAGGCAATCTAAGGGCAGTTTTGGGACCGCCTCGGAAGCCTTCCGGGCCGTTTTGGGGCGAGCTTGGCTGTTTTGTCTGGGGCGCGGTTTGGTTGTCTTGGCGCCGTCTGGAAGCTGAAGAGGAGCGGGTGGAATTCGGAGGATGGTCGCTGGAAAGGGTGGGGGTCTGCTCTAGAGCACACAGAGGAAGCCTTGCCACACAACCGAGGAGCATTCGAACACGCCCACTCCGTGGATGCACGGTGGCGGATGATAGTGCTTGCCGCGCATGTTCTCTTCGAGCGTGGGGGCCTTTCTTATTGAATCGCTTCGCTCATTCCGCCGGCCCATTTCGCATGACTGAGCCTCTTGGGGCCGCTGGGGGGCCTCTTCAGCGTCGCTTGGGGGCCTCCTGAGGGCCTCTTGGGGGCTTTTGGGGCCTCTCAGGGGCCTCTTGAGGCCTCCTGGGGGCTTCTTAAGGCCGAGGGCTCGAAGTTTTGTTTTGTGTTCCCCCTTTGGGGCATCGCTTGGGGCCCTCTTGGGCCCCTCTTGGGCCGTCTTGGATGCCTCTGGGGCCGTCTTGGAGCCCTCTTGGGCCATCTTGGGGCCTTCTTGGGAGCTTCTTGGGCCCTCTTGGGGCGATCTTGGGGGCCTCTTGGGCCGTCTTGGGGCGTCGGGAAGCCGAAAAGATGGACACGCCAAAATCTGGCCAGGAGTGCTCTTGGAGGCCTCTTGGGGCGTCTCTGGGCCATCTTGGGCGTCTTGGAACGAACGTGTGGCATCTCGGAGCACTCTTGAACCATCTTGGAGGGCTCTTGGCGGCCTCGTGGCCCTTCTTGGGGCTCTCTGGAGGGCCACGGGGGCGGCGCCCAGGAGGAAAACCATATCTGACCCGACCCTGCCGGGGATCGCCCGGGGTACTTTTCGTCCGGGGACCCCCAGGGGCCGCCCCGCGCGCGCGAAGTAGAAGTATTATTTAGCAGATTCTGGAGATCCTAGCACGCCTCTGGCCCGCTGGGCCGGCGAATTATTGGCATTGCGGCGCCCTGCGTGTCGAGCCGAGCGTGCGATGGCAGCGCAGTGTATTCCGAGACTGAGGTTGGACTCCTCTGCGCAGTTCGATCTCAATGCCGCGGCAAGGCGGTCACAGGCGGACTGCCAGGTGTGTGGTTGGTCGAAGAGGCGCGTCCGGGCTGGCCCAGTCGGGTTGCCTTTTCTGAGGGGCAGACGGGGAGGAAATGAAGATGAGCAGATGTATATAATTCTGCAATGTCCTGACGTGCTTCCTGGGCCGACGGCGTGATGGTCGGCGGCGCGCCGACGGGGGGAAGTGAGAGGGCGCAGGCCTTCCCAGAAGCCGGCGGACTGCGGGGCTTCTCAGAGGCCCTCTGGCAAGTTGAGCAGCCCCTCTGTGGCCTCGGAGACGGCTCCGTCAGTTTCTCGGCAGGCCGGGGGGACCTCTTGAGCCGTCTCACGAGGCCCGCCCCCCCTGCCTTCCCCCCCGGGCGTGCCGCCGATTGCAGGCAATGTCCTAATGTCCTGGCGTCCTTCCAGAGCCCGCGGCGTGATAGTGCCCCTCGTGGATCAGCGTTCGTTGCCGTCTGCGTGGCGGGATGGCCCCTCGCGTTCTGGTGCGGCGGTGGAGGTTGTGGGCGGCCGAGGCATGCACCAGCGGGTCTCTTTCGTTTCCTCGTCTCACTGCGGCGGCCTTACGGCCGGTGCCGCCATTCCCCGAAGGGGGACGGCGACGACAACGGCGGCAGCGGCGGCGACGGCGGCGACGACGTGGCCCAGAGTCCTCAGGGATGTTTTTGTGGGGTCTCTTCGGAAGGCTCTTGGGGGCCTCAGGGGAGGAATTTGGGGGCCTCTTGGGTGCCTTCAGGGGGCCTCTTTCTTTTCCTCGTCTTATGCTGCCTCGTCCTTTTTGTCATCGTCGTTCTTCGGAGGACTAATACTAACACGGTACTAATTCGCTCCATAATGTCCAGGACTCATTAGTCATGTGCGCAGGCTCCAGAACCGGGGCCGCCAGAGGGGCTGGGATTTCTGGAACGTACCCTGAGACAACTGCATCATGATATCTTAAAGTAGTTTTAAGTCGGGCCTGTCCTCCTACAGGGGGATTTTGGACGAAAAATAAATAAGAAATACTCAAAGAATGCCCCCAAATGGTCAACACATACTCAAAAATAGTCCCCAGACTTTTTTTTGACTATTTTTGAATTTTCCTCCTGTAGAGGGACACGCCCGACTTAAACGTAGTTCTCCTCATGGTCCTCAGCGTCCTGCTTTCCTCCTGGGAGCGGAAGCCGAGGCAGTGGTTTGGGCTGGATCCTGCTTCTGCTGATCCCCTCTCCTGCAGCCTGCTCTCCCCTACCAAAAGATGGCGTGGAGATCCGTGCGGAGGTTCGTATACTCACTGGTGCAGTCTGGTCGTCCCCATCGGTGCAACGCGAGAGCAGGAACGGCTGTCGGTGATTCTACCAGCCAAGCGGAGGGGGTGACTTGTGTGTGCGTTTGTGTGCGTGTGTGTGTGTGTGTGTGTGTGTGTGTGTGTGTGTGCGTGTGTGTGTGTGTGTGTGTGTGTGTGTGTGTGTGTGTGCGTGCGTGCGTGTGTGTGTGTGTGTGTGTGTGTGTGTGTGTGTGTGGCGTTTTTCTCCGACGCGGTGTGCGAGCAGAACGTGGGCACCGAGCATGAGCACAGCGAGGGCGTGCGTGAAACGTGCTGTCGGTTGTCCAGGACGTGGGAGCAACGCGCAGACAATGTTTTGGCATCGCCAGGTGCAGCGACCTGCTCGGTGAAACGGCTGTCGCCAGAGCTGTCGCCACCGTGGCAGCGGCTGCCTCCTCTGGGCTCTTGGCTGTTCTGAGTTCACGGTGTGTGTTTGATGCGATATTGGAATTTCTTCATATCCATCTCCCAAGACCACGGCTGGCGGTGGATCTGATTGGGATAGTTGGGCCCCTGGGGGCTCAACCATATCCATAACCACCGCCTCGCGAGGTCGAAGACGATTGATTCCGCATCCTTTCAAATACCTGCTCCCCTGAATTTGAGGATAAGCTGCTTCCCGCATGAGCGCCGTTTCACTCGTTCGCTGCCCTGACCCGCCTGGGTATCACGGGAGGCGATCCCCTTCATCGCCTTCTCTTGCGGAACTCTCTCCGTGCACGCGAAGGGTCCGGCTGCGAGGAAAACCTCCCTCAGGACTCGCTTCCTTTTGATCATGCTCCGTGCTTTCTTCTGACTTCGCTTGGAGAACCGATGCAGCGGAAGTCTCCCCGTTCGGCCCATCGCTCATTCACCCTTTCTCTTGCTTTCCACCCTACACCTTGCTCCGTCCCTGTCGTCCTTCCTCTCTCCTCCCTGCCTGTCTCCGCCCTTTCACCCCCCCTGGTGCATGGGGGGCATGTCCTTCGTTCCTCGATCGCATGGCCTTGCGGTGTGCGGGTTGCTCCTCTTGCGCAAGGGTCCGCGGTCGTCTCTCTCTCTCTCTCTCTCTTTCAGTTGCTGTGGTGGAGCATCCTGCGCGCACAGGCTTCTGTCGCACGCGCTGCCGCGACGCCTGCCGTGGACGCCATCTCCGCTTCGGTCGCAGTGCCTCGTCAGTCGCCTTCACGTTTGCGCGTTCGCGTTGTGCTTGAGTGTGCCGTGTTGTGACCCCCCCACGAGTTGTACATCAGGAGCAGTTGAACGATGGTCTGAACCTGGAACACTTGAACATGGAGAGGGGGAGGACGAACACATAGCCACAAGAGATCATCGTGACAGGGTCGCTCGAAAGTTTTGAGGCATTTTTCAAAACCTCGCAATCCCCTGCCATCTTTGGCATGGTGACGAGCCCCATCCAGCAGACAGTCTAATCTTGGACTCTTGATCTGCGTGCGTGCGTTCGTTCTTGAGTTCGTGCCTTCGCTGTGCCTTGTCGGTCGTCGTGTCGGTTTCCTGTTCGTGAGCTGCTTGTCCGCACCAGTATGGGGTCGGCCGTAGCCTCGTCTGCGCTTGCATCGAGTCGCCGAAACGCACCTTCGCAGCCAGTTCGTTCTGTGGTGGCACCCCGATGCGTACAGCCAAGACGTTGATATGAGGACAACTCGGGGGCATACGGGGGACTGGTGTTCGGGCCATGCCTTAGATCTGGGTCGGGGAAGCCATTCGTTGCCGAGGCTCGCCGTGGCCACAACGGCCCCTTCGTTCCTCATTCGGCGCCCCTTCTGGTACAGTCGGGGCCCTGAAGAAGGAACCCCTTCCGCTGGGGAGGGGCTCGGTGTGCCTTGCTTGTGTTGCACTTTGCCTCGGGGGTTTCCTGAGGTGTTCCGTGTGGCAGCGAAGTCTAACTCGTGGGACAGAGGGGCCTCGTTCCCTATTTAGGGCTCCTTAGAGGGCAACGCCCCGACTGTAGGCCGATGATCTCAGGTCCTCCGCGGGGGCCCGGAGGCGACCGCGCCTCGCGCCCTGCAGCCTGGCCCGGCGGGGGCTGCTCTCTCGTGGTGGCCCCGCGGGCGTGTGCGAAGAGAGGGGGTGCGCCCTGCGCTCCCTTGCGCGGCGCGGCGCAAGGGTATTCCAGATTTCGTAATAAAGGGAGGGGGGTCTCATTTCGGGGGGGGTCTCTTCCAGGCTATCTTGGAGGGCCTGGGGGGGCTGGGGACGATGTTTTGGAGGGTTCTCCCACGGGGCAGTTCTGAAATGGCTTGTCTTGGAGGGTCCAGACCCCCTCCCTTTTATTACGAAATCTGGAGTATAGGAACCCTTCTCGTTGGCGAGGGGCTCGGTGTTCCTTGATTGTTTTACAGTTTGCATTGGGTTTTCCATGGGAAATCGAAGTCTAACTCATGGGGAAAAGGGGCTTCGTTCCTTATTTAGGGTTCCTTAGGTCAACGCCCCGACTGTAGGTGGCCTGCAGCCAGACCGCCTCACGAGGACGAGACACTTTCCAGGCGCACCCTTGTAAAACGACGCGACGATGGGGACAAAATCGGATCGGGATAGCTCGAAATCTCTGAGAATCGGCGGGTTTGGAGGATGTATTGGGCGCCGCGGCCGCTCCAGAGCGTTCCGGAACGTTCGGAGAGCGCTCCGGAACGCTCTGGAGCGATTTGTCCCGATCCCAGCCCTGTTTTACCCTTGCGTCCTCGCCCCATCGGCCCCGGGCGTCGGAGTCGGCCCAGGAAGCCCTGCGGAAGGCGAGAGGCCTCCTCAGCCTTCTGGGAGGGGCAGCGCCCTCGCCTGCCCCCCCGGGGGCGCGTCGCCGACAGCAGAAGCCGGGGACACGAGCTCCTCCTCCTCTCTCCTCCTCCCTTCCTCCTCCTCCTCCTCCTCCTTCTCCTCCTCCTCCTCCTCCTCCTCCTCCTCCTCTCCTCGTCCTCCTCCTCCTCCTCCTCCTCCTCCTCCTCCTCCTTCTCCCGGCCCTTGGCCGCGGGCCACGGGCTTTTCACTTCGGCCTCCGCACCTGGGCGTCCGAGGGCCCTGCGCCCCTAATTACCGCGCACCCTCGCGGCGCGGCCGCGCTGTTTTGGGGACGTCGGGGCACGCAGCTCTTTCAGGAGCGAAAGAAGGACGTACACGTACATGAATCCACGCTGTTTTCGAGAGTTCGCATTGCACGATTGTTCGTATCACGCGGCAGGTCTCGCGGGTCAAGGGGCCGCGTTCATGTACATAGCTGGGCGCGTACGTCCTTTGTGGGGTCCCTACTCTTGACCACGCCCGTGCTCCTGGCTGCCTGTGCCGGGCGCGCGTTGGCATGGATCAGGGATCCGTGGATCTGGCCTAAGTCAAGGGCTTAATAAACGCCCCTACCCTGGTTTACGAGGCGCTGTGCGCTGAAACTCCTGTGGGCTGACAGGGTAAATCCTGCGTGATGTGCGGCGTCCTGGCATCCTCTAGGCTTTGGGGGTTCCCAGGAGGTTTACAGACCACGCACTTGTAACCCAGGGTAGGGTCGTTTTTTCATCCCTCAACGAATGGCGCCAGATCCATGCATCGGGGGCGGCACCCCCGAAACAGGAGGGCGGTGCCGCCTTGCCCGGCGACGGGGCTCGCCGCCTCACCACGGACACCGAGCCCGTGGCCGACTCCACGCGTCGCGAATCCATGTTTCAGCTTTCTCTCGAGTGAGCGTAAGACCCGGGGTTGCCAGGACTCGGGTTCGCCATCGCTTTTTGACGACCGCGCCTCGGATTTGGACGAGGAGGAATTTCGTGGGATGTCTGCAGCGGGAGGCCTCGTCAAAATGCAGGCTCGGCCTCGTCATTTTTTTGACGACCTCGTCGGGGATTTCCGAGTCTTTTGTACCCAGGTCTTACGTCCCCCTGATTCTCGGTCGTGTGCCCGCTCGCGTCGTGTGCCGCACGCGCTGCTCCCTTCGACCCCGCGCGCCTCGCGGCCCCTCGCTGCCGCCGCCGCCGCAGGGGCGAGCTCAGCGCTGCGTCGTTCAACGACGAGGTGCGCGAGGCCACAGCCGAGGCGAGCGCTCTCTCTTTCGGTGTCTTTCGGGGGCCAGCAGCTTCGGTGCTCGTGGTCGTCATCATCACCAGCATCACCGGCATCATCAGCACCACCGCCATTGGCGCCACCACCACCAAGCATCACTGCCATCATCATCAGCATCATCATCACCATCATCATCAACATCATCATCATCATTATCATCATCATCATCAGCATCATCATCATTGTCATCGTCATCGTCATCATCATCATCATCGTCATCGTCATCGTCATCATCATCATCACCATCACCATCATCATCACCATCATTATCATCATCATCATTATCAGCATCACCATGATCATCATCATCATCATACTCCCATCATCATCATCAGCAGCATCATCAGCAGCATCCTCAGCACCAGCATCAACATCAGCATCATTATCATCATCATCCGAGGAGGAGGAGGAGGCGGGTAATAGCACATCGCCATCATCATATCATCACCAGCTGAGGATGATGCGTGGGAGGAGAAAGAGGAGTAGGAGGAAGAAGAGGATGGTGATGATGATGATGCTGCTGCTGATGATGATGATGCTGATGCTGATGATGATAGTGATGATGATGATGATGATGATGCTGCTGATGTTGATGATGCTGCTGCTGATGATGATGATGTTGCTGAAGATGATGAGGATGATGATGATGATGCTGATGATGATGATGCCTTTGATGATGATGGCTGATGATGATGCTGATGATGATGATGCTGATGATGATGCTGATGATGATGATGCCGATGATGATGATGATGATGATGATGATGATGATGATGCTGACGATGATGATGGTGATGATGCTGATGATGATGATGATGATGATGATGATGACGATGACAATTATGATAATGATGGTGATGATGATGGAGATGGTGATGGTGATGGTGATGGTGATGATGATGATGATGATGATGATGATGATGATGATGATGATTGATGGTTGATGATGATGATGATGATGATGATGATGATGATGATGATGATGATGATGATGGTGGTGGTGGTGGTGGTGGTGGTGATGATGATGATGATGATGATGATTGATGATGGTGATGATGATGATGATGATGATGATGATGATGATGATGATGATGATGATGATTATGATGATGATGATGATGATGATGATGATGATGATGATGATGATGATGATGATGATGATGATGATGATGATGATGCTGATGCTGATGCTGATGATGCTGATGCTGATGCTGATGCTGATGCTGATGCTGATGATGATGATGCTGATGATGATGATGATGATGATGATGATGATGATGATGATGATGATGATGATGATGATGATGATGATGATGATGATGATGATGATGATGATGATGATGATGATGATGATGCTGCTGAGGGGCTGCTGAGGAGGAGGAGGAGGAGGAGGAGGAGGAGGAGGAGGCGGAGGGCGGAGGAGGAGGGAGGAGAGGAGGAGGAGGAGGAGGAGGAGGAGGAGGAGGAGGAGGAGGAGGAGGAGCAGAACGAGGATGAGGAGGCTCACAGGCCGCGCACCGCCACCGTCGACACCACGCGGACCACCACCACCACCCTAGCAGCAGCAGCAGCAGCAGCAGCAGCAGCAGCAGCAGCAGCAGCAGCAGCAGCAGCAGCAGCAGCAGCAGCTGGGGCCCTTTGGGGCAGCCGCCCACCTCCGCCTGGCGCCCCCCCGCGAGGGGGGGCCCGCTGCGCGGCCGTGGCCCCCCTCCGCCCGGAGGTGCTCGGGTGCGGGGGCCAGGCTGACCAGGCCGGCGCCGCGGGGGGGAGCTGCTTCTCGGAGGCGGCGATGCAGTCAGCCCGCACAGTCAGGATGGGCCACCCTAAAACGACGCGAAGATCGGGACAACATCGGATCGGGATAGCTCGAAATCTCTGAGACTCGGCGGGTTTGGAGGAGGATGTATTGGGCGCCGCGGCCGCTCCAGAGCGTTCGGGAACGCTCGGAGAGCGCTCCGGAACGCTCTGGAGCGATTTATCCCGATCCTAGCCCTGTTTTACACCCGCCAAGGCTACCCGGGGCTGCCCCTGCAGTCTTCCCCGTCGGTCCCGGCGCCGGAGGCGGTTATGTATCGAGGAATGGCCCCCCCCTCAGTGAGGCCGAAACCAGCTGCATGCAGCAAATTTCGTACCCCCCTTTTCCCAATCCCCCCCTTTCGCCCGGCCCGATCTTCCCACCTGCCTCCTGCCTCCTGCCTCGCCGTCCTGTCCTTGGCCGCTTTCGCTGGCCGCGCCCCGCTCGCGGAGTGTCGGCATGGCCTTCCAGTGCCCTTGCGTCCATCCTTGCCGTGCGTCCTTTCTGTACAGGGAGGTTTTTAATTCATGACTTGCGCGCGCGGAGGGGGTCATTTTGCCTGGTCTGCGAGCATGTATAATTCTTCCAATGTCTTCCGTGCGCGCGCGCGCCGGGGCTTGGTTTTCCTACGGGTTGGCTGTAGGGGTGAACAGCCCAGGGGCGGGCATTGCACGTATTCGTCGGAGAGCCTCGCCGAAGACGATCACCATGGGCGCCAGTGGATACATGACATGCATTGCTCCCCTCGGGGCTATCCGCCCCTATCATCGCCTCCGATCTTCTCGGTACGATCTCGGTCGGATTCGGGCGAATGGGTCCTCTGCAAATGGGGTCTCGAGAATGTGCGCAGCAGTTCGTGCAGTCGTGCGTGCGGGATACGCCCGTCGTGCAATATCAGCCTTTGGCTGCCACGCGCCTTGCGCCACAGGATTAGCTATTGCATGTGTTTTTGCGACCCCAGTACGAAAGACCCCACTTGCCCAGAACTAACTCGGGGGTTGCTAGAGGTGCCTCTGGCCCAAGGTGCCCCCAGCTTTTCGCCCAGTTTGGGAGCCCCCTGGGCCTGGTGAGGGGTGCTCTGCAGGCCGTGGGGCCTCCTCGAAAGTCCGCACCTTGGGCCAGGGGCACTTCTGGCAGCAGTCGCCGTGGACGTCTTCCGCTTGAGGCGGAAGGCCGCCTGCCCAGCAGCGGCCGCTGTCGGGTTTGGACAACATTCAGGAGGAAAAAGAAACACACAGACACAATCAATCCTCGATTTCCCAGAAAATATGGGAAACTATGGGAAGTGGGCGGGAAGGCAGAAACCCAGAACATATGGGAAACTATGGGGGATTGTTTTATTTGTGTGTATTTGTCTGTGTGTCCTGGGGCCCCTTCAAACATGTGCTGCTGGTCATGGTACCAGCGACGCGGCGCCCATCCACCGCCACCCTCTGCTTCGACCCCCTGCCGGCGGCCCGCAGAGCAGGAGCTCGACCCTCCCCCGGCACCAGCGGCTCGTCCCGCGCCGTTCCCGGAGGCGGTCCCGCGGCCCGTGGAGGGCCCCGCGAGGCCCAGGAAAGCAGCACACAGCTCCCTGGCTCGGGGGCGGCAAAGAGGGGGGTGATGACTAGGGGGGGGTGGATTTCATGGCGCGGGCCATGATATTTCCTCAGATTTCATGGCGCCTCTTCTTATTTCATTACGTCCCTGGCCCCCCCGCTGGACCGCGCACATGCCGCCGGTCATGATTTGCACCCCCCCCTCTTGGACACCCCCCTCTTGGCCGCTCCCGAGTGGAGGGCCCCGCGAGGCCCAGGAAAGCAGCACACAGCTCCCTGGCATCGCTCGGACGTGTGCACTTTTTCTCGGCGAGAGCCCTCGAGGACCATCCTGGACCGTCGAGCAGCAAAAAGCGCGCACGAGACCGAGCAGTGCACGGGAAACGGGCGTCCGAGCGACGGCAAGACTCGGCACCCGCTTCCCTCGGGACCCGCTCCCAGAGATCCGCGGCCCTGCTCTTTTCCAGTGCGTGGCCCACGGGGGGCACGGCGAGGGGCCCGGGGCCCGAAGACATAAAAAAAAATGGGCGTGCTCGATTCGGAGCTCGATTTTCTGCATCCCGATGTTTGCCAGCCCCGAACTTGTCCCTGTCCCTAAGAGTGACACGCCCGAAGGCGATTGACAATCTCAGGGGTCCGCCCCCAAAAGAGAAGGGCATCCCTGAGATTGGCATCGTGAGGAGGAGAATGCCCAGAGGGATATGTTCCAGGCTGGTAAGGTGTCGCCGAGGCGTCGCCGATGCGTCGGCAGTGCGGCTCGATCCTCTTCGACCCCATCGGCTCGTGGCCCCCCACGTAGGTGCGGCCTCCTCTCTGCGGGAGAGGCCGGGGGGGAGCGACGTGGGAGCGAAGAGAATCACCACCTACCAAACCACCCCAACCCAACCCGAAGGCCTCCATGTGCCCTCGATTTCCAGTGGGGGGGGGCCGGGGAACATCGAAAAAACACGTGTGGAACCCATACCCCCCCCAACCCGAAATTTGGGTCTTCGGGTTGGGTTGGGGGTGTCTGGCAGGTAGCCAGAGAAGAGTGGCGTCGGCTGGCAGCAGTTTCTGCTCGTTTTGGCCTGGGCTCGTCGCCGGGGGCGGGGTTCGCCTGAGACAGCCGAATTCGCCTGCCCAACAGCGGCCGCAGCTGTTTTTCGGACAAAGTTGTTATCGGGTGTAGCGCCCATGTTCGGCACCCACATCGTGGGAGAGAGTCGACGCAGAAGCATCGGCATGCTCACAACCTTTGAAGGTCCGCGCGGATTTCTTGGGTCGGTGTTGGGGATGCCTTGGCGGCCCCTCTGGCGCCGATCCAAGAAGTCAATCCAAGCGGACCTCCGACAGTGTATATTTCTGCGGTTTTGATCATTGCATACGCGGGAGAGCGCTCTTCTCGTCAGCATCGTCAGGCCTGTGCCTGTTCCCAGTGGGCCAGGGCCCCCTGGAGGCACTGGCCCGACCCCCTCCAGGTGGGGGGGGGGTCGGACGCCGCAGAGCCGGGGGGGGTGCGACATCCGTCCCCGGCTGGGGGGAGAATGGACGGCGAGAGAGTCACCGTGTGAAGGAAGCGGGTCGCGGAGGAGCCCAACAAACCCAAAAAAACAAAAAACAAAAAAAACAAAAAAACCTGTGACATTACCAAAAAGAACAAGAATATAAAGGTTTTCGGGATTCTGATGGTCTGGGGCCTGGGTCGGCGGGAGGGCCTCCCAGGAGTGCGATTGCCGAAACCTATTAAACAATAATGGAAACGCGTCTTGGAGCCACAGTTGTCGGTCCTTCGGGCCCCTGGCACAGAGCGCCCTGGGACGAAGAACTGGTCGTGGGAGAAGGCCCGGGGTCCAGGGTCCGTATTTCGCAGGACCTTTTTCCCTTCACGCTGAAGAGAGAGAGCCCCTCTCGACGTGATCGAAGCAGGGACGGAAAGAACGTGGATGGAGAGAACGGGGGCCAAGAGGGTTCTTCCGTCCTCCTCACCTCGTCTTGCTGCTTCTGCTGCTGCTGCAGCTCTTCCTCCTCCTCCTCCTCCTCCACCTTTTCCTTGCCTCCAGCTCCTCCTCCTTGCCTTCTCCTGCTCATCCTTCCTCACCTCCTGCCCCTCCAGCTGCTGCTGCTGCTGCTGCTGCTGCCGCTGCTGCCCCTCTTCCTCCTCCCCCTCGAGGATCGAGTGTCGAGGTTCTTGGACGTTTTTGGCCATCCTGGATCTCTGGGCCTTCGGAGGCAACCTGAAGTCTCCGGAGGCCTCCGTGGACTGGTGCTTCAGATAGTCGATGCCTCGCCGAGCAGTCGCGGCGGTCGACGGGGAAGACTTTGGCAGATTCGGAGAGGTCGGCGTGGAGGTTTCCTTGTCTCGAATCCGAAGAACGACATTACCGAAGCTCTCGCAGCTCCAGATGTTTTTTGCTGGCTCTGTTTTTAGAGGTGCGACGGACCTCCCTCTACGGCCACCAGCCGATGGCGAGGCGCTGCCTCGGCCGTCGGCCGCTTGGGTTCGCCGGGCCGCAGAGACCTTCCGGCGCAGCACAGGCGCCGGCAGCGACCGCCTCAATCCCTGGAATCAGAGCGTGAATTACCTACCCCGCTTTCGCTTCCAGGCAAAACCAAGCCATACCACGCGCCTCCTCGTCAAGCGGCCTGACCAGTACAGGCTGCAATTTGGCATCGCTTGGTATCTCTTGGAAGCGAGGGTGGTCAAAAGCGAGGTAGGTTTGTTTGCCCCCTAAGGAAGGCCCTCGGACCTCAGCGACCGCCTCCTCGAGGCGGTCGGCCTCGCGGGCCCGCTGGCCCTGCCCAGCTCGGCGCGGGGCAGCGGGCGGGCCCTGCCTGCGCCTCTCCCCGAGGCCCGCCCCCTCGTGCACGACGGGCGGGCCCCCCCCCCCCCCCCCCCCGCGGCACGCCGCGGCCGCGCGCGGCCTGCCGCTGCCCCCCCGCGCTCGGCGGGCTCCCCCCTCCGTGCGCCGTCCGCGTCGCTGCGGCCCGGCGCCGGCTCCGACCGCGTCGCGCGCGTAGGGGGCCACGTGCGAAGCCTGCTCAGGAGGGAGAAAAATACAGACACAATTGATCCTCGATTCCCCCGAAGATAGGTGCAAATGGGGGAAGTGGGGGGGAAGACAGAAACCCCGAAAGTATGGGGAACTATGGGGGGTCCTTTTGTTTGTGTGTATTTATTTGTGTGTCTCAGGGCCCCTTCACCTGCCCCTGCCTCCCACGATCTCTGAGGGGGAGGGTGGGGTGCGCTCAATTCGGGAGCTCCCGAGCGAAGGGAGCCCCACCCTCCCCCTCGGAGCTCGTGGGGGGCAGGGGTAGGGTTCGCAGGTGGCCCCCTACGCGCTCGCCGAGCCCGCGACGCCCCCGCAGCGCACGGCCCATGGAGGTCCGGGGGCGGCGTCGGGAGGGCTGGCCCAGGCTTCCGTCGGGCCTGTCCCTCTACGGGAGGAGTACTTCCAAAAATGGCAGAAGAGAACAGTCCGCAGACGATGTTCTGATTTTTGTTGCCTACCGTTCTATTTCTTTTGCCAACGCCGCAGCGCGTGGGCGAAGAAAAATGCTGCCCGCCTGAAATCTCCGCTTTGCGGGAACGGCGGCGCCTGTGCGGCCTCTCAATCTACATCGCCAGCGGCTGGGGCGGAGTAGGAGCAGCAGCAGCAGCAGGGGGAGGAGGAGGAGGAGGAGGGGGGACGATTGTTTGATGTTTTTGCTTGCCGTTTGATTTTTTCTTCTCAAGCCGGCCTTTAGGAGGGCATGCCCGTCCTGAGCCCAGGCCCAGATCTCCGAGGGTTCGGCTCGTCAGGCGGCATCTGCTCGTGGGTTCTGGCCTCCGTGGCCGGCCCCTCGGGCCCCGGGAGAGCCTCAGAAGTGAACCCGGGACGGAAGCCGGCGCCCGGGGAAGCGGTTTGCACCTCTGGGGCCGCGGATTGTCGGAAGCTGGGCGAGGGCTGCTAAAACCGTGGCTGCTAAAACGGCCCTCCCGGAAGGAAAAAACAACTTCCCGGAATGAGGCGCGGCACGCGAAACAGTCAACGGGCTTCTTCCCGGAAGGACGAAGACAACTTCCCGGAGGTCGATTTTAGCAGCCACGGATTTAGCAGCCCTTGCCCGGCTTCCGAGATTGGACAGGTCATGCTGGGGGGATGTCAGGGAGGCCCGTTCGTCGCCCATCGGGGCCTGGGTCCCCCCAATTCCGTCCAGGAGCGCGCGATTTCTCCATCGCCGCGGCTGGTCGCCCATTTCATGTTGCTGTCCCCCCCCCCCCTGCGCAAGTCCCATCCTTTCGACCCCCACCAGGAGTCTCGAATGCCCCCCCCCCTGTCTGCCGGGGGAGGTCCGCTGGGGCGCGTCGTGACCACCGAAGGCCAGCTCGGCGGAGCATGCCAAGGGGAGGGGGGCTCCCGCGCTCCTGGTCCGCACCTTCGGGCAGCTCGCTGAGGGTAGGGCCCGTCTCCCCCAGAGATCCAACCGATGCTGCTGCGGCTGGAGCCCACTTGCCATCGCCGCGGAGGGTGCTAAGGGCTAAGGAGATGGGGGGGGTGATGTCAGAAGTGGATGCTGAAGTGGGTCTAATTAAGTGGAAGCTCGTGATCGGGCTGCAAGTGCCCTGAGTGACCCAGGGGGTGAGATGACTCCTGTTAGGCCACGTGGGGCAAGTGGGCTACATGTGCCCCGAGTGGCTGCGGGGGCCTCGACATCTCCGCCATGTGGGCGCCACCTTGGGCGGTGATGCTCGCTGGTCGTTGAAAGTAGGCATTTCCGAATTCCCAGATCCCAATCTATTTTCCAGGCGCCCTCTTGCCTCCAGAGTCGAGCGGTTGCCCTTCGTCCCTCCGCTTCAGGGGGCGGGCGGAAGTCCAAGCTGCTATTCAGCGCCTTCCTGCTTCATGCTTCTGCCCGCCTCTTCCCACAGCCGGGTGCTCAAGCACACCCTCAGAGGCGTCGTGAGCCTTTCTGTCCCGTCTCTGGACTGGCGGACCGCCCCGCCCCGCCCCGCCCCGCTCCGCGCCACTGCCCCCGCTCCCTGCGGGCAAGGGGGCCCCCGCCGACGGCGTCGTCGCGGCCTGGGGGTGGGGAGGAGGCAGAGGAGGAGGAGGCGGAGGAGGAGGCGGAGGAGGAGGCGGAGAAGGAGGAGGAGGCGGAGGCGGAGGCGGAGGAGGAGGAAGAGGAGGCGGAGGAGGAGGTGGAGGCGGAGGCGGAGGAGGAGGAAGAGGAGGCGGAGGAGGAGGAGGAGGCGGAGGAGGAGGAGGAGGGGAGGAGGAGGAGGAGGAGGAGGCGGAGGAGGAGGAGGAGGAGGAGAGGAGGAGGCGGAGAGGCGGAAGGAGGCGGAGGAGGAGGAGAGGAGGCGAGGAGAGGAGGAGGAGGAGGAGGACGAGGAGGAGGAGGAGGAGGGAGGAGGCGTGGACGACACCCCAGGTGCGGCCCCCGGGGGGCCCGTCCACCGCCCCCCCCCCCCCCTGGCCGAGCGGCGAGCCCACGCCCCCGCGCGTCGTGGCAGAGAGCAGGTCGCCCGGTCTTGTTCGGGCCCCTCTCCGCCTTCCTGCGCGATCCTCCGGCCACGTCTACTCCGACCCCATCTAGGAGGCCTCTAGTCTGGGGTCGGGGGTGTGAGGTCCGTCCCTGATCTGCCTCAAGGCACTGGGTGGAGAAACAGGCGCGGACACACAAAGCTGGGAACCTGGCTGGGAAGTGGAGGGGGAGACGAGGAACCAAGTGAACCCGGTGCGACCCCAATTAGGGGTCAGTTTCCTAGTGCATGGGCGCAGTGCTTGGAATTGCTTGGCA
Source organism: Prorocentrum cordatum (assembly GCA_963575745.1). Lineage (NCBI taxonomy): Eukaryota > Dinophyceae > Prorocentrales > Prorocentraceae > Prorocentrum > Prorocentrum cordatum. The sequence goes on from CAUYUJ010001011.1 coordinate 98,958, forward strand.
TTGCTTGGCATTGCTTCGCACTGCCCAGGAACCCGAGGAACCCGAGGAATCCCCGGGGAACAGGCAACGTGCCCCCCCCGAGGCACCATTCTTCTAAACCAAGTAGGAACCCCTTGGGCTAGCCTGATGGGCGAGCGAGCGTATGGGGAATCCTGGGATGTGTGTGTGTGTGTGTGTGCGTGTGCGTGTGCGTGTGCGTGTGCGTGTGTTTGTTTGCGTGCCCTGGGCCCCTCCTGCGAGGTCTGCGATCAGTTCGGTCTGGGCGGCGGGGGCGCGGCGCGCGAGGGCGCCCTGGTGCCCTGGCGCGATGGCACCAAAGAGCTCTCAAGCTGTGATTGCGCAATTTTTCTGCCTGGCTCCAGGACGTGTCTTGCGACTTCTAGATTCGAGCCTCGGTGGCGAAGCACGGTTCGCAACGCATTCACGCAATGATCACGCATACCTGCACACCTGCATGGCAACGATGCTCGGCTCAAATGTGATCAAAAACTCACACTCGAGGCGGGCCAGGGGCCCGAGAACTCCCCCCCTCGAGGCACGCCTCGCGCGCATCGAAGAGGCGCTGCTGCCGATCTGGCGCCGCCCCCGCCCCGCCGCGGCGACCGTGCTGGTCGATGTTGATCGGCCACGCGCAGAGGGGGGCAGGGGGTTGGGGGACGGCTTCCTAGAATGAGGCTGCTTCTCAGAAGTCGCTGGCCCTGTATCTATAGACCGGGCCCGCGCCTTTTCAGAAGCAGCCTCTTTCTAAGAAGCCACCCCCCTCTCTGCACCCCCCTCTTCGCGTGGACGAGGTCGAGGGAGGGGGGGGGAGCAGAGGTGGGGTACAGTCGGGGCCCTGAAGAAGGAACCCTTTTGGTTGGGGAGGGGCTCCGCGTTCCTTACGTGTTTCGCAGCTTGCCTCAGGTTTCCCTTAGGTTTTCGATCGGAAATCGAGGTTTAACTTATGGAAAAGAGGCGCCTCGTTCCTTATTTAGGGTTCCTTAGGTCAAGGCCCCGACTGTACAGCCCATGCGCTGAAGTCAGGACCACTTTGGACTCACGAG
>CAUYUJ010001012.1:0-87500 GCA_963575745.1 Prorocentrum cordatum
ACCGAAAGCCCCAGAGACTCCGCTGCCATGAGTGCCAAGACGTGGCCTTGTCAAAGACCTTTGTGGGTCTCACGCGCCTGAACGGCCTCTGGTGAGTCGCGCGAGGAAACAGCGGCAGCGCACTCGCCATCAACCGCGCCCACTTGCGCAACTGGTCGATGGTCCAATCTAACTGTTTGGCTTCGGCATCCGACGGGCGCGCATACAGCTCGATGGCCTTCTTGGCCTCGAGATCTGCTCGCCAGTTGGCCTGGCCAATCCTACGCTCTGGTTGAGCCAGCGCATCTATCACTTCGAGCTTGCGACGCGCAGGCGTGTGAACAGCTGGGGCAAACTTATTTTCACACATATGGATCAGGGCACCTCGCCCTAAGCCTCCGTACCTTTGCTTCGGGGACATTTGTTCGAGGGGGCCTTTGTTGTGCAGCTTGACCGCATTCATGTAATCACTGTAACACTCATGGGCCAAACTCGGCAGGAATATGGGCAGAAGCGCCAGCTGCAACTGCTCAGCCGCCTGGCTAGTCTGGGGCAAGGAGGGCCACGCCACTCCCCGCGCAACAAACTTCTGGCGGCCTTCGGCATCAAAGAAAACCCAGGAATACGCAGCTCCGGACAGCTCCGAGATACTGTGTGGTATGCATGATCCATCCCCCGCCTGGTAGAGTCCCGTGCAGTCAAACTGCGACCACTCCACCTCCTGTCCATCCTCATCGTACAAGACAGGCGCATGCTCATCACTAGGGCTGGGCCAGCTGTCAATCGGGCGCAGCATCTTAAGACCGTCGTGCAACGAATCGCCACTGTCAAGGACTTCGCGGCAGAAGTTAACCGATACCTCCGCCTCCTCTCGAGCCGCCGCAACATCCTGATGCTGACGCTCGTAGATACGGTGCCTGACCGAGTAAGGTCTCTGGCACAGCGGGCACAGTCCTAAACAGAGGTACCCCGACCTTCGAGCCCGATCCTCAGTCCACAAACCTTCACGAAAGGCAGTTTTAACCAAATACTTCCCCTGGGCACTCAAACCGATCCCTTTGGTCCGAGGGTTCACAATCCGACGCGCGGGTTCAACGCAAACCCTAGCCCCTGAGGGCCACCCAAGTTTTTCGGCTAAAGCTCCCTCATGGTGTCTCTGGACACCTCGTTCCAACAAAAAGCAAATCATGGAGGGAGTGGTGTACAATAAACTGTGCTCGATGCCCTTATCATCGATCCACTGCAGGGGGTTCACAGCCGACCACCCTATCCTACACAGAGACAGGTGCATCCTACTGATCGGACCACGCGATTAAGCCCAAGTGAGTCCGTCCCTCTTGACCTCCCTCCACATCGCGCACAGGCCCTTGACCGAAAACTGCGCATGGCTAGGCCTTGTGACAGCGCTCCACACCGCCTGAGCCCAAGCTATCGCTGGGGCAACCATGCTCCTCCACAGCGGGTCACCAACCAAGGCAACCTTGGCACGCATAGAAACACCTGCATGCCTTGGGGCCTGAAAGGACAACAGAACACGCCTCGCTCGCTTGAGTTCAGCATCAGTCATGCCAGCTATGGCGTCCCCAAACGTGCGCGCCGGCTTGACGCCAGTCGTGTAAATCTTTCCGATTCGGCCACGATCCCTTGGTAAAGCACGCTGGTATCGCTTCAAGACGCGATGCCGCTTGACCATATCTTGGAAACGTTTGCGCCTCTTGGAGAGATGTCCCCTCCTACACCGTTTACCCCCAGGGGCCAAATCGCAGCCCAAAGACACGACATGAGTACCAACAGCCCCCGCAAGGAGTCCGAGCCGCATCCCAAGGCGACGAGCAGTGTCAGGGTCCGAGGCAAACGTAATTAACTTATCTGGCGCTACATTCACCCCAAGCTCCTGGGTGAACACGCTGCGAAGGTCCGCCGCCGCCGAGACCAGCGACTCAATGACAGCTTCCTTCGCGCCGCAACTGCTGACAGTGTCGTCGTCAATGTACGAGGACAAATCCACGCGCGGGTTACGACTCACGAAGCCGTCGAAAGGCTCCATGGCATACGCCCGCACGAAAATACCGTTGAAGCACGATCCAGCAGGTAGCCCACTGGTAGCATACTGCACTGCAAGGCTGCGGTCCGATCCTAACCTTAAGATCCTCGGGCCTCGCCAAAAATTGACAACCATCTTGATGCTGACTGGTTCAAGTCCCCAACCGCCAGGCTTCGATCCTGGAGTCTCTGGAGGCCGAAACTTTCATAATACTTGGTGCCGTCCCAAGAGAACCCAGCCGTGACTCCACCGCCTTCCACCTGGGCTTCGGCCTTGATGGCCTGACCCCACGCGCAAGCTTCCGCCGACTTACCAGCACCAAAGGCCCAATACCTCCTGGGGTGAGTGTCGTTGAGAGGGGTGAGGTGGGGGCGCCTTAACTTCTCCCACAAACGCACAAGGGGCCGAACAAAGCAAAATCGGACGAAGACCACCCTTGGGCTTCTCGAGCAGGGGGAACAGCATCCAGTACGAAGCCCGAGGGAACAATCCCAACTTCTCAGACGCTTGAAACAGGCAAGCCAGGGTGTCCAACCCTTCATCACAGAGAAAAGCAAACTGCCGCACGCGCACCCCATCAAGGGACTGAGTCGTGTGCGGCGAGAAGCTCTTGGCCGCAGAACGCATAGCCTCAGGGCTGAGGCGATCGAGACAGCGCCTGTCAGGCACCTCGACAGGAGGAGGGGAAAAAGGAAGAATGCCAAAAAGTCCCAAGGACCTCAGCCTCCTTGGCCAGCAAAACACGCGGGTCCGACGTAAAAACACCAGGAGATTTCTTGGTCACCGTGGGCTCCCATTTAACCTTAAGACGGGCGAGGCGGTGCATCTTGCGGGCTGACCCCTGCAAGGCTTCAGCCTGCCATTGATCCCACCCTTTCTTTTCCTTCCCGTCTAAGCCTTCTCGTGCCTCCGCGAAGTCCTCCCCCCACCCCGCCAGAAACTCGGCAAACTGGTCGACCCAGTCGGCTGGGCCGCGCAGGGAGCGCGGCCACGCGGCCATCTCCTGGCGGGCCTTGGCGACGGTGACATCAAGCCTAGTCGAGAGGCCTTCGGCGTCGAAAGGTTGAGCAACAATATCAACGGTGCTACAGGCCGCCTGGACCTCTGACTGATCCACTAACGCACTCATCTGAACCACAAGCCTCTGGCTGGCGTTAAGGAGGTCCTTAGCATTCTGCTGCAACCAGACCCACCCAACCCAGACACGGACCTCATCTTCCTCCTTCCTCTGAGGGGGCGCTAGAACCGAGGCCCACTGGGCGACCAAAGGGGGGCCTTTCTTACCCTTCCTACGCACCGGGGTATCTAACTTACTCTCGAGCTCAAGTTCCATGGCATCCGAGAAAGCTTTCCAAGCGACGTCCAGCGCAGTCCACGCAGTACTCACCGCTTGGTCACTGGCGACGAGGTTGGCGTGTTCAGCTTGTTCACGCGCCTTCGTCCAATCGGCGCTACGATTACTTGGTCCCACAGGGAGTTCAGCGGGGAGCCTCTGGTGACTAGTGTACACGAGCTGGTGCAACTTGACAGCCCCAGGCCTGGGATGCAGTTGGTCAGGTCGGTGGGGCCTCTTGGCCCATGAGCTGTCTACATTGACCACCTGCGCCAACTTGCTGAAGGCCGTGGACGCGAGAAAATCAGCAATCTTGGTATTTGCCTGCGGTGTCGCGCACGTGGTGGACTCGGGCTGCAACCCCGCGCGTCGCGGCAGAGCAGACATCTCCAAACATGCTGAGCCGAAGTTCCCATCAGCCCCCAGCAGTGCTAAGTGCGCTCCCTCCATGATCTGACCTGCCATGCGAATGATATGCAAGTTACGCTGGCTGAGACCTTCACCTGTGTAGAGATACGCACTACCGACCAACAACGGGGGCCACTTGGGAATATCGATCATGGCGAACACGAGCCTGTGCGCTACTGCAACGCCACGAGGTAAAAAGTCTGGCCACCTTAGTCCAACTGTGACTCTGGCGAAGATGGCAACTCCAGCAGACGTCTGCCCCTGAGCACATGCAACGGCAGGTTAGCACAAAACGTTCCAGCCCATTGCCTTGGCTGAACTCACACGCTCCCCGAGCCGCTCTTCGTCGAACCCGATCTCCTGAGCATACAACACGAGGGCCTTGGACGAAGCTAACATCTTCTTGAGTGTGCCCCAGCTGTTCCCGTTATAGCTTTCAAAAACATGGGCCGTATCGATGCCCTCTAAACGGGGGGCGGCACGTGGCGGACAGCCAACACCATGCTTAGTAAGATTGGAACCCGTGCATCTAGGCAAAAGGTCAAAAGCTACCCCTCGCGAGCACACTCCGCTGGGGTCGTGGAAACCATCACCTGACACGGGCGGCAGGCGCAAGTCATCTGGCTGCTGCTCCAGGCGCAAGTCATCTGACTGCTGCTCACAGAGCCGCCGCAAAAGAAACCAGAGAGCATGCATCACTCGAAAATTCTACTGCACGAGCCAGCGCCGCGTGAAGCAGCAATCGAACAAGCACAGACCCACATCGTCAATGACCGAGCTCCTCCAGTGTGTGGCGCCAGCGAACACATCCTTACCGTCAAAGCTGAGACGTTTTGGGACGCTTCGCTCTCGCCCCCATGATCGCCTCCAGGACAGCCCTCTTGTCGCCCTTGTGCTTCTCCCAGAAGTCGCCAGCCGCCTGCTCATCCACGAACATGTCATCAAACTCGTCTGCTGGCACTGGCTGGTCCACGTGCGCCGCGCCAGCCGAGCCCTCAGGTGGCGCCACAGGCGTCGCAGGACGTTGAGCTCCAGGTGTGACGTGGAGGCGGAACAGCTTTGCGAACTCCTTGAACGGTTCGGAGTCCACCATCGCCTTGATCTCCGCATTGCCATCCAGGAGCTCCTGAAGGACGCCGAAAGTGTCATCTGCAGGCGACTCACCAAGTGGCAACGTAGTAACCAACCGCCGTTGGAGCTCAGCGCATTCCTTCTGAATGGTGTCGCGCTTCTGCACCAACTCCGTCTTCTCCTTTTGCAGCTCATCCAGCCTCTTAGTGATGTCGGTGACCTCCGACTCCACCTTGACCAGACGCGCCTTGCACCTGTTGAGCCTGTGCCCCACATTATTGTGCTGCGTGAGGTCAGGCTTGCGGGCTTCAATCTGCGCCCTGACGCCACGGAGGTTCTCCTCCAGCATCGCCTTGGCCGCAGATGCCGACTCGCTCTTGCACGCAGCGATGGCCAGCTCCAACTGTGCGGCCTCCGCGCGCAAGGGATCCTCCGTCTCCTTCTCATCTTTGGCCGCAGCTGCAGGTCCACCGCCCCCACCGCCTTGTTGGGCAGAGGCCTTGGCACCACCAGCAAAGAACTTCTCCACTCGCTTGGTGAGCTCCTGCATCTGCTTCTCCAGCCTCTGCTCACGCTTGGAGCCCGCGGCAAGGGGGCGAGCACCGCCACCAAGGCCGCGAGCACCGCCACCGCCATCAGGAAACTGCTGCGCCCGCTTGAGCACCGCCTGGGGGGCGCTGGCGCCGCAGCGGCAGCGCAGGCGGCAAGCCCAGTTCGACGTGAGCCCGCACTGCTGGCAGCCCCAGAACGGCCTCTTGGGCCCCTGGACCACCGCTCCATCCATGGATGCCTCGATCCCGAGGCTCGAAAGACTGGGGGTTTGAGACACCCCAAAACTGCACAAGCCAGAAAGGCACGCGACAGCGACTGCCGCTCTGAAGACAGCTGTCGCAAGCTCAGGCCACCTGAGCCAGAACGGCTTGAGCCAAAATGGCTACGGAAGGAAACCCCAAAAATACCCCCCAAAGGGCAACAAACATACTCAAAACATAGTCCCCAGGCTATTTTTTGACTATGTTTGGACTATTTGGGGAGTATTTTCTATTTTTCGTCGTAAATCCCCCTGTAGGGGGACAGGCCCCACTCAATCGCAAGCAGCAAAAATCAGCACGGGAAGTTTTTCGTTATTTTCGGCCTCGGGGGCCCTCGCCGGGCCTCGGGACCGTCAACAAAAAGACTCAGGACGAAAACCGGTCCCGGGGAAGGGGTCGGGACTTCCAGGGACGCCGTCCTGAAAAAATCAGGACGTTGCATGTCTGGGAGGACATCTGAGAGCCGTCGGAAACAACTCTCGGCGGTGGACAGACCTCCCTTTAGTAGACCATCCTTTCGTGAAAACGGCCCGGGACCGAAGCCGACGGACCTGGGCCCGCAAAAATGACGTCCGCGACGCCCACTCGCGAAACGAACACAGCCAATTCGCTAATCGACGCGTCAGGGTAGGAGGTCTGTCCACCCCCGAAACTCATGGGAGCCTCCCATACCATCTTGTTAGGCTCTTGCGAATCGACGCTAGTCGACGCGCAAGCGACGCCCCTGTACGCGAATCGACGCTCATCGACGCTGGATTGGCGCCAGATCATCGAGTACCGGACGCTCAATCGACGCTAGCGCACTCCAAAGACGGACTTCCGCGGTACACGTGACTCCCATGATTCGAAACCTAAAGAACTTGCGGGCGGCCTTTCCAGAAGCGTTTCGGGCCGCCGCGAGCGCATCTGCGGAACGCGAAACGCCCTGGAACCCGTCCTCGTGGGCGTTTTTTGCTGGTAATTCTGGGTTTCGACCTCTGGCCGAAGGGTGGGGGAGGGGGGCGTCTGGGTCTGGGTCTGGGCCTGGGCCCGTGCTTCTAGCCGATCTGCTTCAACCAGTCCCGCAAGCAGACCTGGGGAACAAAAAGTGACATAAACATAAAAACTCGGAGGTCGGCGCGGATTTCTCGGATCGGCGCTGGAGGCGCCGCCAGGGGGCCCCAGCGCCGATCCGAGAAATCCGCGCGGACCTCCGAGTTTTTGTGTTTATGCCACATTTTGTTCCCCCAGGCCCGGCGAATCACCGCCACCCTTGCATCTGTGGACATGCCGATGTGGCCGAACGTTGGGCCAATTCATGGCCGAGCTATTGGACGATGCGTTCCGCCAGCCGTTGTGGAAACCCTTGGAGAATACCAGAGGAAGGAGGCGAGACTAGGAGGCGGAGAGGGAGGAGGAGGAGGAGGAGGAGGAGGAGGAGGAGGAGGAGGAGGAGGAGGAGGAGGAGGAGGAGGAGCCCGACTATCACCAGTTGCCCGAGGCAGCCCCCCAAAGCGGCCAAGATCTGGTCTACGCGGGGGGGGGGGGGGCAGAGGAGCGGGGGCCCGCGCCGACTCGGCGGCACGGTGCTTCCGAGAACGGATATGCTGTGTCCGCCTGCCCGGCGCACGCGGCCCTCCATCCCCCGCGCAGCGAGAGCATGACCACGACGCGCTCTCCTCTTTTGTTCAAGGGGCCCCAGGACACACAAGTAAATACACACAAACAAACATATCCCCAATGTTTTCCTGTTTTTTTGTTGGGTTTCGTCTTCCCCCCACTGCCCACATTCTCCTATACTTTCTGGGGAATCGACGATTCATTGTGTCTGTGTGTTTTTTCCCCTCCTGACTTTTGTGCTCCGCGGCTCTCGGCCTCCGATGGCCCGTGGTCGAGCACCCATGCCCCCGCACGCTGGCCTGTCCTCCCTCTGCAGCCCGGCGGCCTCCCGTGGCTGCAGCTGGAGCTCGGTCTATGGGAAGCCCCATGACACCACTTCGCTTCGCTCGCAGCTCGATGTCCCGTTGGACGAAGCTGTTCCATGACACCACTGCCGCGATTCCTCGCAGCCTGGCTCCCCGGGGGCCTGGACCGAGGCTTCCTCCCGACTACTCGCTTGGCGGTCCGGGTCGTGAGCTGATCTCGCCGGCCCTCCCTTCGCCGGGCGCTCCTCTCGCAGGCCCTCCCTCCGCCGGGCGCTGCTCTCGCCTGGGTTCCTGTTTTACCAGCCTGGAACATATCCCTATCCCTAAGCTGGGCATCACCTCATCACAATGCCAATCTTAGGGGTTCCCTTAGTTTTTCAGGGCGCCTCCCTAAGCTTGTCATCGCCTTTTGGCGTGTCAATCTTACGGATGGGGATAGGTTCGAGGCTGGTGACTGTTGCCGGTGGCTGCCTTCGACGGCGCTCCTCTCGCTGGGGAGGTCTCGCCAGCGCTCCTCTCGCCGGGCGCTCCTCGCCGGGCGCCGGTGTCGCTGGGGCTCCTCTTGCTGGCGGGTGGCTCGCCGCCGCCGCCGCCGACGTCGCCGCCGTCCCTCCTCCTCCTGCCCCTCCTGCCCCTCTCCCCTTCGCTTATCCCTCCTCCACTTCCTCCTCCTCCTCCTCCTCCTCCCTGATCATCCTTCTCCTCCTCCCTGCTCCCTCCTCCTCTCCTCTCCTCTCCTCTCCTCTCCTCTCCTCTCCTCTCCTCTCCTCTCCTCTCCTCTTCAGCTCACCTCTCCTCCTGGGCTGGTCGGGTCGGGAACAGGCGGGAATGGCGGCCAGCACGTGGAAGTGCAGTGCATAATCGGATGAGCACGCGTAAACCCTGATGGGCGCGTCGGGTCGGGCGGACACCAAGGGGAGGGGAGGGTCGGGTCGGGCGGGCGAGACACTATCAAAAGAGTTGTGCATAACCGAATGAGCACGCAAAAACCCGCACGGGCGTGTCGGGTAGCTAGGGCGGACCCTAACAGGCTGGTCGGGTCGGGCGGCCTGGAAATTCAAGTGATGTGCATCATCGAATGAGCATGAGCAAACCCTCACGGGCGTGCAGGGTCACGCGGACCCTCAAGGGCGGGTCGGGCACGCTGGGCGGGACATGAAGTGCATGCTGTGCGTCATCGGCAGGCAAGGAGACACCCTGACGGGCGGGTCAGGCCGGGCGGACCCTCACCGGCATATCGGGTGCAACGCGCGCCAAAACCCGAACGGTCGGGTCGGGCCTGGCGGGCGCACTCCAACGTCCGCGTCGTGCGAGCGGCGACGGCGACGGCCACGGCGACGACGGTCGGCGGCGGCCCCTTTCGCCGTCGGCAGCTCCTCTCGCCTCGCCGAGGGTGGGGTTCCCGTCGCCAGGCGGCGACAGGAGCGGGGCGGAGGGAGTCGTCGGCGAAAGGTGAGGCGAAGCCAGGGCGGAGAGAGAAAGGGGCGAAGATAGATCGCGAATCTCCGAGACCCATCGGCTCTGGAGGATGTCTCGGGAGCCGCGGCCGACTCAGAGCGTTCCGGAACGCCCTGGGAGCGATCCAGAACGCTCTGGAACGAATGTATCCTCGTCCTAGGCCCGTCCGAAAAGGAGAGGCCGCCCCAGTGAGGGTCACTGGAGGCCAAAAGTTCCCAAACAACTTCTGTCGTGAGTGTTGCCACGACGCGGGGATGTCAGGGACCGTCCATGGGCTGATGTACAATCCCCGAGCCCGAAGAGCAGAGGCCTCCTAGATGGGTTCGGAGTAATGGGGTCGGAGCATTGCGCCGCATCGGCGATGCATCGGCGATGCGCTGGCGACGCACCGGCGACGTCGACGACGCATCCACGACGTCGGCGTGGAGGAAAGTTGGCCCCACATCGAGCCGCATCGCCGATGCATCGGCGCTGCGGCGCGATCCTCCGTTCCCATCTGCTCCGACTCCATCTAGGAAGCCTGGGAAGTCCATGGGCTGACGGCTGACGTTTGGTTCCCGAGCCTTGTGTTGTTCCCATCGTACTTAAGGACCACATCCCAGAAATACTTTCGAGCACCCAGAAAAATCGAAGTTCCCAGGGCCCGACGCGTGACAACCCTCCAGTTTCCGCATTTCCCTGGTGCTCGATTTCTTTCTCCTGGTGGCCAAGGCTAAAGCAGGCTGGAACATCACAACCCGAGCCCCAGGGACGACGCGGCAAACACCACGGCGGGGCCGTGGGCCACCTGCCCACGAGATGCTGCGGCCTGCGCTGGAGGTGGGCCGCGCCGTCGCGGGGACCCCGGCGCGGGGGCCGCCCTTCCGAGGGGCCTCCCCGAGGGGGGGGGGGGCGGCGGGCCGTCGGAGAGCTGGCCGCGGCGACGCGCCCGCCCCGCCGGGACGGACGGAAAGGGGGGGGCAGCAGCGGAGGAGGGTCAGGCTGCATCCTCGGGGGGCCTCGTCTGTCCCGTCGCGGCCCCTTGTCTGCGTCGAAGCCGTGCCGACGCCCTGTGGGGCCTCATCGGATCTGCGTCGGGTCCGTGCCGAAGCCGCGCCGAATCCACGCCGAGTCCGCATGGAGCCCGCGCCGGGCACAACAGCAAATACAACTGTTCGGGACAGGCGAGGTCCCCGAAGATGCAACCCAAGAGGAGGGGAGAGCAGCTTATCTTAAATGAAGCAATCGCACGTTGCGATAGTACCCCTGATGATCATCAAAAACGCTTGCTGGGATGAAACAACACACGCTCGTTTGATTGAAAGCGGGTGCAACAAGTTACCAGGGTAGTCATATAAATCATAGATGCTTCATCTCTGCATGACTGAGACAAGTGTGATAGCTCATCTCCGCAGCTTGTTGTCTGACTACCACTTGTCATCGAAAATCACGTGTGACTTTTCATCCAACGTTGCTGGTTTTCACGGCGACGAATTTTAGAAGGAGGAGCTGCCACGAGAGAGGGGAGAGATGGGCGATTCCGAGGCCCCGCTCTGCGCTGCCTCGTCGAAGCGGCCGGCCACCCCCCTCCCTCTTACGAGGAAACACATGGAGGCATCGTGGGGCAGCTTCAAAGCCAACTTGCTCCAGACTCGCGTCGGATTTACGCTGGATTTGCCACCCTTGTACGTTGGACTGCCGTCCGAACATCGTCGCGCGAACGTCGTCCCAGACCTTACGGAGCAGGCGCGCGGATTGGGTAGCACAACTATTGCGCGCCGCGCGAGGCCTCCAACTACGTCTCCCCCCTGTCTCCTCCCCGCCCTCGCCGCCCCCGACAGAAGAAATACACAGACCAAGGAACAGGAAGAAACCTGGTACAACGCGAAGCGTGGAAAATCGTACGCTCTGGACAGCCTGAGCCCAGCATGTTCCAAAGACACGACAAAAGAGGAGGAGGAGGAGGAGCAGGAGGAGGAGCAGAAGGATGATAATGAGGGAAAGCCAGAGCGTGGACGGAGGAGGAGGAGGAGGAGGAGGAGGAGGAGGAGGAGCAGGAAGAGGAGGAGCAGGAGGAGGAGGAGGAGGAGCAGGAAGAGGAGGATAACGAGGAGAAGCCAGAGCGTGGACGGAGGAGGAGGAGGAAGAGGAGGAAGAGGAGGAGCAGGAGGAGGAGGAGCAGCAGGAGGAGGACAATGAGGAGAAGCCAGAGCGTGGACGGTGGAGGAGGAGCAGGAAGAGAAGAGGGGGAGGAGGAGCAGGAGAAAGAGGAGGAGGAGGAGGAGGAGGAGGAGGAGGAGGCAGATGAGGAGGAGGATAATGAGGAGAAGCCAGAGCGTGTCGGAAGAGGAGGAGGAGGAAGAAGAGGAGGAGGAGCAGCAGGAAAAGGAGGAGGAGAAGGAGCAGGAGCAGGAGCAGGAGGAGGAGGAGGAGGAGGAGGAGGAGGAGGAGCAGGACCCCTCCGGCAGGGAGCCTGGCGTGCGGGCGGCGCGCTGGGCCTTGTTCCAGAGGAACATCCAGATCGACAGGGCGCTGAGCCACAGCGCGGCGTAGGAGCACATCCTGCGGCGCGCCGGCCGGGGGGGATGAGCATCGTTGGACCGCTCCCTATCTCGGCGGCGCGGGGGGGGGAGATGCAAGGGAGAGGGCCTTCTCAGAAGGCGGCGGACTGCTCAGAAGCCCCCCGCGCCTTCCGAAGGGGCAGGCTCAGGAAACTTATCAGAAGGCCAGGGGACTTCCGCGCCCTCTGAGAAGGCCTTCTCCTTCGCACTCCCCCCCCTCGCTCGCCGCCGACTGTCTCCTCTGGCGCGGCCTGGGCCCCACCGTCCGCTTCACCCCTCCAGATGAGCATGTAGGCTGTTTCATCCGGGCTTCGAGCGGCCTCTCCCCAGCTGGAGTGGTGGGGCTGTGGGGACCGGGATGCGAACGGGGACGGGCACGGGGATCGGCGCAGCGACACTTGAGGGGAGGGGGCAGACCAGCCAGCAGCGGCCCTCCTCTGAGGCCGGAGGGCAGGGCAGGGCGACATCTGGAGGAGGGCACGTCGCTGTCGGGGATCTGTGAGAGGGGCGGGCCTGGGGCAGGAGGGCCCAAACTCGAGTCGAGAAGTCGGACCGGCGATCGAAGTGAATCGGATCGGCGGAGATCGGCAGCCGAGTCGGGAAACATCGAATCGGCGGACATCGGCAGGCAAGTAGGCCTACATCGAGAAATCGGTGCCCAAATCGGAACCCGAAGCCGAACCGAATCGGAATCGGAATGCATGGAAGTCGAATGGAATCGGATCCGAGGGATCGAAAGGAGCTCTGCTGGGGGGCGCGTGCAGCGGTCGCCGCGTCCACTCCAGAGCGCTCTCCAGAAAGGCTCTGACAGCGCTGCGGGGAGAGCTCTGGCGCGATCTACCCTCACCCTTGTAGGCCCCAGGCCGCCTCCTCTGCCAACGTCGGCCCTCGACCGTCCACGATCGAGGGAAGCTGCTGCCTCGTCTGCCAAGGCATGCTGGGCGCCATGGGCAATTGCTTAGGCCTCTGGGGACCCTTTGGGGAACTGCGAGAACATACACACATCCAGGGAGAGTCAGAATCAAGGCTGGGGGCAAACCTTGCCGCCGCACCACCCCCTCTCCTCCTCCTCCCCCTCCTCCTCCTCCTCCTCCTCCTCCTCCTCCTCCTCCTCCTCCTCCTCCTACTGTCAAGCAACTTGTTCATCCAGTTGTAGGGATGACGACCCCCAAGCGCCCTTACCTTACCTTCCTCCTCCTCCTCCTCCTCCTCCTCCTCCTCCTCCTCCTCCTCCTCCTCCTCCTCCTCCCCCTTCCAGGAGCAAAACAAAGGCGACGTGCGCGTTAGCAACATGAGTTCACACGCATTCCGAGAGAGCGTGCTGCGCGTGCGTTCGTGGCCTTGGGGCGGCCCTTGTCAGTTGGGGCGCCCGGGGCCGCCTTGCGCTTGTGGCGGCGATACATCGGCGAGGCGGCGCGATCCTCCGACCCCATCTGCTGCGACCCCATCTGGGAGGCCTAGATTTTGGTCGGACATGTCCTCCTACAGGCGGATTTGGGAGGAGAATGAAGAATAATGAAAAAGTGCAACAAAAGTATTTCAAAATAGCTCACAACATCGTCCCCAGACTATGTTCTACTATTTTTGAGCACTCCTCCTGTAGAGGGGCACGCCCGACTTAAGCCAAGATCCATTCCCATGGGGGCGTGTGCTCTAGGAGCCCCGAGATTTGACGGCGCGAAGCAAGCGCAACCTCGTGAGACATCACGACCAGGCCCCAGACCCAAGTGCATGCACAGATCAGTCATGGCAGGTTCCAAACAGATCAGAAGACTGGAGTGAAGTGGACTGGGGTAGACTGAATTTTACTCAACTGGAGTAGACTGGACTTGACGAGTGTGGGCTCTACTGCACTCTGCTCTACTCTAATCTACTCCACTCTAGCCTGTTCTACCCGACTCTGCTCTATCATCGGCCCTATTCTACTCTACCCTATTATACCCTGCGTTACCCTACCCTGTGCTAAAATACTCTACTCCACTCCTACTCTAACCGATTACGCTCTACTGTAAGGATGTCCTGCTCCATTCTTCTCGGATATACTCACCTCTGCTTTACTCCACGTTACTCTGGTCTTCTGTACACTACCCTGACCTACTCCACTCTGCTCTGCCCGACTCTATTATACCACCTACCCTTCTCTACTCTACCATCTACCCTACTCTACTCTGTTCTACTTTGTCCTAATCTACTATACCATACCTGCCCTACCCGGCTCTACCCTACTCTACTCCTGCTCTACTCGATTCTACTCGACTCATCAACTCCACTCCACTCTGCTCTTCTCCTCCCCACCCAGTGCTGGTCTACTCTACTCGACTATGTTTCTCTGATCTGCTCTACTCTGCTCGACTCAACACTGTTCTACCTGACTCTATTCCATCATTTAACATACTCCACTACCCTACTCTACTCTACTCTTCTCTGCTCTGCTCGACCACATCCTACTCTACCCTGCCCTCTCCTACCCTGCTCTGCCCAGACCTACCCTACACACATCGACTCGACTCTGGTATACCCTACTCTATTCTAATAGATACTATCCTACTCTACTCGACTCTACTTTACTCTGCACTACTGTGCCCTACCATATTCGACCTCACCCTACCCGCCCCTGCTCCTACTCCTACTCCGCTTGACCCTACCCGTACTCGACCCTACCAGACCCTACGTTTTCCTACCAAGCTCTATGTCACTCCACTCCTAGTCTACTTCACTCCACGATTCGCTCCTCTCCTCTCCTTAACTCTCCTCTACCCTGCTCCACTATTCTGCTCCACTATACTCCACTATACTCCTGCTCGAATATACCCTACCCCTACTCTATTTTACTATAATCTGCTCTCCTATACTCAGCTGTCACCTACTCTACTCTATTCTGTGCTAGTCTACTCCTGCATACACTACCCTAATCTACTCTGCTCTGCTCTACTCTACGTCTGGGATTGACGATTTCGGACGACCCTTGGGACGCCTCTGGAACAGCCACATGAAGCCATTGCAAGAGCAAAGGGACCACATGCAATGGCAGAGGAAGCCATTGCAGTAGCAAGAGAAGCCGGTGCAGCCATTCGATTTGGGGCAGCAAGGGAGCGCCGTTGGAACCATTTGGGGACGAATACTGGGGGGGGGAGGTCAGGGGACGTCGACGAGGACTGACGGAGGGGGCATCATGGTACCGACACCTCGACTCCCTGGACCTCTCCGGGGGCGTGCTCCAACCGGACGGCGAGAGGCCTGCAGGACGAGGAGCGGAGTCGGTACCCTGTCCTCCCTTGAGAGGCACGCCCGACAAGGGTGCGGAGGTACGGACAGCAACTGGGTACGACGCCCAACGGCAAAGTGCTGTCCCAAACCGACAGCGGTCGCTGATGGGCAGGCAACTTATCAGTCTCAGATGGACGACGCCCGCGGCGGCGCCGACGACAAATCCCAGTCGCCGCGGGCAGGGACGTTGCTGGCGCTCCCGGAACGGCCTCGGCGAGGCGCAGCTGATGGACGATGGCAGTGGAAAACACCTGAAACCATTCGGGGGCCCCCGCGAGTCATCCGCAGAGGAGGCGGTGTGGTCGCCACACCGCTTGTGGTTGCGTGACAATCGACCCTGTACCAACAAACACGTGACTGATCCTATAAAGCGAAAATTGACCACACCCTGTCGCTAAATGGTTACTTGTGCGCCACGTCTACATCGCAGAGCGGATGTGGGGCTGGGAAGGGGCATGCCACTCCTTGTGAAAATACCTGGCCCCGATAAATGGCCACCGTGATCGCCGCGGCGACCTCCGAAACCGACGCAGAAGGTTGGTTCGCGATCGGACCTCACGCAACGAGTTAAGGCCCCCCCGACTGAGCCGCAGCGGCGCCCACGGTGGGCGACTCTGAAGGGCGTGGTCTGCCCATGGTGCGGTTTGCAACTCGCGCCTTGGGGGGCGGGCGAGAGATCTCCGCCGCGCCCCAGCGAGGCCTGATGAGACCTTTGGCGCAGCGCGGTAACCCCTACGCGCCCCAAGCCACACCGGCCACACGCAAGAGTGACCCTGGGCAAGAGTGACCTTGGGTGCGCGGCGTCAGAGGGGGCGCGAAGAGGCCAAAACCAAGCGCGCAGGCCGCTGCTGTCGCGACTCCTTCAAAAAAAGGGGAAGGGGGGGGGGGGGCCCGTGGGCTCGCACCAAAGGTCACTCCGGCGAAGGTTCACTCTTACGTCGGGCTTCTACTGCCCTGGGTCAATGCCAACCTGGGCCAGCCAAGTTTTGCAGGATCCTGCAAGGTCCTGCGCGCTGGCCCGGTCACTGCACCCCTGGCTCGGCAGATCCTGCAGGATCCGGCGCTCTGGCTGACCCACGTTTGCACCGATCCCCGTCTCAGGGCTCCCGATGTTGAGCAGGGACCGACCGTCCCCGCATTCCTCTAGGCCCACCACGACATGTTCTTGGAGCCCAGAGATGTTCTAAGCACAGAAACCATGCTCTTAGAACACAAGCCCGACGTGTCAAAACAGGGTCGACCCCGCCAGAAATGCTCCCGCGCAGACCACACAAAAAAAGGTTCCCAGAACATGCTCAGGTGGGCCCACAGGCGAGCCAGGACGCTCCGCCTCTGCTTGACGGAGACGCGCAGCCGACCACACCCCAGCGTGGCCGCACGCCGCTGCCGCCGCCCACCCACGCCGCGCCGCGCGGCGGCGGGGCGCTCCAGAGCAGGCTGTGGGCGGCGTGGACCTGGCGCCCGCGCGCGCGCGGGCCGGCAGGCCCCGCGGCGCCGCCCCGGCGGGGGGGGCGGGGCGCGCCTCCCCGCGGGGGGCGGCCGTGGGGGGGAGGACGGCGGGGACCACGGCCGAGGCTGCACGCGGAGCCGCCGCTTCGATGGCGGTCAGCGTCGGTCTTGGTCCGCGAGAGGTCGCTGGCCCTCGCGGCCCATCGGCGACGGCGGACATGGGCCACGGCGGAGATGGGCATCGGCGAGATCACGCGGCGCCTTTGTCACGGTCCCCGTGGTTCTTCCCTCGGGGCCAGGCGATCAAAGAAGCAGTGTGGGCAGGGACATTCACGCAAATAGCTGTCGAGGCCCCATGAGTGCCCCGAGAGGCAAAAGCCATTGCTTTCCCGTGGCCCTTTCAATGTTTTCGGGGGTTCTCGCCTTCTCGAGCTTCCACGCTCCAAGACGGCCCAAGAGGCCCCCAAGACTGCCCAAGAGGCCCCCAAGCGAGCTCCAGGACGGCCAAGGAGGGCTCCGAGGCGGCCCAACATGCGCCCAAGACTACCCAGCCCCAAGACGGCCCCAAGAAGGACCCGAGCACGGTGGCGGCATTGCCGGAGGGTCGCTGGTTGGGGCTCGCAGAACGGTGTTGTGACAGCCTGCGCGGTGACCTCGGAACCCCGAGCGACCTCAACGCGCGATCCATCGCCGCACGGCTTTGTGTTGAGCAGGGGCCGACCGTCCCGGCATTCCTATAGTCCTACAACAAAATGTTCTTAGAACCCAAAAATGCTCTAATAACAGAAAGCAGTATTCTTATAACATAAACCCGATGTATTAAACAAGACAACCTCCATCAGAAATGCTCTGAGAACATGTCGTGGAAACCACAAAAGGTTCTTAGGACATTGTTTGGTGGGGCTATAGGCGGGCCAGGACGCTTCGCCACTGCTTGATTGTGACCCTGGAGGCCCCCATCGCCCGAGACTGATGTTATTCCCGTCCTACTTAGGGACCGCATCCCAGATACAATTTCGAGCACCCAGAAAAGTGTCAAAAGAGTGTCGAAACAATGTCTCCCAGGGCCCGGCACGTGAAAACCCTTGAGTTTCGGTACTTCTTTGGGGCGCTCGAAATTCTTCCTGGCTGTCAAAACTAAAGTAGGTTGGAGCAGCATAACCCGAGACGCCGCTGCAGAGCCGCCCGAGCCCCCCAACACCCTGCGGCGACCCCGAACCACGCCGACTCACCACGCGGCGCGGCCACCCCACCGAGCTGGCCCGGCCGCCTGGCGGCCTCGACGGCGACGACGATGGCGAGGCTCCTCCTCCCTCCTCCCCCTCCCCCCTCCTCCTCCCTCCTCCTCCTCCTCCTCCTCTCCCTCCTCCTCCCTCCGCCCTCCTCCCTCCCTCCCTCCTCCCTCCTCCCTCCTCCTCCCTCCCTCCTCCTCCTCCCTCCCTCCTCCTCCTCCCTCCTCCCTCCTCCCTCCTCCCTCCTTCTCCTCCTCCTCCTCCTCCTCCTCCTCCCCTCCTCCTCCTCCTCCTCCTCCTCCTCCTCCTCCTCCTCCTCCTCCTCCTCCTCCCTCCTCCTCCTCCCTCCTCCTCCTCCTCCTCCTCCTCTCTCCTCCCTCCTCCTCCCTCTCCTCCTCCTCCTCCTCCTCCTCCTCCTCCTCCTCCTCCTCCTCCTCCTCCTCCTCCTCCTCCTCCTCCTCCTCTTCTTCCTCCTCCTCCCTCCTCCCTCCTCTCTCCTCCTCCTCCTCCCTCTCCTCCCTCCTCCTCCTCCCTCCTCCCTCCTCCCTCCCCCTCCCTCCTCCCTCCTCCCCTCCTCCTTCCTCCTCCCTCCTCCTCCTCCTCCTCCTCCTCCTCCTCCTCCTCCTCCCCTCCTCCTCCTCCTCCTCCTCCCTCCTCCTCCTCCCTCCCTCCTCCTCCTCCTCCTCCTCCTCCTCCTCCCCTCCTCCTCCTCGCGCCTCCTCCTCCTCCTCCTCCTCCTCCTCCTCCTCCTCCTCCTCCTCCTCCTCCTCCTCCTCCTCCTCCTCCTCCTCCTCCTCCTCCTCCTCCTCCTCCTCCTCCTCCTCCTCCTCCTCCTCCTCCTCCTCCTCCTCCTCCTCCTCCTCCTCCTCCTCCTCTCCTCCTCCTCCTCCTCCCTCCTCCCCTCCTCCTCCTCCTCCTCCTCCTCTCCTCCTCCTCCCATCCTCCTCCTCCTCCTCCTCCTCCTCCTCCTCCTCCTCCTCCTCCTCCTCTCTCCTCTCCTCCTCCTCCTCCTCCTCCTTCTCCTCCTCCTCCTCCTCCTCCTCCTCCTCCTCCTGCTCCGTCGCAGCGCCCCCTCAGAGCAAGCATCCAACGTCTCGGCAGCCATCGGAGCGGAGGCCTTCCTCCGTCTCCGGCCCACGGGGGCCCTCGCCGGACCCAGGGTCCGCCAGACAGCAGCTCGGAAGGACAAGCCGGCCCTGGCCCGGCGAGCGGCAATGGGGGGGTGGCTACAAACCCGGGGGTGAAGACGGGTGCCCGAAAGGGTCGCCCCCCAATTTTGGCGGTGGACAAACCTCCCTTCAATAGACCTCCCCTTAGTGAAGACGGCCTGGGACCGACACCGACGGACCTGGACCCGCAAAAATGACGGCCGCGACGCCCTCTCGCGAACCGAAAACAGCCAATTCCTTAATCGACGTGTCCGGGTAGGAGGTCTGTCCACCCCCGACAATTGCCACCCGCCAGACCCTGGGGGCAAGGTCGGGACTTCCGGGGACCCCGTGCAGTCGACCCGCATCAGAAGGATACGCGGTGAGGGTGCAAGGGCCTTGGAATAGAATAAGAAGCACCGGCGCACCGCGCGGATTTCTTGGATCTGCGCTGGACCCCCCTCCCTGGCGCAGAGGGCCACTGAAGTCCGAGAAATCCGCGCGGAGGGCCGCAAGTCTGTGACTACGGCGCCGCTTCTTCTTCTTCCATGGAAGGCCCACGCTGACACTCTGCTGGCGGGGCGCGGCCAGCGAGAGCGGCCAAGCCTGGGCCGCAGGGGCCCTCGGACGGCGTGCCCACTCGCGGAGCGCGCGCCCGAGGCGTGCCCTCCGGCGCGCCCCAGCAGCGCGCAGCACCCCTCGCGCTGCGCGGCGCGGGTGCGCTGCCCGGGCGACGTCGACGGCGCGCAAAGGGTTAGGTCGGGCATCTCCTCCTACAGGCGGGGGCATCTCCCCCTACAGGCGGACTTTGTGTATACTAAATATAAACACATAGAAAGCCCAGGCAAGAAAGGTTCAAGAATTGTCCGAAATTGACAGCATAGGCGTCACCAGACTGTTCTGTGACTAGTCTTGCACATTCCGCCTGTAGAGGGACAGACAGGCCCGACATACGCCCCGGGGGGAAATGAGGGGGCAGGCCTTCTGACAAGCCCTCCGTGGCTTCGGGGAGGCCCCAGGGAAGGCTCCGGAAGCGTCCCAGAATGCCAGAGGCCTTCTGAGCCTCCTGAGCATGAAGCCCGCCCCCCCCCTCGCTTCCCCTCTGGGCGAGCGGCTGCGGCTGGGACGGGGAGGTACAGTCGGACCTAAGACAGAAAAACATCCTTCAAGAACACGACCCTCCGCCGGCCAAAAGGAAGAGCGTTCGAGGGCACCCTCCCCCCGGATGCACAAGAACACCCAACAATTTGTTGATCTGCAGGGCGAGAGCGAACCTCTTCCGCTAAAAGCTACGCGGGCTACGCACAGCTTTAATTAGGCAAGAACGCCCAACAGACACAAAGAACATGAGGGCACCCTCTCCGAACCGACCCTCGATCTTGTACCTCGGTCCGACTGTAAGCCCAATCCTCGCCCTCCAACGCACGGGAAGGATCAGCACCGATGTTTTGGTTGTTGGCGTTCGCGACCTGTGTACCCAGGCCCTCGCTGGGCCCTCGCTGGGCCCCGGGATGAAGAGCCCGCCCTGGGGCAAGGATCGGGACGCCCCAGGTCCCCGTATTGAGCATGAGCAAGACATCGGACATTAGGGCCCTCGCCGGCGGTGGTGGACTGAGCCATCGCTTCTCTGCTTGCGTTGCTGATTTGGCAGCCTGACCTTTCACGTCGCCCTCGCACACTCACACACCCGCGCACCCGCATATATAGAGTACGCAAAATCAAACGCTCCTGTCACTCCTCCTCCTCCTCCTCCTCCTCATCATCATCATCATCATCATCAGCATCATCATGAGCATCATCATCATCATCATCATCATCATCATCATCATCATCATCATCATCATCATCATCATCATCATCATCATCATCATCATGATCATGATCATGATCATGATCATGATCATGGTCTTGATCATGATCATGATCATCATCATCAGCAGCATCAGCATCAGCATCAGCATCCGCATCAGCATCAGCAGCATCAGCATCAGCATCAGCATCAGCATCACATCAGCATCAGCATCAGCATCAGCATCACATCATCATCATCATCATCATCATCATCATCATCAGCATCATCATCTCATCATCATCATCATCATCATCATCATCATCATCATCATCATCATCATCATCATCATCATCATCATCATCATCATCATCATCATCATCATCATCATCATCATCATCATCATCATCATCATCCGCCTCCTCCTCCTCCTCCTCCTCCTCCTCCTCCTCCTCCCCCTCCTTCTCCTGGTCCCCTTCCTCCCCCGCCAGCGAAGAACTTTGGCGGCTTGGAAAAGCAGGAGACCTTTCAGATGGCAGGGGCGTTCCTGGCAGGGCCAGGGGGCCTCGGAGGAGCCTTCTCCTGGGCCCTTCGGGAGAAAGCCCCGCTCGTTCTTGGCAGGCCGCCCCTATCTCCTCCTCCCTCCTCCTCCTCCTCCCTCCTCCTCCTCCTCCTCCTCCGCCTCCTCCTCCTCCTCCTCTCCTCCTCCTCCTCCTCCTCCTCCTCCTCCTCCTTCTCCTGCTCCTCCTGCTCCTCCTGCTCCTCCTGCTCCTCCTGCTCCTCCTGCTCCTCCTGCTCCTCCTGCTCCTCCTCCTCCTCCTCCTCCTCCTCCTCCTTCTCCCCTCCTCCCTCCTCCTCCCTCCTCCTCCTCCTCCCTCCTCCTGCCTCCTCCTCCCTCCTCCTCCCTCCTTCCCTCCTCCTCCTCGTCCTCCTCCTCTCCTCCTCCTCCTCCTCCTCCTCCTCCTCCTCCTCCTCTCCTCCTCCTCCTCCCCTCCTCCTCCTCCTCCTCCTCCTCCTCCCCCCCCCCGCGCCACCCCCTGCGCGCGCCGCCGAAAGCTGCATACATGTCCGCCCCAGTCCTAGGAGTCCAACCGTCCCAAGACAACCCCGCAGGGTCCCTAGATAGATGCCCCCAAGTCGGCCCAGAGAGGCCCAAGACGGCCAAAACGAGCCGCTAAGACGGCCCAAGAGGTCCCCAAGAAGGCCTTTGAAGGGCCTCAAGGGACGGCCACAGACGGGCCCACTCGCACCACTGAATTAGTCCGGCGATGACCATGTAAGCAAGTGTACGCGTGCGTATATGTAGACACACAACATGTGCAGACTCGCTTCGCTTCTCCTTTTTGAAAGCTTGGTCGCATGGCGCCAGCGAGGCGCGCCGCGACTGGTAGTCGCCAGCACGGCGGTGTGGTTCGGCAGCGAAGCCAATTGGGCACACAAGCCTTGTAGGACCCATGGGCTTGTCTGGGTCAGACACCTGTAGGGCTTTCCGCCGCTATTGGGGCCCAACAGCTCGGAGCGCGACTGGGGAAGAGAGGTCACTCGGGCAATGCAGAGCTTGGGATCATGGTTCCGAGAGCCTGCAGCTGTACTTGAGTTCAGAGGGCTCCTCGAGCTGATGAGCTGATTTGGCGTGGAGGCTCGTAGGGTCCGTCGCCTCACTAAAACCACTGGATCGTGATAAGGCTCATGGGACCGACGGGGCTCATAGGGCTGATTCGGATCTCGAGGCTCTTGGGGGTCGCGGGGGCCGTGGGACCCATGGGGCTGATAGGGCTCGTTAGGCTCGTAGGCTTTATGAGCCCCGTGAACGACACATGAGGCTCATGGGGCCCACTGAGTCCGTAGGGCTCATATGGCTCGTCAGCCTCATTGGTTTCATCCGGCTCAAAAGGCCCATCGACGTGTAGGGTTTATAGGGCCCATAGGACCCGAAATCTACGGTTGACGGGGAATAAGGAGGAGGAGCAGGAGGAAGAGGAGGAAGAGGACATGAGAGTGTGGGGTTTCGTGGGGCTCATGGGGGCCGTGAGGCGCATAGGGTTCATGGTGCTCATCGGGCCCGTATGGCTAAAGAGACTCGTAAGGCACATGGTGGTTTTAGATTTCGGAGGGCCCGTAGGGCTCATGAGACTCGTAGGGCCTAAGGGTCCTCATGAGGCTCGTATGCCTCATAGGTCTTTTGGGACTCGAATGAGGATCGGGCTTGGGTTTGGCTGAGGAGTGCGTTGCCAAGTGGAACGGCATGGACGCACAGCAAGCCAGATGGAGGGAGAGAGAGAGAGAGAGGCAAAAAAAGGGGAGAGAGAGAGAGGGGAGAGGAAGAGGTGGTCATAGGGTTTGTAGGTCGCGTAATGCCAAGGAGCTCATGTAGCTCATGGGCTCGTAGAGACCAAAAGGCCCGTGGAGCTTATGGCAGAAATCTCTCGGGGGTTCTTGGAGGGGCGGCTCATAGGGCTTACAGGGGTCGTCGGGGTGACAAGGTTGGAAAGGATCGTAGGGCTCATGAGCTGATGAGGAAGATGGGGCTCGTAATGTCAGCTTGTGATTAGCAAATCCGTGGGGGGCGCGTGTTGAAACAAATCGCTCCCCTGCTCGGGCGAATTGCTGGGTGGAGCCCGCCATATTGAAAATCAACGAGGCGGCGCCAGTGATTGGCGCCGACGCCTGGCCGCCAACGAGGGGCAAGGGGGGGTGTTTGGAGGCAAGGGCGAGCCATGGCGCCCTTTTTTCTGTCGAAGCGATGCGGGCCTGCGGGCAAGGAGGGCTGGACGGAAGTGGGGCGCAGCAAGGGGGGGACTTGCCAAGCAGCTCACATCGCCGATTTTCCAAGCGCCTCCTGGCGCCGAAAGCGGCCATGCGCCGAGGACTGGCCCTTCGGCGGGGCGACCGAAACCAGCTGCGCGCAGCAGGCTTTGCAACCCCCCCTTTCCTTCCCCAGCCTGTCGTCCGACCCGAGCAAGGCGGGTAGTCCTCCTCCTCCTCCTCCTCCTCCTCCTCCTCTTCCTCCTGCTCCGCCTCCTCCCTCTCCTCATCCTCCTCCTCCTCGTCTTCGTTCTCACTCAAACAACTTGGGCTCGAGCACCATTTTGGCCGCTCGATCGCCCACCCGCGGTACCTGCCCGAGGTGCTTGAGGCACACCGCTACCGTTGGCACACCCGTGCCAGCTCAGAGCGGTGACCAAATCCGCGGATTCCATGTCGGTCAGACACTGGTCATGTTGCAAGGGCTGTGGACAGAACGAATACAATGATAGGCTCGAGCAGAGAGACATGAAGTGTGGTCGATGTGGACGCAAAGTCAAACCATATGTACCATCCCCGAAGAAGAGCATCCTGAAGAGGGTATCCTTCGACGACGGCGCCAGTGGAGGTGGAGGCAGCGCTGCATCCACGCCCAGGAACTCACCGAGGGGTAAAAGCAGTGGCGTAGAGGATGACGTCATCAGTCACCTTCCTTCGGCATTGAAGGCAGCAAAGGACCCTCACATGCGGCAGCGTCTTGAGCAACAGATCAAGGAAGCTCAAGAGACCAGCAGCCACAGTTCCACAGGGTCAGTTCTGCAGGCACTTCAACGTGCCGATGGTGCTCTTCGTGATGTCAACAACCGACATGATCAATCGGTCCAAGCAGTCGCTCGTCTCCAGAAGAACCTAGCGGCGGCGCAGGCCAAGGAGCAGAAGCTCGCGATCGAGGTGGCGGAGGCCGAGGCTGTGCGCAAGCAGGCTGCGGCCGTGCTGGCGTCCCAGGAGGGAATCGCCAGCGGGCGCCCAGAGGCAGCCCAGCCGCAGCAGGAGAGCCAGAAGAAGCCCTTCGGATTGCATTGGGACGAGCAGCTATTTCGAGACATCGAGAACCTCGATTGCGAGCAGAGCGAGAAAGATGAGTTGTTAAAGATTCGCCAGGAACTTGCCGACACGCAGAAGACGTTGGAAGGGAAAGCGGATCAAGTCGCTTCGTGGGTCGAGAAGGCCAAGAAGATGCAGGCTGACATCCAGGAGCGGATCAAGAAGAAGAGGAAGCCAGACGGGGACTCACCCGCGGCCGCCGCCACAGCTGGCGAGAGCAGCACCGCGGGCAGTGCCACGGAGGCCCCTCCACAGGGCGCGGCGCCCTCGGCGCAGCATGACGCAGCTGCCGAGGAGCGCGCGGCCCGCATCCAGGCTGAGGCCGAGCGGATCTCGCAGGCTAAGTTCGCCGCGATGCAGCAGAAGGAGCGTGAGCAGCAGAAGCAGATGAAAGGGGACACCGCCTCCTCTTGACTATCTGTGGAATCGGCAGATTCGAGTACCTCATGCAGTACATCATCGTCATCGAAGGAGGTTTCGTCGTCGAAGCCGCATTGCTCGCGCTCACGGCCAGGGGAGAATGACTTCACTCACATCTTGTATGGCAACGTCACCGCCATGGGGGAGAAGGTGTGGCAGTTCATTCAGGAGGCATGTGAGCACCGCGCTTTTGATTTCTTTTGTCTTGCCGAGACTCATGTCTCCAGTACTTCCTTGTCTAGAGATTGGTTGCCCAAAGCTCGCAAGGCGAAACTCAGAGTCTTCGCCATGCCGGCAAGACTCACTGGTCGCGCCTGCACAGCCCAGGGCGCCGAGCGAGCCACTGAGGGCGGGGAGTGGGTCCTGACGTCGGGACATCTTCAGGCCCACTCAATGATGCCTCAGCTTGCTCTTGCTGATTTTCAGGCCGACGGACAGGCCGCGACAGACGGATTTTGTGCCGCACTTGTTCACATGTCTGGATACTCGTACGTACTTGTCACATTTTATGGGCTCACGGCAGTGGGCCTCGCAGGCGACAATGTGCAGAGATTTAATCGCTTAGGCGCCTTTTTATCGTCACTGCAGCTCCCGTGGGTAGCCGTTGGCGATTACAATGTGCCTTCGGATGTCCTGCAATCATCTGACTTTCTCACTCGTGTAGGCGGTGTGGTAGTCAAGGCGCCTGTGGAATACACGTGCGACGCGGGCAGAGAAGGCAGCCACATTGATTACATTGTCAGGTCTCACTCAGCTGTGGCTTACCTTGCCCGCGTTGAAGCTATGATGGCGGTGCCGTGGAAAACACACTGCGGCCTCCGCATCACCATGCGCTCATCAGGCAAGCAACTTATCACGAGGTGCTTGTCGCTACCTGCACGATTGCCCCAGGTCGCAAGACCCAGTCAGGCGCCCATCCTACGATCCAAGACCCAAGTTCAGAAGCAACAGCGGTCGGTCCGAATGCAAGCTGCCAAGGTCAAGCGTCAGGAGCGCTACGACGGGCTTTTCGGCGATCTTTGGCCAGAGCACACTGACGCCTCGGCAGCTGCTAATATTTCTGCAGATGCGGAGCCCGACCGCGAGCCAGACTTGGGACCCGAGGACTTCGAGCAGTTTGAAGAAGATCCTTGGGCGTCGGAGCTCAATTTCTGTCCTGACCGCGAGCTGGGTGCAAAGGTTCTCTCATCCACTCCTGACGGC
Organism: Prorocentrum cordatum; assembly: GCA_963575745.1. Lineage (NCBI taxonomy): Eukaryota > Dinophyceae > Prorocentrales > Prorocentraceae > Prorocentrum > Prorocentrum cordatum. Next base: position 25,907 of record CAUYUJ010001012.1, read on the forward strand.
CTCTCGGGGTCCTCAGGTTGTGGGTCGGGGACTGTTGGACCTGGAGTGGGGCCCGAGATCGGCGTGCCTGTCGAATGTGTCTTTTCTCCCCAGCAGCAGGTTAGTCAACAGATCGACGAGCGCCCGTGGGTATGGAACCCAAGGGCGCCGCATGTATTCACGTTACCTCAGTACACGCCGTCCATCACTTGGGGCCTTGTCACTCCTGATGCACATGATTCGTCTGTTGGAGAGCCAGTCGGTGAATTTATTCCCCCACCCCCCAGCGTGTTTCAAGAGCCGCCCCCCCCAAGTCAGGAAGCGAGCCCAGTGTCATTCGCTATCCCAGCCGAGACCTGGATCCAAGAGAGATCCGAAGTCGGGCTGTTCCCTTCTAGTGTTTGCACCCCATGCTGCCTTTGCTTCTTCCGTAGCCGCTAGGCTTGAGCATGGTTCAATCCAGGATGTCTCGGCGTTGTATGCGTCTTGGGTCACCGCGCTCGAACGGACGATCTATGTGCATCATGGAGTGGAAGGGCCCCCATCTTTGGGGCGAGCTCGTGGGTATCGCTTTGTGGTTCAGGAAGTGCGTTTACCAGCCAAGAGTCGGACGGTTCCGTATCGCGATCGACTCACATCCTGGTGGGAAAAGACACGCACGGTTCTTCAAAGATTGTACAATCATCGAGCTCGCGCCAACGGTATCATTCAGCAGAAGCAGCTTGAGCAAGCATGTACACATTTAGGGGGCCAGGCTCCTGACGACGGCCATCGGGGACTTCGGGTTGGTTCAGACCCATCCTGGGAGGTTTGGAAACAACTGTTGAAGTCCAGTGCACGTCTGGTCACCCAGGACAAGCTGCAACTGTTGGTAGGAGCCGCAAAGAAGATTGCTGCGAGGTGCCGCGCACGTGCGCCACGGGCTTCGCTAGCTGAGTTTAAAGAATGGATGGCAGTTCCCACGGCAGCAGGCGTTTTGCATAAAGCCATGAGGCAGGACCCTGTACCTTCGGAGGAAATCATCCAAGGGGCTACTGTGGTGTTTCAACCTCGGGATGTTGTGGACCTGCGGGCCAAACCATTTCGGGACCTCTGGGCGAAATCAGCCTCAGCTGAAACAGATGCGAGGATCACTCACGCTTTTGCAGTGGCACGCGAAGCGGCTCGTGACGAACCGCTGGATGTGCTGTCAGTTTGCGAGATTCGACAAGCGGCTCACGCCATGAAGGCACGAGCTGGACAAGGCGTGGATGTTTTAAGTCCTACCGATATCGAAAGGATGCCCGATATTGCGCTAACTGAACTTTCCCAACTATATGCCGTTATCGAAGAGACACTTGTTTGGCCAGCACAACTTGGGCTCACTATTGGACGGCTTTTACCGAAGAAAGTTTCAGGGGATCGGGTCATCGGGCTCCTTTCGATGATAGCACGAATATGGAGTCTAGCCAGAGCCACATGTTAAGACTTGGGTCACTGAATCCGAGCCCATGTGGGATGCAGCTATTCAGGGCAACGCCGCCCTGCGGGAAGCCTTTTTGCGAGTTTGCGAGGAGGAAGTATCTGGGGCTCTTGGCATCCCTACGGGACATGGTCTTCTGGATATTCAGTGATTTTACGATTCCATGGAATGGTTTCTACTTATACCAACGGCTCTAAGGTTGGGGTACCCACCAGTAATTCTATATCTCGAGTTATTGCAGTGTATCATGCCACGGTCGTTGGGACAAAGCGGGGCCTACGCCGAACCTATACTACCTACTCATTCCATTGTGCAAGGCCTCCGTGGAGGCACTCGTTTTGCCAGATGTTTGACGTATTTCATTCTTTCTCGTGTCACGGTTGCTCACCCAGCTATGGGCACTAGAATTTGGGTCGACGATTTGTCCCAACGGGTACGAGGCTCACGGCGTGCGATCAGACTTTCGCTCGTCCAAGGCCTCTTGGACACATGCCGTGCTCTCACCAGTGAACGCCTCACAGTCTCACCCAAGAGCGTGGTGCTATGCACTCATCTGGGCGATGCGCAGTTCGTTTCTGAGCAGCTTCGGAAGGCAGGTTTTCACGTCAAGCCGTGCACTCGGGCAAGTTAGTTGGGCGTGGACTTGAGTGGGGGCAAACGACATGTACGACAGCAAAGGGTCAAACGTGTTCAAAAAGCCGTCACCATGCACAACAAAGTAGTTCGATATGCACGTGCTGGCAAAATATATCATATTACTAGTAAACTTACGCGCGCTGGCACTATGGCAGCGGGACTATATGGGCACGAGCTGCACGGAGTATTCGGCACTCATCGCACGAGAACTCGGCGCCAAATGGGGCATGCCTGCGGATCAGGGAAGAGGGGACGATGTTTAACCGCGTTGCTCGACTTACGCAGTCCAGGAGGAGATCCAGGATACACACTTCCCAAGGCATGTCTCCGTCTGTGGCTGCAGCAGTTTTTGACCTTGCCAACAATACGGCAGGGCATTATGCTTGCATGGCCGAAGATATTGCAGCGCATGAAGGAAGCTCCAGCAGGGCAACGTTCACGGCTGGTCCGCGGTCCCACTGGAGCTGTTATTCTACATCTTCTGGAGGCTGGGTGGAATCCTGAATTACCTTGGCTTTGGAGGGCTCCAGAGGACCACGAAGGGGACCTGGAGATATGGAGATTTCCCCCTTCTGAGCTTTCTGGAAACACCGTGGATGACGACCCTGAGCCCCTGCTGGAGGACTTTGGAGCTACTATTCAAGCCAAGTTGCGGCGCGAGGCCGCCCGCCATTTTTGCGGCGAAGGAATGCAGTTTGGAGTTGATAATATGTCGCTGCGGAGACTCATCCAGCAGCTTCAGTCCGTGCGGCAGGGCAGGCGATTGGCCGAGATGATGGTTTCGATTGCTACGGGAGGGTCCTGGCCGCGTCAGAGGCAGCAAGACGAAATCGCGGGTGAGCATGAGGTGTTGTGTCCCAGGTGTTCCGCTGAGCCCGAAACTCAGTTTCACAGGTGTTGGGGGTGTGCTGAAAATCGAGGGGCCCAGGCCTACGACGACTCAGAGCATCTCGTTTGCGCTGCATACGCACAACATGAAGCCGAGCCCTGTTTTTGGCTGCGAGGGATAATCCCAGCCAGGTGGACCGCAGCACCTCCGCCAACCATGGAGGAGACGTGGCATCTGGTCGGCACCAGCGCGACAGAACCACCTGGATGTCTGGGGGAGGGCACTGAGGCGCAACCCCTGATTGTCTTTGGAGATGCTTCAGGAGGCAAGGATTCAGGAGATCCCAGGTTCATGAGGGTTGGTATTGCAATCACGGTGCTGGAGGCTTTTTCTCCGTGCGTCATTCGCGCTTCCGTCCAGGGCCCTCTTGCGGGACGTGTGCAGTCTGTCCCCAGAGGGGAAGTCAGAGCTTTTCTTTTGGCCTTGGAGTGTACTAAGGACCATCTGGTGTATGTGACCGACTGTGAAGCGGTCACAAAAGGATTTCATGAGCAGATGCACGCACGGCCCCATGGGGCCAACAAAGATCTCTGGAATGCCATCGGAGGACAGCTCAAACGTCGGAGGGGGCAGGTCTCTGTATTGTTCGTCAACTCTCACCTCACAGGCGAGCAGATCGTTGATGCAGGCATCCCGTCCTGGTTGGCTGTCGGCAATCACTGTGTAGACGAATTGGCCGCGCAGGCGGCACAAGCATGCAGATTGCCCGACGAGGTTCGGGCTTCCATCCTGACCATCGAGCGCACGGCGTGGCTCGTCAGGCACCGCCTCCTGAGGGCCAGCTTGGACACGCTGCAGGCCGAGGAGCGTGGTGGAGCGCCCCCGAGGGTGAAGGGCCCTCCTCCTCCCCCTCCTCCTGCCCCCTCGGTCGTCCGTGCTTTCGTGTCGGAACATAGCCTTGACGAGTGTGGGCGCAGGTGTCTCAGATGTTTCGGGTCTGCCTCGAGAGCAAAATTGTCTGAGTGGCTCACCTCGCCCTGTTTCGTGCCAGATGTTGTTTCTGATAAGTTCAGAGGCCTTCCGATGGGGGGGCGGCTCCACGTAGCTGGGGGGTGGGTTGACACGTCGCACAGTTTGAGACTGTCGAATGCTCAGAAAGTTTGGTTTTGTTCTGGGTGTGGCCACTTCGCTCATCAGCAGTTGAGAGAGTTGGCCAAACCCTGTTGCAAGCACGTAGCTCCTCATAGGAAGGAGTACCTTTCCAGACTAGAAGTCGGCAAGTGGCCTAAGGTGCTTAGTCAGGCTGAGCAGCGTTGTCGCTTGTAATCCGTTCGTTTCGACCACTTCGTGGGATAGCTCGCAACTCGCAACTCCTCGTCTTCGTTCTCCTTTCCCTCCTTCTCCCTCTCACCTCCTTCCTCGCTCCTGCTTCCCCTTTGCGCGCGTGATTTAAAAAATATCGCGCCCCGCGGGTCTATTCATCAGCCGGGGGGGGGGGCTTTTGTTCCCCACAGACTGACATTAGGGGTTAGAAGGCGTATGAGGTGGTCGTACGGCGCTTTGGGCTCGTGACATACGTGTTGCAGAGGGCTCGCAGAGGTCATAGGGCAGATGAGGCTAATGGGGCTCTGAGGGCTCGTAGCGCTGGCATGGGTCGTAGGATTCGCAGAGCTCAAAGGGCTCAGACGGGCGTCGGGCTCATAAGTGTCGTAGGGCTGAGGAACTGATTGGGCTCATGGGTCCGTACAGCTTACAGGCCTCGGAAGGTTTAAGGGAGAGGCGTCTTGGGGGCCTTTTGGAGGGCGCATGGTGATCGTAGGCCTCACAAGGCTCATAGGGCTCGAATGGCGCCTAGCGCCATCTGAACTCGTCTTGCGAGGCCTTGTGGGCAGTTTCGCGGCTTTACGGGCCGTCTCGGGGCATCCTTGAAAGAAAGTTGCGCCTCTCGTACTGTGTGAGGGCGCGAGATCGCGCGCTCAGGGTTTGGGAGCGTCTTGTTGTTTAGACTTTGGCACGTTATTGAGAATATATACCACACAACCTCGCGACAAATAATGAATTTAGCCTCTCATGGCCTTCGTGGGGATCCTTTTGGAGCTCTTCAGGGCAGTCTGGCGGCCTTCCTGGGCCGTCCCGGGACCCTCTTAGACGATTGTTGCGTCTTGAATCGTCGTGGGGGCCTCTTGCGCCGTCTCGAAGCCATCTGCCCTTCTTGAGTGCTCATGGGCCGTTCTGGAGCGGCCTTAGGCCGTTTCGGGGCTCCGCGGGACCGTCTGGGAAGCGATCCTGGAACCGCTCGGGCGGCGTAGGATGGCCCGGAGGGCTCCCGAAACTTACAATACGAATTTCACTTGGGTGAGAGCGCACAGGGCCGAATCGATGTACAGGGGGGGTCCCTATCAAAGCGAGAGGGCCGAACGGTTATTCACTGTCCCTGGGCTCGTGGTTGAAATAGGTTCCGCGGTGCGGATTGTTGTTGTTATTGCTGCTGCTGCTGCAGCTGCTGCTGCTATTGTTGCGTTGTGCATCGCTTGTTGTCGTAGTCCCACCCGCGACCAGCCCGCGACCCGGCCCGCGACGCTCGCGACCCGCCCGCGACGCACCCGCGACCCACCCACCACCCACCCGCGACACTCACCGCGACCCACCCGCACCCGTGATCGACCCGCTACCCACCCGCGACCCAATGGGGAAGGGCGGTAGAAGGGAGAAAGAAGATTGTCGGATGAGAAAAGGACGCGGAGGAAGACTGCCGGGTGCAGGTGGCCAGAGGCCAGCGGAAGCTTGTGCCGCGTCGTCATCGCCGCCGCCGTCGCCCCTCGATACCTCCTCGTCGTCACTCCAGCAAATGCCCCGCCCTTCCTTCTTGTCGCAGGCATGCCATCGGCTGAGGCAGCTGGACAACGGCGACCTAATTTCGTACAATTCCCTGCCGAGCGCATGCAACGCCCGTCGAACTCGAACCTTAGGCCTTCGCACCCGACACGGTCACCGTACAAATAATCAACATGATACAACATCCGTCCACACCCTCGACATTATTGGGCGAATGCGGCGTTCACAACAAATGCGTCTGCAGTGTACAGAATACCATCGCATCAACATCTTGATCAAATCAACCGGAAAATCGATGAGCCGCCGTGCTAGTATCTGGCGACTGAGACATCCTTCAAATAGATAGCCCCTCACATCAGAAACCCTAGGAACTATCCAAATAATTCGTGAACCTTTGATGTGCAACAAACGGGGTCGCCTCACGGGCATGTTGTGCATCGCGTCCGTATCGTTGATCGCCAACTTAAGCAACCAACACGACGCATAAACAACCACACGTGCCCACGATCTTCTAGAGTCAAAAGAGTCGGCTCTCTTATTCACGTACCGCTAACATACACACACAACCACTATGAACAATCCAAGATTATGATCTATCTCTTTCGAACACGTAAACGAATACCTCAAAGGAACTGTCCTCTTGTTCACTAAGAAGATCGACCACGCTAGCCGGATACCGATCGACACCGCACATATCCACATTCAACCTCCATCCAGCCTCCTTCATGCAGCCAAGCAGACTCTGATGAAGGGTGTCCAAGGATGGCTGGAAGCAGGACGAGCTCGCCTTTGCTGGCAAAGTCTCCAACGACGAAGCCACCACCGTGGACTCGGGGTTGCCCCCGCGAACAGGAACGGAAATCGGCTGCACAAAGGAATGGCCCTGGGCAAGGATGACCTTTGGTCAAGGCTCGAGCTAAACAATACTTTCCGTGTTCGTTTTGTTCTCGCTTTCCCTCGGTTTGCCTTTGTTCCGCCTTTCCTGCAAAACGAAGTTACCACGAAACCAATCCACGAAGTCGCCAAAACGCCGCTTAGCTCGCGCCCTGGCTTTCGGTGCTGGTGCTAATGTGTCGGCTACCCCGAAGCCCGGAGATCACCACCATCGCCGAGATCGGGATCCTCTCCCCTCGGTGGAGGCACGCCGCCGGCAGTGGTGCTGGTGCTGGCCTCTGGGTCTCCGACCGAGGCCACTCTGGCCAAGGGGGGGCACTCCTGCGCGCAGCCGAGGAGATAAAACCACGACCCCTGCACGGGCGCAGCGGGCCCGCACCGTGTCCGCCAGCAGCTCGGCGTGCGCGCTCTCGTAGCAGACGTCGCACCCCAGCACGACCTCCGCCTCCGCGGGCCCGGGATCACCCGCCTCGTCGTCCCCCGACTCCGACGGTTCCAAATCCGCACCCGGCGCGTCGCGCCCAGGCAGGAGCATCTACACCACGCTGCGAGAACGGCATCCACGCTCCGTACCATGTTTGGCCTCCCTCGAGGCCCGGCCCCAGCACGCGGCCTGGTGCAGAGCAGCTCGGCTCCGAGGGGCCGCGAAACCCTGTGCGCAGCACCATTCCTGGGACGAGGCTCGACAACGCCTCGGGAGACGCCAACACGGTACGGTGCCCACATGTCGTCCGCGGACATGAGCCTCCTTGATTCCTCCTCCTCCTCCTCCTCCTCCGTTCCTTTTCCTTATAATAACTTTTCCCTGTCGCACCCCGAGGCCAGTTTTTTAGGGCGGCCTGGGCGTTTCGCGTGAGACGTCCTCACCGTTTATGGTTCTGAAGCTTAATAAGTGGCGGCAGTTTCACAGATAAAGGGCAGACGGTTTTCATAATGTGGCCCTCGCCTTAGCACCGCGCACATTCGTTCTACAATTTGCAGGAGCTTCACGGATTGAGGGCGGGACGTTCTCAAAATGTGGCTCTCCCCTTATAGCACCGCGCACATTCGCTTTAAACAAATTGAAAGAGCTTCACGGGTTGAGGGCGGGTGGTTTTCAGAATGAGGCTCTCCCCTTAGCACCGCGCACATTCGTTCTACAATTTTGCAAGAGCTTCACGGATTGAGGGCGGGTGGTTTTCAAAATGTGGCTCCCGCCTCAGCGCCGCGCACATTCGTTTCACCCCTTTGTAAAATGTTCACGGATTGAGGGCGGGTGGCTTTCAAAATGTGGCTCTCGCCTTAACGCCGCGCACATTCGTTTTAAACATTTGAAGAAGTTCCACGGATTCCCACAAGCAACGTACCAGAAATCGCGTTTTGGAAGGATTCGGGATTATGCGGTTGCAACAGTTATGCTGGCTCGTGGTGTCGAAGCCTCCAAACTAGCGTTCTGGCGCGATTCAGGATCGTCAAGACGCTGCAGTCAAGTTGTTTCGTGGCGTTCAGGGTCTTCAAACCGTTGTCTTCCAAAGAGGCAGTTCCCTCAATGGGAATGAACAGTTGTAGTGGCCTATGAAGAGGGAGCTTGGAGGGAGGGTGAATTCCAACATCGTTGATGCCTCTTGGGTTTACACTGGTCCTCCTCCTCCTCCTCCTCCTCCTCCTCCCTCTCCTCCCTCTCCTCCTCCTCCTCCTCCTCCTCCTCCTCCTCCTCCTCCTCCTCCTCCTCCTCCTCCTCCTCCTCCTCCTCCCCGCGTCCCCGGCCCTGCGACTCCTTGACGGGCACGAGACCCCCAGAGGAAGCCCGGTGGCCGCAGGGATGGCCGCCAGGAGGGCCCGCGTGCGCCGAGCCAGCCTCTCCACAAGCCCCAGCACGGCGCCGCGGCCCACGACCTCACCACGAGAATGCTCTGATTGGGGCCGGCGGCGTGGCGAACGCCTATAAATTACGGCTTCCCCACTGCAGTCGTCGGAACCGCCATGCGGACGCCGAGGCGTCCAGGACGCCCGCGTCGGCGTTCAGCGCCACGTTCCTGCTGCACTGCTCAAGCGCTTCCTGGTCCCAGTCGGTGAAGGTCACCTGCTTCGCCCCGCACGCGAGAGCGTACATGCCGCCTGTCGGCAAGAAGAATCATAAGCAATGAAAGTAACCCTAATCCTCTTGGGAGGGGCCCTAAGTTAGGAGGGCCAATCACATTGGGGATCGGATTTTTTTGTTTCCAAATGTGGCAGACGAGTCCACCCATATGTTTAGGGATATCCCTAAACATCGTGGACCTCCTGTAGGCCACGACTTCATTGTGTCATCAGGGTTAACGGTGACGGATTGTATTATTTTAATGTAAGAATGCGTGTCCTGAGGTAAACGGGCCCTGGAACCCGGATCCTTCCCCCAAAGCCAACTCCTCTCCTCCTCCGGAGTCCTTGTTCGCCAGCCCTGGGGCTACATGGGGATGGCCCCGAGAGCCCAAGAACAGCACTAAAACTCCTCAGGACCCGGCTCCCCCGGGGCCCGTGTTGGGCGGCGCGCACAGTAGGGGGTGGAGGGAGCGGGGAGAGCTTCTCAGCAGGAGGCTGCTTCTCAGATGGCGCCGGCCTTACAACTCTAGAGAGGGCCCGCGCCTTCTGAGAAGCAGGAGTGCTTCTGAGAAGCCCCCCCCTCCCGCCCCAACCCCCTTTGCGCGTGGCCGACGTTTGCTCCACCTTGAGCAGGGACCGACCGTCCCGGCATTCCTATAGTCCTACCACGAAGTGTTCTTAGAACCCGAAAAAGTTCTAAGAACCAAAACAACGTTCCTAGAACATAAACCCGATGTGTTGAACCAAGACGCCCCCAGCCAGAAATGTTCTAAGAACACTTCGTGGAAACCACAAAAAGTTCTTAGAACAGTGTTTGGTAGGGCTATAGGCGAGCCAGGACGCTTCGTCAATGCTTGACCGCCGCGCCGCCCAGGCCCGCGCCGCACCCCAGCTCCAGCACGCGCCGGCCCCGCACCAGGCCGGGGAGCCTCCGCAGGGCGCGGCACAGGGAGTGCGTGGCGTGCAGCCACGCGTCGAGGCCCACGGAGGCGTGCTCCTGCTCGCCCCACTGCGTGCTGAGGCTGCGGCAGTGGAAGAGGAGGTGCCTGGAGGTGCTCCTCGGGCGTCGTCCTCCGTCCCCATGGTTAGGGGAACAGAAAGTGGCATAAGCATAAAAACTCGCAGGTCCGCGCGGATTGCTCGGATCGGCGCTGGGGCCCCCCGGCGGCGCCTCCGGCGCCGCCGCTGGCGCGCTCCGCGCGCCAGGGAGGGGGGTCCAGCGCCGATCCGAGAAATCCGCGCGGACCTCCGATTTTTTGTTTATGTCACTTTTTGTTCCCCTAATGGTTGCCCGGCAGTCCACTGGCCGCCTCCAGACGGTGCGCAATCGACGTCACGCCGCTGGCCTCCATGCGATCTCGACCCCCGTCCATGTCCGGCAGTCCGCTGGACGGGGATGGCGGCAGGGCTACCTCCAGGCGATGCGCCATCGGGGTCGCGCAACCAGCCTCCATGGCGATCGTCACGGATACGTTCGGCGCCGGTGCAAGAACAACACGCTGAATTGATGATGGCTTCAGAAAGGGGTTACGTTCCGCTAGATGATGTGCACGTCCATGGAGGGCACTGCTTACCTCGACACCTCGAGACGTGAGCCGAGACAGGCCAAACGCAAACACGCAACCAAACCGAAACCGGGAGATCGAACACGCCGTTGCAGGGGCATGGGGATCTCAGAGTGTATATTCCTACGGCAAGCTCGTGTCGTGCCGACTCGGGCGTTGGTTTCTGACACCGAGGGCATCGTTAACCTTTGAACGACTGGCCGTTTCCGAAACGTCAGATCGTTCATCATCTTGGGGACGCACTGACCAGGGTCAATGCAAACCCGGGTCAGTCAAGCCCTGCAGGATCCTGCAGGATCCTGCAAGCTCCTGCATCCAAACCCGGGCTTATGCGCCCCTGGCTCCGCAGGATCCTGCCAGAACTGCCGTTCTGACTGACCCCCGTCTGCATTGACCCCCGTCTCTTGAGTTAAGTCGGGCCTGTCCCCCTATAGGGGGATTTTCGACGAAAGATATAAAATACCCCAAACATGCCCCAAAAAGGTAAAAAAACTACTATTAAAGAATAGTCCCCAGACTATTTTTGGATTTTTGGGAGACTACTTTGGGGGTATCTGTTATTTTTCGTCGAAGATCCCCCTGTAGGGGGACAGGCCCGACTCAAGGGGACTGGCATTGGGGGGGACACGTCGACCTGGAATCGGCGATACACATCGCCGATGTAGATCGGCGATGGGCCCCCGATCGTGAACCCGCACCTTCCTGGGCAGCTTGGGACCACCAGGCCCCTGTCGGCGATCCAGGGGCGATTGGGGGTACTTGCACCCCCCCCCTGTGCCTATCCCCGCCCTCTGTCGTTGTGGATGCCACGACCATGTCCTGTCACTATCATTGAATGTTGAATGTGTTTACAATGCAGGGCAAATGCTCTGAACATGTTTTAGACATGTTTTAGACATGTTTTAGACGTCTGGAAATGATTCGGCAACGTGCTTCCTCTCCAGTGGTCGTCCTGCACAACTCTGCCGTCGCCCCTGGGAAGATCTCGGGGATCTTCTGACCCGGGTCAATCCAGACCCGGGTCAGCAGGAAACCAAAAACTGCAATGCAGGAACAAAAAACTGCAACGCAGATCTTCGGAAACCCGTGTCAGCCCATACGCGCGGCCGCCTCGCGGCCGCGAGCGGCTCGCTGACCCGGGTCAGCCAGAGGGGGTCTTCGCAGGATCCTGCAGGATCCGGTGCCCTGGCTGACCCCCGTTTGCATTGACCCCGTCTCAACTGGGATGACCGTGGGGGGTTCTAAGTGGATAGGGGGGTTACGCGTGGATGCCAAGGTGGGTTGTACCTGGCTCAACCTGGCTTAGAAGTGGGTTACAAATTCCCCCGTGTGGCTTAGGGGGCTTTGATAACTCGGCTAAGTGGGCGGGGCCCACTTATCCCGGATCGTTGACCCCTCTAAGCTACTTAAGGCACTTGTAGCCCACTTATAAGCCAGGTTGGCCAGATATAACCCACCTTAGCGTCCACTTGTAACCCCCCTATCCACTTAGAACCCCCCACGGTCATCCCAGAAGGCTCCCGACGATCGGCTGTTTCTGGATCGCCGGCGTCCTTCGATGCCGACCGCCGGCGGCGGGGTCGCCGCCGGCCGCCACACGGCGCCAACCTGCCGCGTGGGCACGCTGTCGCGTGCGGCGGCCTCCGGTCGGCAGCGTCGCGCAGACCCCCCCTCTCTCTCGCCATCGCTCGGACGTCCCTTCCCTGTGTTTTTTTTCCGGTTTCGTGCGTGGCTTTTTCGCCAAATGATCAAAAGGATGCTCCTCGAGGGCCCTCGCCGGAGGAAAAATGCACACGTCCGAGCGATGCCAAGCTCTCGGGGCTTCTTCGGCCCCGGCCGCGCGGGGCGGGGGCGCAGCGCCGGAGCCGGTGCTATGGGGAGGGGGCCCGGCCGACGGGCTGCGAGGCTTGTCGCGCCCGTGCGCACAGCTTCACTGTGGCGACCACGGGCAGATTGGGTCTGGCGCAGTCAGGGGCTCTGGCGACTTCCAGCTTCGGCGGCGGCCGGGCACAGCCTGAGGCGCAGCCCATGGCGCAGGCGACGGCACGCGCAGGCTGTGGTTCAACGGGTGGCGCAACCCGAGGGGCAGCCCATGGCGCAACGCAACCCGTGGCGCAGCGCACATCCCGTGGCGAAGCCAGCAGGGCAAGACATAGCGCCACGCTTGGCGCAACTTGTGGCGCAACCCACTGCGCAGACCCCTTCGCACACGACAGCGCAATTGATGCCGCTACCTCTGGCGCAACCGCCGGGGGCAATCAGGCGCAACCACCGACGCAACAGGAAGCGAGACCCGCGGCACGAGCCATGGCGCGACTCAGGGCACAACCAGGGCACAACCTGTACGGCAACCTATGGCGAGCACCTGGCGCGATCCCCGGCCCCACCTCTGGGCCAGCCCCTGGGGCAGCGCACCTGAGCAGACGTTGCTCAAACTTTGAGCAGGACCGACCGTCCCAGCATTCCTATCGGCCTACCACGAAGGGTCCTTAGAACGCCGAAATGTTCTAAGAACAAAAACAATGTTCTTAGAACATAAGCCCGATGTGCTGAAACAAGACAGCCCCAGCCAGAACTGTTCTAAGGACATTTCGTGCAGACCACAAAAAGATCTTGGAACATTCTTTGGTGGGCCTATAGGCAAGCCGGGACGCTTCGCCACTGCTTGAACATTGGACTGCCCTCCGCTACTCCTCGGGGCCGTCCCCGTTCCCGGCTCGCCGTGTGGGCCGCGGAGCGGAGGGGAGGGCTGTGATGAACCTGATCACGGTGGATGCAAAGTCCACAAGAAACCTTCCACAAGAGAGCCGACCCCAGGACGCCCATTGATTTCTGGCGTGGGGAAAGTTCGTACTTTTCCATCGCAACACCATCGAAGCCCAAGAAACCCAGGGCACCCTGGAGGCAAGAAAGGTGTTTCTCGGCATGGGTCTCCACTGTACGTCGGGTGGGTCCTGCGAGGACGTGGGTGGGAGACGTGGCACAAGCACAAACGGTTAGCGCTCCGCGCGGACTTCTTCGATCTGCGCTGGGCCCCCCAACGGCGGCGCCTCTGGCGCGGAGCGCCGAACATTTCTGTTCATGCCGCGTTTTCTTCTTCGATATTTGGCGGGCCAAGGGAGCGGAACCGGCTCCCAGACGGAGCGCTCTGCGCCCTCGTGCGGGGCGGAGGGGAGCCGTCGGCGCGCGGGGAGCGCGGCCACCCCTCCTCGACGCGGGGCGGCGCCTGCAGGCAGCAACGCCCCCCTGGCCGAGCAGGCCCACCGAGGACGCACACGAGGGGCGCGGGAGGACGGGAGGGCGAAGGCTGAGCATTTTCTTAGGGTGGAGGGCTCAGGGTGAAATCCATAGAGACTTCTGCACCTCGAAAACCGATCCGTCTTGTGATTCACCCTTTGCAGATTCAAGCCTCGAGAATCCATCGAAACGGCATTTCAGATTTCACCCTGTGCCCTCCACCCAAAGAGAATGCTCGGAACGCGTCGAAGGAGACATCATTTTTGTGGCCGATGGGATAGGAGATGCCCCCGATCGTCTCTAGCCTGGCGCGCCTGCGCCGCCCTCGTCCAGGCCGATGATCAGCCGGAACTTGTCCTCCAGGCCCAGGGACGACAGCTCTGCTTGCAGAGCGGCCGTGTCGAGCGCGGCGGAGTCGGCTCCGCCCGCAGCGTGGCACACGTCCACCTTCGCCGGGAAGTGTGCCCACGGCTGCTGCTGCGTCTGGGTGCCAGCTGGGCTGCCGTCGCGCCCTGGAGCGGGCGAGCCAGCCGCCAGCGCCTGGCTCTTCCTGACTTTCAAGCTTTTGCCAGCGCGCCGACCACACTCGCGGACGGCGGCGTCGATCTCGCTCGCGTCGCCCTCGAGGACAACGATGCCGGGCTTGCCGAACCACACCCTCCCCGAGAGCGGCGCCGCCTGCAGGATCGCCACCAGCTCTCGCTCCTTGGCGTGCTGCTTCCCGAACAGCAGGTGGTCGCACCAGAGCCACTGCCGACACGGCGCCCCGACTGGCTTGGCTGATCTTCGGCCCGCTGCCGCCTGCGCGACCCTCTCGTCATCGGCCGCAGTCTGCTTGTCCAAGAACCCTTGGGCCGCGTCGGTGACGTGCTGCACGACGTCAAATAAGATCTCCTCGCCAATACTCGACGAAGCAACGAATTCGGACACGGAAGCCATCAGGGCGTCGCTGAGGGCTCTTGTTCGTAAAGCTTGCCAGGTGCACGACACGACTGTCAGCATCGTGTCTGCGGGATAACCGGACGGCAGCTTGACTTGCAGCCTGCATGGTTCACAGTCGCCCTCACCGATAGGAACAGACACAATAAACTCTAACAGAGGCTGGTGGCGGCCGTCGAATGATCCTGCTCGGAGGGCCTCGATATCCGATTGCGGTGTGCACCACTCAACCGGCACGCCTGTGATGGCCTCGACAGCCTCCACCTCGTCAAACTGCCGATCCATGGATCCTGCAGCAGGCCGAGGACACCAGCGGGTGGTAAGAGACGGCGTATGACAAAACGGCAGACACAAAAACTGTTGGCACTCCGCGCTGATTTCTTAGATCTGCGCTGGACCCCCCCGCCTGGCGCGCGGAGCGCGCCAGGTGCGGCGCCGAAGGCGCCACCCGGGGGGCCCAGCGCAGATGCAAGAAATCCGCGCGCAGCGCCAAAAATTGATGTTTATGCCGTCCCTTCTTCTTCGAGCCAGACAAAAACAAAATGAGCGGCGCGCTCGGGGCGTGCCCCGAGCTCGGCCGGCTATGCTCCGTGAGCCAGCTGCGGTCTCGGAGCGCAGGCTGCTCGAGCCAAGCGGGCCACGGGCCCTGCGAGAGGAACGGGCCCCGGCTCTCGCCGCCTCTCTTGGCGGCGCGCAGACGGGGGGTTCAGGGGGAGGGGGGAAGGTTTCTCAGTGGGAGAGGCTGCTTCTTCACAAGTCGCCGGCCTCACGTCTGCAGACGAGGCCCGCACCTTCTAAGACGCGGGGGCTCTAAGGAGCCTGCCCCCCTCCCCACACACCCCTCTGCGCGTGGCCGACTCTCCCTGGGATCTCCCATGCTTCCTTCTGGGTCGGTTCTCCCAAACCTCCTGTGTTGGGCACGTGTCCCGGATCCCTTCTGATGAGGGGGCTGCTCGCGCGTCCTCCTCCCACCCACCCCCCTTCTCCTAGGGCGCCTGGCTCCGCGCTTCGCGCTGCGCGAAGCGCGAACAGTTTCGCGCTCTCGCGCCGCCCCCCAGGCGAGGCGAGGAGGATGAGGAGGGGCCCGAGCCGAACCGCGAGGCGCGAACAACTTTGCACCATCGAAGGCGCCCTCGCTGCTCTCGTTGCTCCTCCCCTCCCAGCCTCTCTCTTGCCCTGCCCTCGCCCCCCGAAGGCTGGTAACGCCGCGAAAGCGACCGCCGCCCTGGCCCGCCCCTCGGCGCGAGGGAGGCCTGGGCACGAGGAGGAGGAGGAGGAGGAGGAGGAGGAGGAGGAGGAGGAGGAGGAGGAGGACACGAGACCGACGACGACGACGACGACGCGAAGACGACGACGACGACGACGACGACGACGACGACGACCGCGACGACGACGGACGACGACAACGGAGTGAGGAGGAGGCGGAGGAGGAGGAGGAGGAGGAGGATGAAGGAGGGAGAGAGGAGGAGGAGGAGGAGAAGGAGGAGGAGGGGGAGGGGGGAAGAGGGAGGGGGAGAGAAGGAGGAGGAGGAGGAGGTTTTGGAGGAGGAGGAGGAGGACGACGAGACGAAGGAGGACGAAGGATGGAGAGGAGGAGGAGAAGGAGGAGGAGGAGACGAAGGAGGAGGAGAAGGAGGAGAGGAGGTAGAGGGGAGGGAGGAAGGGGGAGGGGAGGGGGGAGGAGGAGGAGGCCGAAGGAGGAGGAGGAGGAGGAGGAGGAGAGGGAAGGAGGACGGAGACGGAGGAGGAGGAGGAGGAGGAGGAGGAGGAGGAGGAGGAGGACGAGGAGGAGGAGGAGGAGGAGGAGGAGGGGAAGGAGGACGGAGACGGAGGAGGAGGACAAAGGAGGGAGACGGAGGGCCCCATCTTCTCCTCCCCCTAGGGGAGGCCTAGGCGCAAACCTGCCAGAGCCTACCAGCAAAAATGGCCTCCGAACAGGAAAGGCGCGCGGCTCTTTCCGAGGGCCGCGGGGCCGGGCGCCCGCCCGGCCGCCGCCGCGCAGAGGTCGAGTTGCGAGCGGGCCCAGCAGCGCGGCCGCGCGCCCCAGAGGGGGGGGAAGCCATCTGCTGCGCGGGCGCGCCCGGGGAGTTAGGGGGGCTCCTCCTCCTCCTCCTCCTCCTCCTCCTCCCCCTCCCCCTCCTCCACAATTATTCAATATGAATATACTCTCCCTCTTCCCCTGATGGCGTCCGGGTGATAGCCGCGCACCCTCCGCGTGCTGTTTTTTTAAACACAGGATTCCCGGGAAATCCCGGGAAACGACCTTCGCTGAGGCGCCGGCGTCATTTGTTTCCCAAAATGCTGCTCTCGTTGAGGCGCCGGCCTCATTTCTGCTCCCGAATCGTTCCGAATCGTGCTCCCGCTGCAGCGTGGGCCTCATTTTCGGATCGGTGTTTGGCCTCCGTCGTTCAGGATGGCGTTCTCGCCCCAGCGCGGTCCTTTTTTCTCGCGCGCCCATCCGCCCGCCACCACCGCGCCGCACCGCCACCACCAGCACCACCACCACCACCACCACCACCACCACCACCACCACCACCACCACCACAACCACGCACACACGCACGCACGCACGCACGAGCACCACCACCCACTAGTTACGCACGCGCGCGCGGAGCCACAGGTCCGCTACGACACGCGTCCGCGGATAGAGAAAATCAGCGCCATGGTAAGGGATGGGAGGGAGGGGTAGGACGTCAGATATGACGCGAGCGCACCTAGCTTGTCCCCCTCCCCCCTCCCCCCTACCCATCCCCCCCTTCCCCCTCCAACCTCCTCCTCCTCCTCCCTATCCTCCTCTCCTCCTCTCCTCTTCATCCCCGCCCTCCTCCTCTCCTCCTACCGCCTGCCTCCCTCCTCCTCCCCCTCCCCCTCCCATCCTCCTCCTCCTCCTCCCTCCTTACTCCTCCTCCTCCCTCCTCCTCCTCCTCCTCCTTCGTCCTCCTCCTCATCCTCCCCCTCCTTCGTCCTTCCTTTTACGGTTCTCCTTCGTCCGTCGTCGTTCGTTCCTCCTCCTCCTCCTCCAAATACCTCTCATCCTCCTCCTCCCGTTACCCCTCCGCCTACTCCTTCTCTGCCTGCGAGGGCGCGCCCTGCGCGACCGGGGAAATTCCTCATCGTCCTCCGGCTCCTCCGCCTCACAAAAAAATTTTTCATCCTCCCCCCTCCACCTCCTTCCCCCTCCTCCTCCTCTCCCTCTTCTCCCGCTCCTCCTCCTTCTCCTCCTCCGCCTCCTCCATCGCCTCCTCCTCTCCCTCCTCCTCCTCCTCCCCTCCCTCCTCCTTCTCCTCCTCCTCGTCCTCCATTTCTGCCGGGACAGAAAAGACCTGGACGACACAACCCGAAGGAAGGTGCTCAAGGTGCCTGCATGAGTTCACATGCAGCCAGACCTCACAACCTGAATAGCAGCACAGACTCGCCCCAGGCGACTCATCTGCGCCGCCGTTACGAGGTGCCTCGAGATGTCACCCTGAGACACGGCCCCCGGCACCACCCCCACTAGGCACCTCCTCCTCCTCCTACTACTTCTCCTCCTCCTCCTCCTCCTCCTCCTCCTCCTCCTCCTCCACGTCCTCCTTCTCCTGCTCCTCGTCTTCCTCCTCCTCTCCTCCTCCTCCTCCTCCTCCTCCTCCTCCTCCTCCTCCTGCTCCTCCTCCTCCTCCTTCCCCTCCCGAGGGGTTCAAAGTAAAATCCTGGAGGCATCCCGCGGCAACTTGGAACTCAATGAATTTGCGTCGGATCCACATCAGACTTACCGGTCGGGTTCCTGTCGGATCCAGGCCGGACTGACGTCGGAGCATTGCCGCGCGGACGTGGACCCAGATCTGACGGGGCGGATGTGTGGACCAGATGATACAACGACTGCGCACCGAGCAAGGCCTCCAGGATTTTCCTCATGGGGGGTACACGGCGACCCCAACCCCAGACTCTGTGGGGTTGCCGAAAGGCCCAAATCGAAGGGGCCCAGGCACACACAAGTGAATACACACAAATCCCAGGATCCCCCATATTTCCCAAATTTTCTGGGTTCTTCTACCCTCGATGTGCCTGCGAAGGGCCTCCCCTGGGGTGTATTCACGAGGTTCCCCCCTTCTCTGATAGAGGCAACCTAGGCAGGGTCCGAATAGATGGGGTAAGAGGATCGCCCCGCCTCACCGATGTATCGGCGATGCACCACCGGTGCTCTGGCGACGTCGGCGATGCATCGGCGACGCTGGTGGACAAAAATCAGGATCCGCATCGAGCCTCGTCGCCGATGCATCGGCGATGCGGCGTGATCCTCCGAATACCTCTCACTCGGACCCATCTGGGAGGCCTGGATCTGAGCGGACGAACCTTTCGGGCTGGACTCGGGGACTGGGGTCGATATGGGACGCACAGAGACATACTAGTACCATTTTTCCTTCCTCGGAGGCTCGCGTCCGACCTGAACATATAGTATACCCACATCTTGTAGTAGATCGTTTCCCTAGCGGCGCGGCCATAAAAACGCCCGCCACTGAGCGTATACTATAAGATCTCCTGGTGCGCACGTCGCCCGTGTGGGTGGGGGGGGGGGGCGACGCAAACATGGCGCTAGTAGATTGGGGTGACGCCGACGATAGATCGCCTGCGAGAGCAGGGAATGCCTCGCAGGCAGCTCTCCGAGCCCAGCCTGCTCGGGGCAAGGCGCGCGCGTGGGCGTGGCGCCCAGCGCCCGTGTCGCGACGACATGACGACGACGGTTCGGTTCGGTTCGGGCCCCGCGGGTGTCTTGGCCGATACTCGGGAGCGGCCAAGAGGGGGGTGTCCAAGAGGGGGGGTACAAATCATGACCGGCGGCATGTGCGCGGCCCAGCGGGGGGGCCTGGGACGTAATGAAATAAGAAGAGGCGCCATGAAATCTGAGGAAAAATCATGGCCCCCGCCATGATATTCACCCCCCCTAGTCACTTGTCATCACCCCCCTCTTTTCCGCCCCCGAGATACAGGGCTGCACGAGACACCTGGGCGTCGTCTACGCGACAATCGAAAAGAGGCCAAGTTGGTCTTCGCACCGTCGACGCGTCGACGACGACGACGACGACGACGACGACAACGACGACGACGACGACGACGACGACGACGCGACGATCCCGGCGCTCGGGTCTTTCTGACTCCGCGCGGGCCGTTCTCCCCGGGACGCTTCAAGGTGAAGGGGCCCCAGGACACACAAATAAATACACACAAACAAAATGATCCTCCTCCTCCTCCTCCTCCTAATCATCCGCTTCCTCCCTCCACTCCTAGCCCTTTCGATCAGGGTCGGCGGCACTGGCCGTCAGGCCTCTCCAATAAATACACACACATAAAATTATCCCCCATATTTCCCCATAGTTTCTGGATCTTTGTCTTCCCCCCCGCTTCCCATGTTTTCCCATCTTTTCTGGGGGATCGACGATGAATTGTGTTTGTGTGTGTTTTTTCCCCTCCTGAGCTTGGGCGGCTCCTCGATCGCTGAGCCACTCCGGGCACGCCGAGGCGCTGCAGTCGGCAACACGCCACACATGTGAGGCACGGCGCCCCTCCCGTGGCCACGGGGGGCCTTTAGGTGTTCGAGGAGGGCGAGCGGAACAACCACGGGACGACCCCGAGGGAAAGAGAGCCCCCTCCGAGCCAAAACGGGTCCGCGGCTCAGCTTCTTGACTATGTATGTGCAGCCCATCCGTCTGAGAAGGAAGGCGCGGCAAGGGTGCAAGGGCCCTGGAAGGCCATGCCAACCCTCTGCGAGCGGGGCGCGGCCAGCGGAAGCGGCCAAGGATGGGCCGAAAGGGAAGGATGCAAGGGCCACCTTGGAAAGTTCCTCATCCTTACTACGCTGGTTTACCGTAGGTTTTAAGTCGGGCCTGTCCCCCTACAGGGGGATTTTCGACGAAAAATGAAACATATCCACACACACACACACTAAAAGTAAAACATAGTCAAAAAATAGTCTGGGGACTATTTTTGGAATATTTTTCTACCTTTTTGGGTTATTTTGGGGGTATGTTTTTTTTTTCGTGGAAAATCCCCCTGTAGGGGGACAGGCCCGACATAACCGTAGTTCGAAGAAGAGTACACGCCATAAACATAAACTGTTGGCGCTCCGCGCAGATCTCTTGGAGCTGCGCTGGGGCCCCCCTCCCTGGCGCGCGGAGTGCGCCGGGGGCGGCGCCAATACGGGGCCGCCGGGGGAGCCTGGAGCGGATCCAAGGAATCCGCGCGGAGCGCCACAAGCTTATGTTTAAGTCGGGCCTGTCCCCCTACAGGGGGATTTTCGAAGACAAAATAAGAAGTACCGCAAAAATGCCCCAAAAAGGCAAAACAAATACTCAAAAAATAATCCCCAGACTATTTTTGGACAATTTTTTGACTATCTTCGGTGTATTTGTTTGTTTTTCGTCGAAGACCCCCTGTCGGGGGACACGCCCGACTTAAGTTTATGTTCGTGGCCTTTTCTTCTTCGAAGGATGCAAGGGGATGCTTGGAAAGTTGCTCATCCTTACTCTGCGGGTTCACCGCAGCGACGAAGGGCGGACCGACGCACGAGGAACGTATCCCCATCCCTAAGATTGACACGCCCAGAGGCGATGACAATCTCAGGGATGCACCCCCAGAGACTGAAGGAACCCCTAAGATCGCCATCGTGACGAGGCGATGCCCAACATAGGGATAGGGGTCGGATCCAGGCTGGCAGCGGGTGCCCGCTGCGGGCACGGCTCGCCGCCTGCACGCGCGAGGCCGGCACACGGCGGCCTCCGGGGGCCCTGCTCCACCAACTTGCCGTCGCTCGGACGTCCATGTCCCGTGCATTGGTCGACCTCGTGCGTGTTTTTTGTTGCTCGATGGTCCAGGATGGTCCTCGATGGTTCTCGCCGAGAAAAAAATGCACACGTCCGAACCTTGCTCCACCAAGCCCCGCCGCCTTCTGGAAAAAACCGGACTCTGCCTCCGCTGGCTGCCGCCGGCGGCAGCGGCCTCGTGCTGCTGCCGCCGCCTTCCAACCGCCCTCCGCCGGAGAAGAAGATGGCACCGCCTCCGAGCCCGGAAGGCGAGGCCCTCTTCTGGGACGCCTCGCACGGGCACCCAAACGTGGGCAAAACGTACTTGTGGGGCGTGCGTTCTCCGCGCTGGCGTGCGCTGTGGATCTCGGCGGCGAGAGAGGGAGAAACAGCGAAAACGGGAAGGATCTCTCAGAAGGCGGCGGAGCGTCTCAGTAGCGCTCCGGCCATCTGAGAAGTCTTCCCCGTCTTCGAGAAAGGCTCAGACAACTTCTCAAAACGAAGGAAGCGGTCCGAGCACTCTGAGCAGGCCCGCCCTTTCTCACTGCCCCCGTGGGCTCGTCACCGAAAAGCGAGCACGCGTGCAGAATTGTGCCGCGTGTGCGCACAGAGTTCGGCTCGAGCAAATTCGCACCTTCCCCTCACTCTCGGCACGACCAGCGGGTACATATCAAAGATCTGCCACCGCTGCCGGCACGCACGGGCACGTCCTGGTACCATGCGTCCTCCTTGGAGGCGCACGTCCGA
Organism: Prorocentrum cordatum; assembly: GCA_963575745.1. Taxonomy (NCBI): domain Eukaryota; class Dinophyceae; order Prorocentrales; family Prorocentraceae; genus Prorocentrum; species Prorocentrum cordatum. The sequence goes on from CAUYUJ010001012.1 coordinate 47,867, forward strand.
CTTGAACATATCACCACCTTGCACTGCATCACTTCCCGGGCGGCATGGCCAGGGAGCGCCCGCCCACGAACCTCTGCCTCAAGATCTCTCGGCGCGCGCGTCGCCCTGGGAAGGCGCGACGAACGCGCATCGCATTCGTATTCGTAAGGCGGCGCCGAATTACCACGGCCGTTAACACGGCCGCTGACGTGGCAAGAATCGTACCTGGGCGCCGATCGGTATTGTGCCGTCCTTGGGTGCGTGGCCGAAGCGGAGGTCTGAAAGGGGGCGATGATGAAGGCGACAACGAGGACGACGCGAAGTCAGGTTGAGCCCAAGGTCTAGCGACTGCATCGGGCGCCACTCGCAGGCAAAACGAAGCGAAAGTTCAACGCAGCTGCGCCTGCAGCCTCCCGCACCCGAAGGTGCCTGCACCCACTTGACAAGGGGTGCGGCACCCCCGCGCCGTCCAGCCTGGCGGTGCCAGACAGAGCTGACGCGCGGGGCGCCAAGGATTCAAGTACCCCCAGAAACGGACGGGAACGTGTGAAAGCGCGCGCCGCAAGCGACGGCAGGACGCGAGCGCCGTCGCAAGCGGAATGCAAGCGACAAGGCCTGCAAACAACGCAACCCCGAGGCGTGCCGCGATCCGCACCGACGGGATCCCCGCGGCGCGCCTGCATGAGCGAACAACACAATGCGAGAAGAAAACATAGTAAACACGCCGTGAACGCGCGGGCCCTTCTCGTGGGGCTGCGCGCAACGCAGCACAAAACGCAATGCGAGAAGCGAGCAAAGCCGGCACACCGTGCGCGCGGGACTTCTCTTGGGGCCCGCGCGCGGCGCAACGCATGCCGACGCCGCCCTCGCGCGCGCGAGCCCTTCGCGTGGGGCTGCACGCCGCGAGGCGCAAGGAAGCGGGAGGCGGCCCGCGCGCGCAGCTCGGTCGCCTGCGCACGGGCGAGGCGTGGGCGCGAAATTCGTGCCCGCGCACAACACGGCACAGTGGCGCGCGCGCTCCCGATGGCGTTGTGCGCCCACGAAAAACAAGGCTTGCCCCCAGGACGACTTAAGGTAACATTGGTCATAGCGTAGGAGGCAGCTATATTTGCCTCCAGATCGCGTCGACGAGGACAGGCACCGCTTATTCACGAGAGAAACAGTCCCCGATTAGAAAGAGGTGGACAAAAAACCATTACAGTCCCTGGGTGCATGACCGAGACGGGGTTCTGCGGTGAGGGTTGCCAACATCGCGACCATTTTCATTACCGTCGTCGCCGCGTGCCCCACCCACGACCCACCAACAACCGACCTCCTCGTGTGACCACCGCGCGACCCACCCGGGATACATCCGTGAGCCGCCCGCGCCCCACCCCGCGAACTGCCTGCGACCCACCCGCGACCCGCTCCGCGACCCGCACCGCGACCCATCCGTGACCCGCCCGCGATTGACCCGCGCCCAGTCCACGTGGATAATTCCAGGGGGTTGGGGCGCGCGGAGACTGAAGGAAGGAGGATGCGAGGATGCGAGGTGGCAGGCGGGGGGCCAAAGATGCCAGGAATCTCGAAACCCAGCATCGTCCTCGCCGCCACCGTCGTCATCGTCGTCGTCGCCCTCGTCTCCGTCGCCGTTGCCACCGCCGTTGCCCTCGTCTGGAAGAAGACAACCAACATAACCGTAAACTGTCGACGCTCCGCGCGGATTTCTTGGATCTGCGCTGGACCCACCTCCCCGGCGCGCGGAGCGCTCCAGGGGCGGTGCCCGATGCGCCGCCAGGGGAGCCCAGCGCAGGCCCAAGACATCCGCGCGGACCATCGACAGATTGTGGTTCTGTCGGCTTTCTTCTTCTAGACACGGTCCGCGCGGAGGGTCGACAGTATACAGGGCAATTTTTAATACATGGGGATTTTTACACATACAGGATGTTTAATACATGATCAATGCTTGAACAAAGTGATGCATGAACTCATCGTTATTCTTCATGCTAGATCCCTGCATGCTTAATACCTGACCCGCACGCGGAGCATGTCTAAAAGACGGCACTGCACGCTCATGCAGTGTGTTGCTCTTCGACTCGTCGCCGTCCTCCTCGCCGCCGTCGGTTGGGCGTGGCTTAATGGGGGGGTCACAAATGGCGGGGTCAGAAAAGGTCCCCTTTCGTGCCCCTTTCGGGCCCCTCCCGAGCCCCGGGGGGCTCGTTTAGGTACCGTTTGGGTACCTTTTCGGACCACGCTCGCCACCCCCCTATTTATGACCCCCCCATTACGCGGCGCCCAAGTCGGCATGCCGCGGCGAGTGCCGGGTGCCGCGCGGGCAGCGAGGCAGCGGAGAGGGCGTCGCCGCCCTCCCGCACTGCGCCGCGCGGGCCCCGGTGCGCGGTCCCCTGCCCCCCGCGGCGCCGCCGCCTCAGGAGCCGGAGGGGTGCCTGAGGGAGGAGGGGGAGGAGGAGGAGGAGGAGGAGGAGGAGGAGGAGGAGGAGGAGGAGGAGGAGGAGGAGGAGGAGGAGGAGGAGGAGCTCGAGGAGGAGGAGCAGGAGGAGGAGGAGGAGCTCGAGGAGGAGGAGCAGGAGGAGGAGGAGGAGGAGGAGGAGGAGGAGGAGGAGGAGGAGGAGGAGGAGGAGGAGGAGGAGGAGGGGGGGGCACATTGTCGGCGGCGAGCCCAGAGGGGGGAAGTGAGAAGGGGCGGGCCTGCTCAGAGGGCTCGGAAGTCCCCCGGGCTCTTCGGAGAAGTTGTCGGAGCCTCCCCCGTAGACAGAACGAACACTTTTTAGAAGGCGCGAGGGCTTGTGAGAAGTCCCGCCGCCTTCTGAGAAGGCCTCCTCCTTCTCACTTCCCCCCTCGTTCGCCGCCGCGCACGAGCAACGGAAAGAGAATGGTCACAAGTAAGATTGCATATGCCGGCAAGGTGTAGGTCCATACCCACTGCGCCGTGGACTTGCTGGGAAGAAGGGGCGGCAGAAGGCCGAGGCGCAGTGGCAATGGATGGGCATCTAGCCTCTGGGGGTCAGATGACTTTCAATCTCCACTGCGCCCCGGGTGTCTGGGGAAGGAAGCCAAGAATTCCAAGATGACGTAGATACGGACATAATCTGGCTCGCCCTCTCACGCAAGATGGCACAGCGAGCTCACGCGGTGGCTTGCGCGGGCCGCGAGGGAGGCACGCTACGTCGGTTACGGGGGCGCTTGCGCGCTTCCTCATGTGATTCCTCATGTGATCAAATTGCGCGCGCATGTCGGCGCAAGCGATATCGTTTTTTTGCGTCGCTCGCACGAGCAACGAAAAGAAAGGGGCTTACTCGGGCGTTGGCGGGAATGGGTTTAGCGTTTAGCGGAACCTGATTTAGTCACGGTGGGGGCATCGGATAAGGAAACCTTAGATAAGGTATCCAGGGTCTGGAGGCCGGTGGAACTCCAATCGAGGCTTGGCCATGGATATCATCGCCGCCCTCATCGGATAAGGAACCCTGCAGGGTCTGCAGCATCCTGGGCGCATTCCTTAACAAACGCCCCAACCGTGGGTGTACCGAGGGACGCCCGCCCTGCCCCATGCAACTAACCAGAGCTGCCGACACCTGCAGAAACACCCGCTACGGCAAACTTGGTGGGGCGATCTTGGCAAACTGTCTGAGCTTCTTTTTGGAGACCCGAAACGGTGCGGTGACAGACCGTGCGGTGACTTCGAAATTCCCCAAGACCTCACCGCACGGTCCGTCACCGCACGGTCTTGGGACCCCGGAGGCCCCTGTCGCCCGAGCGACATCCTCGGAGCACGACCCGAGTTCCAAAACCGTGCGGTGACCCCGACTCTCCACCGACTCACCGCACGGTGTGGTCACCACCCCGTTTGGGGGCCTCTTGGTCCAATCACTAACCGGTTCCCCTTACCCGGGGGCCTGGCTAGATCCTACTTGCGCAAGATGGCATGGCGACCTTACGCAGTGGCCTACGCGGGCCGCCGGCGCGGCACGCCACCTCGGAGACGGGGGCGCGTGCGCGCCTCCTTACGCAGGCAGCTGACGCGCGAATGTCCTCGCTCAGTTGGCGGGTTCCGGACACCCTGGAACCAACAAATGTGTCATCTGGGCGGTGGACAACCCTCCCTTTCGTGGACCTCCCCGTAGTGAAAACGGCCTGGGACCGAAACCCACGGACCTGGACCCGCAAAAATGACGGCCGCGACGCCCTCTCGCAAACCGACAACGGCCGATTCCTGAATCGACGCGTCAGGGTAGGAGACCTGTCCGCCCCCGATCATCTCTTGGAGGGCGCGTTCTTCCTTCCACCGGCCTCCGCCAGCAGCGCCGCCCTCGTTTTACCCTCGCCGGCTTCGGCCGGCCCTGCGCCACCTTCCGTCGAGGAAGGCATGCCGAGTCCTCGACCCCTCATATAGGCGGCGAGCCAGGGGGGGAAGTGAGAAGGGGCGGGCCTTCTCAGAAGGCTCAGAAGTCCCCCAGACTTCTGAGAAGTTTTCTAAGCCTTCCCCGAAGACACAAAAAACTTCTCAGAAGCCGCAAGGACTTCTGAGAAGTCCCACCGCCTTCTGAGAAGCACTTCTCCTTCTCACTTCCCCCCCTCGCTCGCCGCCGATCATAGAAGAGGTCGCTGCCCTTGCTTCCACGACCGGAGGAAGAGCCGAGGGGCAGAGATCAGAGGCAAGCCGGCAGGACCGAACAGGCCGACGGGGCGGACGTACGAGGCCGACGGGGACACGGGGGCCCCTCGGCCCTCGACCTTCCAGCTCCCGCACCCTCCGCGAGGCAGCGCCGCGGTGGTCGCCGTTGCGACCGACGACCGACGTCAGACGACCGACGAGAACGTCGTCGTCGTCGTCGTCGTCGTCGTCGTCGTCGTCGTCGTCGTCGTAGTCGTGGTCGTCATCGGTCGACAATGTAGTCGTTGTCGTCGTCGGAGTAGTCGTCATCAGACGTCGTCGTCGACGTGCGTCGCTGTCGTCGTCGTCAGTCGGTGGTCGTCGTCGTTGTCGCCGTTGCCGCCGTCGCCGTCGTAGTCGTCGTTGTCGTCGTTGTCAGACGTCGTCGTCGTCGTCGTCGTAGGCGTCGTCGTGGTCGTCGTCGTCACTGTAGTCGTCGTCGTTGTCGTCGTCGTCGTCGTCGTCAGACGTGGACGTCGTCCGTCGCTGTGGTCGTCGTCCGTCGGTCGTCGTCGCCTTCGCCGTCGCCGCCGCCGCCGTCGTCGTCGTCGACATCGTTCAACGTCGTCGTCGACGTAGTCATGGGCGTCATCGGTCGTCGTTGTAGTCGTCGTCATGGTCGTCGTCGTCGTCGTGGCCATCAATTGTCGTCGTCGTCGCCCGTCGATCTCGTCGTCCTCCGTCGGTCGTCGTCGTCTTCGCCGTCGCCACCGCCGCCGTCGCCGTCGTCGACGTCAAAGAAGTCGTCATCAGACGTCGTCGTAGTCGTCGTCGTAGTCGTGGTCGTCATCGGTCGTCGCTGTAGTCGTCGGTCGTCGCGGGCTTCGTCGTCGTCGTTCGGCGTGGTCGTTCGTAGCTGTCGCCGTTGTCCGTCGGTCGTCGTTGCCGTCGTCGTCGCCGTCGTTGACGTCGTCAACGTCGTCGTGGTGTGCCTGCTGTGCACCACCAAAGCCTGGGCACAGAACGCCCGCATGTAAGCTGCCTCCGCTGCCTTCAGGGGCTGCGGCGTCGTGCCAAAGCTGTTGTCTCTCGACGGCGATCCATACAGTAGGCAGTAGGGGCCCGACCACAAGAAACCTTCCACAAGAAATCAAACCCTGAGATCCCAGGACGTCCATTGATATTTTATGTATGAGCGTCACGCTTTCCATAGTAAAACCATCGAAATACAGGAAACCCAGGGCATCCTGGGGGCGAGCAGGGTGTTTCTTGGTATGGGTCTCCACTGTACACCTATTCTTTCCTCCCCCTGAGACCACCAGCAGGATCAGTCAGCGTGACGCTGACTGATCCTCGAGGCGACGCCGTCGCCTCGATGTCGGATCGAATCCGGATGTTCGGGCCGGGCGAAAGGGGGTGATAGCAAAGGGGGGGTTTGAGAATCAGCTCACGTAGCTAATTTTTCCGGCGCCTCCCGGCGCTGGGAGGCGCCCATGTATAGAGGAATGGGCCCGGCGGCGGGGCCGAAACCAGCTGCACGCAGCAAATTTCGTACCCCCCCCTTTCCCTTTCCCCCCCTTTCGTTCGACCCCAGATGTGCGTCGGAACGGGCTGCATCGGCATGGAACTGGAACCCAGTCGGATCGGCCGCGACATGATAGCAACGAAGCGACAAGCACGTATCGGGCCGCATCGGATAATTATCGCCCGGACATCGGAATCGCATCGGGCCGGCCGGAATCGATATCCAGTCAGATCGTGGGACCTGACCAGAGAGTGTCTTTCCAATTTCAATTCATGGCCACAATAACGTGGATCAGCAACATCAGCCCTCTCCGCCGAAGGCCCAACACATGACGCTGCCCAGAATAAACAGCGGCCGCTGTTAGGCAAGTGGCCGTCCGTCTCCAATGGACACCATCCGCGGCGACACCGACAGCGAGTCCTGTCAAAATGAGCAGGAACTGCTGTCGGTCGTTGTGCCCGCTCGCTCCGTACCCATCTCGATCGTCCCGAACGGCGGAGAGCCAAATCACGAAGAACAGACAGCGCAACTGGGTAAAAACACTGCGTGGTAAGGATGTAAGTCCCTTGGACGCCCAAATGGAAACCGAAGCTTGAAAGGCTGATTGGGGTAGGACTGGGGCCGAATCCAATCAAGGCGGCGCGACCGGAGGGAAGTGGAAAGGGGCGGGCCTTCTCAGAAGGCTCGGACGTCCCCCGGCCTTGAGAAGTTTTCGAAGCTTTCCCGGAAGACACAAAATACTTCTCAGAAAGCGCGAGGGCTTCTGAGAAGTTACGCCGCCTTTTGAGAAGGCCTTCTCTCTCTCTCTCCTCCCCCCTCGCCCACCGCCGATAATTAAGTTCTAACATTGGGCCCATGATAAGGGCAAGGGTTGGGCTGGGAGGCAAGTATGAATGGGCACCCTGGGAACTTTTTACATACTCATCCTCATGATGCCGTTAGACTGCAAGGGTGCCCCTTCAGAACGAGTCAGCCAGACAGTATCCGAAGGTTCTGGTTGCTTTCATCCGCGGCCCCAGCAGCCCTCGATCACCTCCCCAGGGCAGATTGTTCGTCCACCATTCGTGATTGATGGCCCCAGGAACGACGATAACGAGCCGAAGTCGATGAGATACGCCCGGATGGGCAAAAACGTAGCGTCGGAGATCCAGGGATTGCTCGTTGCGCTCGTGGCAGCTGCGTGTACTTTAGTCGCAGCGCCCCCCCCTTTCTCCTCCTCCTCCGCCCCCTCCTCGTCTTCGTCGTCCTCCTCCTCCTCCACCTCATCCTCTTCCTCCTCCCCCTCCTCCAACTTCTCCTCCTCCTCCTCCTCCTCCTCCTCTTCGTATTTCTCGTCCTCACCATCCTCCTCGTTCTCCTCGTCCTCCTCCTCTTCTTCCTCCTCCTCATCATCACCATCCTCATCCTCCTCATCCTCCACCTCCTCCTCTTCCTCCTCCTCCAGGGCCTGGAGAAGCGGCACTCCTCCTGCAGGCGCGGCGGGCTGTGGCAGCGCGACGAGGGCCCGCTGCCAAACCGCGACGGCACCTCGGCGGCGCGACCGCGGCCGCCGCCGGCGGATCGCCTCCTCCCCCAACTCCTCCTTAGCCTCCCTCCTCCCCTCCCCCCCCCCCCCTCTCCCTCTTCTCCTCTCCTCCTCCTCCTCCTCCATCTCCTACTCCTCCTCCTCGCCCTCCCCTCTCCTCCTCCTCCCTCCTCCCTCTCCTCCTCCCTCTCCTCCTCCCTCTCCTCCTTCTCCTTCCTCCTCCTCCTCCTCCTCCTCCTCTTCCTCCTCCGCCTCCTCTTCCCCCACCCCTCCTCCTCATCCTTATGGATGAATTCATACAGTTCCAGCTAAGCTGTGCTCCCCCACCCACCATCCTCTGAAAAAATCGCTATGTGCGCACACTCGTTCATCAACAATTGTCAGTTGTCAGCAATCCCTTGCAACAGATGGGACGAAAAGCACACGCGCGCGTCGTCGCGCGCGGAATTCTTCGAAAGTTGTAAGTCGGCTTCTGAAGGATGCCAGAATCAGGTGTCCCGAAACAAACGAATCACATGGTTTTGTAACATGGTTTTGAACAGCGAAAAACCTGCGCGCTTTGCGAATTCTTTAGAACAGACATAAGCTTCCAACAGTTTTGCCACATGCGACCGAATGGGCCCCTCGCGCGCGCGCGCATGTCGCAATCATTCGAACTTCCCTGCGCGCGTGCTGAGGGAAGGGGGGCACGATCCCTGTAAAATAATACCATGCGGGCCGCACCCATGCGCCCGCCAGCGCCAAGCAATCATAGCAATCGCCGCCGCATGGGTTTCGCAAACCAAACTAAATTGCCAGCGGCTGGGCGGGATGATTGCGCGCTGGTGCCCTGTGGGCCTGCACACAGCGAGCAATATTCCAGCACCCCCATTGTCTTTCCCCAAAGCCAATGCAAAGTGACCGCGGGGAGGCAGCGCATGATCCTTGTATAGCCGCGAAGTGCATGTTGTACGTTTGTTGACACGGATGGTGGCCCTGCGCACAGCAGGCAATACGATACCCCCTTCCCGCAGTCCCTTTCAAGAAACAATTCAACGTGCTCGCGGAGTCCACGAGCAATACCCAAGAAATTGTCCTTTGTCTGTTTTTGAAGGGGTGATTTCAATTGACATGGAAACGTGATAGATGAGGTATCCCAGAAGGGGGGGGCGATCCCCGGGGGGGGGCCGGGAGGCGGGGGGTCAAATACGCATCCCCTCCTTGGGTCCCAGGGCCTCTGAACATGCCAAGACAAGCCAAGAATGCCCCAAGAGGCCCACGAGACGGTCCAAGATGGCCCCCAATCTAAACTATCGGTCCAAAACGCCTTCACGCCCTCCAGACTGCCCTCAAAAAACCTCCAAGAGCACTCCCGAGAAGGGCCCCACGAGGCAAAATTCACTGATCCCCCCTTGGTTTTTTCAAAGCCTTTTCCGCTTCCCGCCGCTCCCAGACGGCCCAAGAGGCCCCCCGGGAGGGCCCCAAGACGGCCAAAGAGGCCTCCAAGAGGGCCCCCACACAGTCCAAGAGGACCCCTGAGACACCCCACGACGCCGCCAAGACGGCCCAAGAGGCCCCCAAGACGGCTCCAAGAGCGTGCCCAGACGGGGGACCCGAACGGACAGTTCGAGCCCTCGGCCCCGAAAGGCACCCAGGAGGCCCCAAGAGGTTCCCAAGAGGCCCCAAGAGGCCCACAAGAGACCCCCGGTAAGCCCAAAGAGGCCACAAAAGGCTCCCAAGAGGCCCCCAAGAGGCTCACAAGAGGCCCCAGAATTCCTCCCCAGGGGCCCTTCCGAAGAGACCCCAAGAAGCATCCCTCTGGCCCACGTCAACGTCGTCGCCATCGCCACCGCCACCGTCGTTTTCGTCGTAGTCCCCCTTCACGGTCGGCGGCACCGTCCGTGAGGCCTGCGCGAGGCCTTCACGATAAGAATCACCAGTCTCAAACTTGCGCATCCAGGGCATTCTGAGGAGGCACCGTCGCCAAATATCTGTCTGCGGCAATACAGAGCTTGACAACATAGCCGTTGCGCTGCCATGAAAGATCGCTGCGCCTCCAGGAGGCCGACACCTGCCACGAACGCTGCGCCGTGCTTTTGCTCCGCGGCACGGAGACGTCTTGGGTGTCAGTACGCCCAGAACGTTGACCGCCGTCCCCCCGGTGATCCTCGTCGCCCAGCTTTCGGATCACAGCTCGGGTCTCTGGCGGCCATGCGGGACCATCCCGGCACCCCTGGGCGACTCCTGGCGAGGCGAAGCTTCTGGACGGCACCGCACCCCGCGTCTGGGAACCCGCCGATCGCCGACGAAAGCGTCCGAGACCTCGGACCTCGAAGCCGAGGATGACCTGGCAATCTCAAGGATCGGGATCTATCTGCTTTGGGCTGGGGAAACGGAGCGCCTGCGCCCACGCGCTGACCCCCCGGAATATCCGTCGCCGTGGAGAGGGACCGAGGCTCGAGGACGAGCGGGGAGGCGGAACGAGGAGGAGGAGGAGCAGGAGGAGGAGGAGGAGGAGGAGGAGGGGGAAGGAGGAAGAAGGAGGAGGAGGGGGGGAGGAAGAAGGAGGAGGAGGGAGGGGGAAGAAGGGGGAAGGAGGAAGAGGAGGAGGAGGAGGAGAGGAGGAGGAGGAGGAGGAGGAGGAGGAGGAGGAGGAGGAGGAGGTTCGAGGAGGAGGGCATGCCCTCGAAGAGGCCGAGGCCAGGGAGGGAAAGGAGCGGCGAGGACCGCAGGGGAAGAGATCCCGAGCGCTGCCGCTGCAGCGGGCCCGCGGCGGGCCGCCGCGGTGCGGCCGGAGCGGGCGCGCCCGGGGGCCCGGCCACGGACGGGCGCGCCGAGGCCCGCTGGGACGGGGCCACGGAGCCTGCGGGCCGCCCGCGGGGGCGCCGCGGCCGGCACCGGGGCAGACCCCCTCCTCCTGCTCCTGCTCCTGCTCCTGCTCCTGCTCCTGCTCCTGCTCCTGCTCCTCCTCCTCCTCCTCCAGTCCTCCTCCTCCTCCTCCAGTCCTCCTCCTCCTCCTCCTCCTCCTCCCCCTCCTCCCCCAAACCGTCGTCCTCCTGCTCCTGCTCCTGCTCCTGCTCCTCCTCCTCCTCCTCCTCCTCCTCCTCCTCCTCCTCCTCCTCTCCTCCTCCCCCAAAACGTCCTCCTCGAAGGAGGAGGCTTCTGACGGAGGGAGGCATGAAAAGTTCATGCCGGACCGTTCTTTGCTCTGTTCGGCCTCGGGGGGCCCTTACTGAGCCTCGGGACCCTCAGAAGACGACTCAGGAGGAGAAGCCGGCCCCGGGGAAGGGGGTCGAGACCTCTGGGGGTCGTCGTGGTCGTCACCGAGGCAAGAGACAGGGGAGCTAGTGATGGCATAAGCAAAGCAACTCGGAGGTCCGCGCGGATTCTTCGGATCGGCGCTGGGGCCCCCTGGCGGCGCCACGCCCCGCGCGCCATGGAAGGGGGGTCCAGCGCGGATCAGAGAAATCCGCGCGGGCCTCCGAGCTCTTGTGCGTATGCCATGCTTCGTTTCCCTGAAGAGAGCGCGCGCTTTTCACCACTGCGCTCCAGCAAATTCACATGCATGGGCTGGCCCCCCCCTGCTCCCCCCCTCTCCTCACTGCCTTGTGCAGCAATGCTGGATCAAATCCTAAGCTCCCTGGGGGCCTAGCGAGGCCCCTCCCGCGCCCCCCCAACGGACCGCTCGGTATAGGACGAAGGCAGACCGCAACGGGCAGACCCCAACGAGGGTCGGCGCACAGGTTTGAAAGTCGGAGTTTGGGTCGACGATCGCAGGTCGAGGTCGTCCCTCATGCCTCGTCTACCCAATCCCCGATGTTCAATATCAGTATTCCTCTTCCTGTTCCATTTTCTTCCTCCTCTTTCTCCCCCTTTGCTCCCTACTATTCCTCATCCCTTCCCCCTCCTCATCCTCCCCCGTTCTCATCTTTCTCGTCCCCAACCTCCTCCTCTTCCTCCTCCTCCTCCTTTTCCTCCTCCTCCTCCTCGTCCTCCACCGTCCTTTTTCGTCGTCGTGGTCGTTGTGGAACCATGATCAAGGGTCGACGGCGACCGGGTACAAAGGCGTTTAACAGATGTTTTGGCTGTTCGGGGTCGACCGCGCGCAATAATGACCCTGGGCAAGGGTTGGGGCGCGGATTCTTGGCGGCTGCATGCGACGAAGGGCGCGCCTTGGGGCTTGGCCAACCCGCGCCGCCCAGACAACCGCGCGGCCGGGGCACCCTGGCGAACGGTCACTTTTGCGTATAGCAGCTCGGGGCCACCTGGGAGCCTCCAAGTCGTTGTCGCGATCAGCCGTCGCCGCCGTCGCCGTAGTCGACGGGCGCGGGGAGGGGCGGGGAGGGCGAGGGGGGGACGCGAGAGAGTGCGGGAGGAGGAGGAAAATGAGGACGGCATCGTCCTCATCCCCATGTTATCATCATCGACAGCACAGCCGACATCACCGCCAGCGCCGTCGCCATCGTCATAATCGTCATCAGCGTCGTCATCGTCATCGCCATTGCCATCGCTCGTCATCGTCGCCGTCGTCATCGTCATCCGCATGGCCATCGCCAGCATCATCATCATCATCATCATCATCATCATCATCATCATCATCATCATCATCATCATCATCATCATCATCATCATCATCATCATCTTCATCATCATCATCATCATCATCAGCAGCAGCATCATCATCACCATGAGCATTACTCCTCCTGTCGCCTCCGCCCTGCCCCATGGACGTTTCATCTTTCTCCCCCCGTCCTCCACGTGCTAGGCCCTCCTCTACCCCTCCACCCCCCACACTCCCCCCTGTTCCTCATTCCCGGGAGGAGAGGGAGGAGGAGGAGAAGGAGGAGGAGGAGGAGGAGGAGGACTGGAGGAGGAGGAGGAGGAGGAGGAGGAGGAGGAGGAGGAGGAGGAGGAGGAGGAGGAGGAGGAGGAGGAGGAGGAGGAGGAGGAGGAGGAGGGGGCCGAGAAGGAGGAGGAGGCCGAGAAGGAGGAGGAGGAGGCCGAGAAGGGGGAGACGGGAGGAGAGGGGCGGCGAAGGAGGCGAGGGAGGCCCCTCCCCACCCACGCGCAGGCGCGGGGCGCGCCCGGCAGGCTCGGCGGCACGGAGCCGGGCGCGTCGCGGCGGCTCTCGACCTCGGCCTCGTCCACGTCCAGGGGGCTGCCAGCGCTCGGGGGGGCGAGTGCCGCCCCAGGCTTGGGTCGGGCATGTCCCCCTGCAGGCCGATTCTGGACGAACGATCAAGAGCCCCAAGAGGTGCAAAGAGAATACAAGAATGCCAGAGACATCGTCCCCATACGATCTTGAACATATTTCTGAGCACTCCTCCTGAAGGGGGACATGCCCGACTTAACCCCAGGCGCCCGGGAGCCGGGAAGAAAGCACGGCGGCAGGTTTGTCCCTGCCCGTCGGTCGGAAGGCGTGGGTGCAGTCGGCCCGCATAATCAAGGACGCACGATGAGAGGCAAGGGCCTCGGAGGGCCGTCTCGGAGCTCGTCGAGGCAGGGCGCGGTCAGCGAAAGCGACCAAGGAGGAGCCGAGGAGGCAAGGTTGCAAGGGCACCCTTGGGTTATGTTGCCCCCATCGTACTTAAGGACCACGTCCCAGAAATTCGCCGGCCCAACGGGCCAGAGGCGTGCTAAGATCTCCGGCTACTGGTAAACAATATTTCTAGTTCGCGCGCGTGGGGCGGCTCCTGAGAGTCCCTGGACGAACAGTACCTCGGGAGTTCCGACCCAGAGATGGTTTTTCCTTCGGGGCGCGGCTCTCAGGCGCCCCAGAACGCTCCTAGAAGGCCCCAAGAGTCCACAAGACGGTCCAAGAGGGCTCCGAGTCGCCGACCGATCGTTCCAAGACGCCCAAGATGGCCTCCAGACGGCCGCAGACGCCCCCAAGACGCCCAAAGAGGCCTCGAAGAAGCGTCTCAAGAGGGCCCCAGCCCCAGGAGGCAAAACCATAGATTTCCCTCCGGTTTTTGAGGGGGGGTGGCGTTCTCATCTGTTCGGCTTCCCGACGCTCAAAGACGGCCCAAGAGGCGCCGAATATCGCCCCAAGAGGGCCCAAGAGGCCTCCAATAGAGTCCCAAGAAGGCCTAAGAGGGCCCCCGGAGGGCCCAAGATGGCCCCTGGAGGGCCCAAGAGGGCCCCAAGACGGCCCCAGAGGCGCCCAAGATCGCCCAAAAAGGTCCCAAGACGGCCCCAATGGGGGCCCAAGAGGGGGAACATGCACCACCAAGTCGAGCCTGCCGCCCGCGCCCCAAGAGGCCCTCGGGAGGCCCCAAGAAGCCCCCAAGAGAGGCCCCCTGGAGGCCCCCTGGTGGCCCCACGATCCTCCCAAGAGGCCAAAAAGAGGCGCCAGGAGGCCCCCAAACGGCCCCCACGAGGCTCCAAGAGGCCACGAACGCGCAAGCAAACGCCTGCGATGGCACAATACGGGCCGGCGGAAGGAGCGAAGCGGTAATATAATTTCGAGCACCCCGAAAAGTATCGAAACAGCGTCGGCAGTCTTGGCACTCGATCGCCCCAGCGTCGTCCCCGACCCCCAAGAAGTCCTGCGATTGAAGAGCAGCCCGCCACTGGCAATGTCTATGTTCTAGCTTCCGACTTGGTGCTCGACTCGACGCTCTTCCTGGTGGTCAGGGCTGACGTAGGACGGAACGTCAGAGCCCTTGGGAAGGATGCAGGGGGTGCCGATCGGCCTCGGCCTCGTCCGCGTCCAGGGAGCCGGCGGCGCTCGGGGGGGGGGGGGGCGGGTGCCGCCCCCAGGCGCCTGGGAGCCGGGCAGAAGAGTCACGGCGGCGGGTTTTTCCTGAGGTCGGGCATGTGCTCTTACAGGCGGCTTCGGGAGGAACAGCACTGAGAAAGAGTCAAACCATACGCAACAAAAGTCCCGAAAAGTAGCCGCAACACCATCCCTAGACTATGTTTTCGCTGTTCATGAATATTCCTCCTGTAGAGGGACGTGCCCGACTCAAGGTTCCTCCCGACCCGTCGGTCGGAAGAAGTTGGTAGAGCCATGTGGTAGGAAGGCGTTGGATTTGGATTGGGCATCCGCCCGCCCCCTGAAGACGAAGGAAGAGGGAGCACCACTCGATCCTTGAAGCAGGAAGTCGCCCAACGTAGATGTGGATGTGGGAATCCAGAAACACTGACTTTCAACAACCGACAAGTATTTTCGGCCTCTGGGGGCCCTCGCTGGGCCTCGGGACCGTCAACAAAACCGACTCGGGATGAAAAAGCGGTCTCGGAGAAGTCCAGACCTCTGGGGGTCGAGGTTATGAAAAAACATGATATCGGGGGACTGGGGCCGCTGGGGGTAGGGCCGAGGACAGATCTGTAGGGTGACGAGATCTACTGTCAGGCTAGGATCCTCGATGATCGATCCTCGAGCCTCGATCCTCGATCGTCGATCCTCGAGCCTCGATCCTCGATCGTCGACCCTCGATTCTCGGATTTTGAGGTCGGGGGTGCAGTCAAGCTACGGTCGGGGGATTTTCCCAGCGTGTCGCCGCAGCGGTCCCGGCGACACGCTATCCCGTGCGAGCGGATAGCGTGTCGCTCCGCTCCGCGGGGCGGGAGGCTCGGACGGCTCGGGACGTGGACGCTTCGGGACCGGGGAGTGGATAGCGCGTCGCGCCGAAGCGTGGTGGGCCAAAACCCGCGGAGCGACACGCTGAGCCAAAGTTCCCTACCGTGTGCGCATGCTCGGCGACTTGTCACTTGACGTCGAGGAAAACCACTGAAGGCAAGTACGTCCCTCCAGGCAGCAGTTTCCCCGAGGGAAGCGGTCGCTCCATGGAGGCACACATATGCAGATGAAGGCAGAAGATGCGAAGGCACCCATGGGTGCCTTCAGTAAGCTCACCGCCTTGGGGACCGAGGGCCGATCTTAGAAAAAGAAAAAAACGCCATAACTATAAACTGTTGGCGCTCCGCGCGGATGTGTCGGATCTGCGCTGGACCCCCCCTCCCTGGCGCGCGGAGCGCGCCAGGGGCGGCGCCGGAGGCGCCGCTGGGGGGGCCCAGCGCGGATCCAAGAAACCCGCGCGGAGCGCCAAGAGTTTATGTTTATGGCGTTTTTTCTTCTACGCCTTCAGCGAGCCCACCGCCTTGGGGACCGGGGGCCGACCTGGGGCGACGAGATCCACACACATCCGGGGACGACTTTCAGGCGGCGACGGCCGAGGCTCGGGGACGGAGGCCCACCCACCCTGGGACCACGATCGGTGTGCACAGCGGAGACATTGGCCAAGCGGGCGTGGGTCAAGAGCATGAGGCCCTTCGCCAAATGTCCGCTGCCCCGTGGAGAAAGCCCAGGACGACGAGCACGCCAAGGTTGGGAGCCTGAGCGCGAAGGACACGAGGGCACGCTTCCAAAGCGAAGGGCGGCTCCCAAATCTGTGCCAGCTGGATGCCTCCCTTGGCAAGCGAGAGAAGGCGCATGGACCGCTCCTGGCCCCAGGAGGGGCCTGGCCAGGGGCAGCGGACGCGCCTGGGATCTCGTGGCCATGCGACTGGCGGCGTGCACGCGGGGGTGGCGCGCGAGAGGGCTTCCCAGAGGGCGGGTGGCAGGCTCGCAGAGGCCCCCCCCGGCCTCTGAGAAGGCCTCCTCTCCGAGAAGGCCCTCCTCCAACCTCCCGGCCCTTCTCCCAGAAGGCCCCCGCCTTCTCAGGGGGCCCGTGCACGGTTTCTCCCAGGGCCCCAGGCGACCCGAGGAGGAGGAGGAGGAGGAGGAGAAGGAGGAGGAGGTGGTGGAGGAGGAGGAGGAGGAGGAGGAGGAGGACGGTCGCCTAAGCCCTTCGGAGAAACCCTCCAGGGGCCCCCCCGCCGTCTTGTAGGGGCCCTCCAGGCGGGCGCTGGGCGTGCGGAGGCAGAGGCGCTCACCGAGGAGGCGCACACCGGGGAGAAGAAAAGGCGAGGGGGGCGTGCGGGAAGGATGGAGGTGCGAGTGGAGTGGGCGACTGGTGGGACTAAAACGTCGCGAAGATCGGGACAAAATCGGATCGGGATAACTCGACATCTCTGAGAATCGGCGGGTTTAGAGGATGTATTGGGCGCCGCGGCCGCTCCAGAGCGTTCCGGAACGCTCTGAGAGCGCTCCGGAACGCTCTGGAGCGATTTATCCCGATCCTAGCCCTGTTTTAGGGACAGGGAACGGCGTGGCCTTGGGCACTCGAGGTGGCTGGCGCCTCCGTCCCGGCCCGGCCAGGCGGTCGGGCGCGTGGGGGGGGGGGGGGGGGGGGGGGCGACTCCCGCCGGGCGCGACTGCGCGCTGCCACCCTGCGAGAAAAGGAGAGCGGGCACAGATCTTGCGAGCCAGATCCTACCACTCTCACCCAGCTCTTCCCGGCTGGGGGTGAGGAGCAGGGGAGGAAGGCTCCCGCTGCTGCAGGGCGCCAAGACGAGGTCGCTGCTACTGGATTGCGACAGCCTCTACCCTCGAGGCCCAGATCGCAGTCTGGCGCCTGGCACCGTGCGTGCAGCGTGCCTGCGAAGCGAAGCGCTGGGCGAGCTCCCAGGGACGCTGCCCCACTCCGAAGACGCGGGGGGGGGGCTGCGCACTGGTGCGACCACTTCTCCTCCAACGACAACATGTACGAACGTCTACTTGCGGAGGCCGCGCGGATGTCCTGGGTCCGCGCAGAGCCATGCTGTCACACACCCCTACTCCGTCGTCTGTCGCGCAGGGCGCGCCCGGCGTGCTGGGCCTCAGAATCCCGCGCGGACCTCCGACCTTCTGTGTCCATGCCCCATGCTGATAGCGCGCCTGGGGCCAGGGCCGCAGAAGTGCGACCAGAGGACCAGCATCACGAACACCGCCAGGAGCACGCGCCCTGGGCCGCGAGCGCGCGCCGACCACGGCAGCGGCGGGAACCGAGAGGGAACTTTGCAAGTCAGCCGCAGCAGGGAGGAGGAGGGGGAGGAGGAGGAGGAGGAGGAGGAGGAGGAGGACGAGGAGGAGGAGGAGGAGGAGGACGAGGAGGAGGAGGAGGAGGGAAGGAGGGAGGGAGGGAGGGAGGGAGGGGGAGGAGGGAGGGAGGGAGGGAGGGGGGAGGGAGGGAGGGAGGGAGGGAGGAGGGAAGGAGGAGAAAGGAGGAGGAGGAGGTGGAGGAGGAGGGACGGAGGGAGGGAAGGAGGAGGAAGGAGAAAGGAGGAGGAGGAGGAGGACGGAAGAAGCAGGAGGAGTGCAGGCACGGACAACGGGCAGGACGCGCCGGGAGCGAATTGGGGCACGGCAGAACGCGGGAGGCCGACAGGGAACAAAAAAGTTGCCATCGCTCGAACGTCCATGTGCCGTGCGTCGATAGGTTTCGTGCAGAAGAGCTGAGATCAACCCAATAGTACTGTCCCGAGAGGCCTGAACAACGGCACGGCGGCGACAGCGTGAGCAAATGCGAGCTCAGAGCCTTCTGTCCACGGGGACGAGACTTCAACGCCGACTGGGGTTGGCGAGAGGGCACAGCTGCATGGCATAATGAGGCAAGATGCCGGTCCAATCTGGGCGACACTCGAGGTAAGATAAGAGCAGGACGGTGTCGATGGCTTTTGGGCAGGGCTCGAATTAAACAATGTTTTCCGTTTTCGCTTTGTCTTCGTCATCCGTGGCTCTGCCTTCGCTCCACACTGGCCGCAAAAAACGAGGCCAAGACGACAACGGCCCACGACATCGCCACAAAACACCGCTCAGCTCGAGCCCTGCTTTTGGGGGCGTGCCAAGGGTTTACCAGCCTGGAACATATCCCTATCCCTATGCTGGGCACCTCCTCATCACGATGCCAATCTTAGGGATCCCCTTCTTTTTTGAGGGCGGATCCCTGAGATCGTCATCGCCTTTTGGCGTCTCAATCTTAGGGATAGGGATACGTTCGAGGCTGGTACAGGGCGCTCCTCCACGGGCGCGCCCGGAACGACAGCCTCTTTCGGGAGCGGAAAAGAGGGGGGTGTTCAAGAGGGGGGGGCGCAAATCATGGCCGGCGGCATGTGCGCGGCCCAGCGGGGGAACCAGGGACGTAATGAAACAAGACGAGGCGCCACGAGATCTGGGGAGATCTCATGGCCCGCGCCGCGACATGATATCCACCCCCCCCTAGTCATCACCCCCCTCTTTTCCGCCCCCGACTCTTGCCGGAGGCGCTCTCTCCGCTCGGCGGACGTCGCGTGCCACGCCGGCGCGGCCACCGGCGCCGCTCTCCGTGGGCCGTGCGCGCGGTCGGCCGCGCGCGTGGGCGGGGGGCGCCGCTCCCCGAGCCTGCCCGTGCGGCGCGCTCCTCGCTCGGGGGTGGAGAGACCTCCCTCTGCTGGGATGACCGTGGGGGTTCCTAAGTGGATAGGGGGGTCACACGTGGATGCCAAGGTGGGTTATATCTGGCCCAACCTGGCTTATGAGTGGGTTACGAGTGCCCTGGGTAGCTTAGGAGGGGTCGCTAACTCCGCTACGTGGGCGGAGCCCACCTAGCCCAGATCGTTGACCCCCCTTAATCTACTTAGGGCACCTGTAACCCACTTATAAGCCAGGCTGGGCCAGATATAACCCACCTTGGCATCCACTTGTAAGCCCCTATCCATTTAGAACCCGCCACGGTCATCCCAGTACAAGCCTCGTCACAATTAACCTCAAAAATGTCTGACGTGGTTGAACTGCTTGTCGGAAGATCTGGGACCGAGTATCGATGAGTGCGGGGTACTTGCACGCGCCGCCCCTCCAATGTCGGTCGACGTCAAACTTTCGAGTCAACTTCGGTCAGACTATCTTTGCCCTCGCCCCGACATTGAAGGGGCGGCGTGTCGACATTGAAGGGCGCGCCGACATCGACATGACGTGCCAGCAACTGTTGAGGTTGATTTTGACGAGGGTAGTAGTAATGCGGAATGACGATAAATAAAAAATAAGGGAGAGCACGAATTAAAAGCATACCTTTCTGCTATTTCTGCACCATGTTCTGACTGGCGGAGAACGACTTAAAACATAGTTTTCCAGCCCGCGGCCAGTTTTTTCTAATCGTCATCCGGGGCGCCGCCGCGTGAACACGACCCCCAGTCATTTACTAATCGTCATCCTCCATTAAAACGTGGTTTAGTGAGAACGACCTCGGGCCCAAACCTGGCGGGCGCAAGCCTTGAAAATAGCGGCCGCGGCGCCCTCTCGAGAACCGAAAACGGACAATTCACTAATCGACGTGTCACTGTTGAGGGTTCTGTCCACCCCCGACTCGTTTCCTCTCCTTTGCCTGTCGGAGGCCTGCTGGCCCGGGTCAAGCAGACCCGGGTCGGCAGGAAACCAAACACTGCAATGCAGCAGGGAAAAAAAATGCAGCGCAGGCCTTCGCAAGCCCGGGTCCACCAAAATGCGCGGCCGCCTCGCGGCCACGAGCGGCTCGCCAACCCGGATCAGCCAGCGGGGGTCTTCGCAGGATCCTGCAGGATCCTGCAGGATCCAGTGCCCTGGCTGACCCCCCGTTTGCATTGACCCCCGTCTCTTGAGCCCCGAGCATGGGGAGTGCGGCGGGGCCGGGGTGCTGGAGGACCTTCGTCACTCTTGCAGCAGGCGGCACGGGGGGGGGGGTGCTGGCCTCCCTCCTGCTCCCCCTGGCGCTGGCCGCTGCCATCCGCGCGCGCCTCGCGCGCCTCTCCCTCCCTCCCCTCTTGGCAGGGAGGAGTGGGGATCCCCGTTCAGAGGCCGAACCTCATCACACAAGCACGCCGGCCAGCGAAGCCCTGTCGGAAACGCGCAAGTGGGCAGGGGTGGGACACGGCAGGGGCGTTTCGCAAACGCCCATGGTTCGTTTCGTGAGCACCGAATGTGGGGGTCGGTGTCTTCCCATCTCCTGGCTGGTGGGAAGTCCTGGACCCCACGGAGTTCCCTGGGACAGGCTCCCCATCCCGAATCATTATGTTGACGGGCCCGGGGGCCATGGGGACCAAGCCCCAGGAGGGGCCGGGCGCGGCGCAAGGGCATCCCGACGCACCTCCTCCGGGACGTCTTTGACTGATGCCGGGCAGTCAACCCCAAAACCTTCACTGCGACGGGAATGATGTCATGATGTGACGGGCTCAGGATGCGTCACAGCCATTCCAGAACATCTAGCGGCCTTGTTTCTGCAGCCCCTGTGGAACATCAGAAAATCTGCGGAATCCTGGAAATCTCGGAGACCTCGCGACGTTTCATCTTCATGACCTCTTGCTCCTCTGGTTCGTGGCGCCTGGGCAGGCGGTGGGCCTGGAACCCCCCAAGGCCCGGATATATATATATATATATATATATATATATATATATACAAGTGGCACGTGTGTGCCCAGGCTCATACAACAAGCTGAAGGGGCGTTTGAAGCAGGAGTGACATGCAACAGCGAAGTCGCACTCGAGCGCAAGTGGGGTTGCCACACCTTGCGATGTGTGTACCAGGGCCCCCCAGGAAGCCTCAGGAGGCCCGACTTGGATACCAGAAGAGGCTCCAGGAGGCCCCAGGATTGTGAGTGTTGTGTGTGTGATGTGTGCTTTGTGTGGTGCGTGCTTTTTTTGTGTTGTCGGTGTTGTGTGTGTATGTTATGTTTGTCTAGCGTGTGATGTGTTGGGCGTGATTTGTGTTTCTGTGTGTGCATGTAGTTCTGAAGCCCCAGGAGGCCCCAGGCGGCCTCAGCAGGCCCAGGAGAACTCCAGGAGGCTCCGAGGCGGGGTCTGGGGTACCAGAAGGTCCAGAAAGCCCCAGGAGGCCCCAGGAGGTTCCAGGAGGCCCCCAGGAGGCTCCGAGGAGGGGTCTGGGGCTCGATTTTGGGAGGATGTCTCAGGCGAAACCGCCATTCTCTGAGAATCGGGGTCAAAATTATTGAAATTACAATTTGTTTTTGAAGGTGTTATGTTAAAAGGTTGTAATTCCCATGTGTTTTTGGACCTCTCCTTCACGATCTGCGTGAGGGGTGCCACCGATTTTCAGAATTTCGAGGATGTCCCGAGCGAGACGGCCATTAAAATCAAAGACGGACGCACGCACGGACGCACGAATCCCCTCTGAGCTCTACTCCCTCGGAGAGGTGCGTATGAGAATATATATATATATATATATATATATATATATATATATATATATATATATAGCACTGCGTTGTACAAGGTGGCCTCCCAGATGACTCGAGTCGGCGACTCGAGGCCAGACGTGAGATTAAAGGCGAAGCCCAGCGATATCATTTGTTCCAGCCGATTGTTGCCACACAACAAACTTCACAACAGGACGAAGCACGAGCGAGCTGGCACCGTAGCTGCACACACTTGAACAAGGTGACTGAGCAGGCAAATCATTCTGAACAGAGAGGCAGCAAAATAGTCCAGCCGGTTGGATCGTGCAAAAGCCCCCAAGGGTGGGAGGGACTGGGAAGACTTGAGCCAAAGCGCCCACGACGGAGAAGGGCGCTTGGCAGAACATTCAGCACTCACGGGAGGCCTATGAGCGACAGCACTACAGAGGTTGAGAACAGTGTAGTAGCACTGCGTTGTACAGGGTGGCCTCCCAGATGACTCGAGTCGGCGACTCGAGGCCAGACGTGAGATTAAAGGCGAAGCCCAGCGATATCACTTTTTCCAGCCGATTGTTGCCACACAACAAACTTCACAACATGACGAAGCACGAGCGAGCTGGCACCGTAGCTGCACACACTGAAACAAGGTGACTGAGCAGGCAAACCATTCTGAACAGAGAGGCAGCAAAATAGTCAAGCCGGCTGGATCGTGCAAAAGCCCCTATCCCATATGTGGTTCTAGGGTCAGGAAGGGCGGGTATTCAGGATGAGAGCGAGCGAACGGTCGAGCAGAGCCGGGAGAGCAGCGGCAGCGCGGTTGCCGTTGCGCTGCTGCTGCGTTGACATTTTATTGACCTGACGAAGAAGCTTGCCTGCTTTTCCATAGCGGGCAACAGACCTATCTGAGAGCCAGTGCCCTCGGCGTTTGATGAGCTCAAGACTGCCGCGCTTTTCCAAGAAATCTAACTGACGGGCCGCCATGGCGAACGGTGCGTGGACACAGGCGGAGAGACTGCAACGACAGCGCTTGAGAGCCACGGCGAAAGAGAGCTTCGCATGTCGGCAAATCAAGGCCTGCAACGAGCGAGCTCAGCTTCAGCCGTTTGGCTCGGGCGATGAGCCGTTCCAGCACGGTCCTGATCCAGGCGCGCTCGGGGCTCATCCCACCCGCGATCACTGTGTCATCGTACTGCTGGTTTTTGGCTGGTTTGCGCCCAAGTCCGATCGGTGCCACGATGACGGCGAGCTGGTTGTAGCGGCGGTTGGCGGCACTGGAGCCCGAGACGATGTGATCCAGCGTCAGGGCCAGCGTGGCGGATGGCCGTCCGTAGACGTCGAACTGCACCACGGCGCACGCAGCAGCCAGGGCGCCAGCGAGGTCCCCGAGCCCGATGAACCAGGTGGCCAGCAGCGCGAGCGCCTCCCACGGGCAAGGATCGCGACTGGACTCGGGTGCACGCTTGAGCCAACCAGCGAGCGCCTTCACGGCGTGCGGGAAAGTGTCCTTGGGCCGCGGGAAGCGGTGGACGTGCGCAAACCCATACAGGGCCTGCCGCCCCTCCCACGGCTCGCATCCATCCAGGTAAAGGTAGTCGAAGTACACCGAAAGCGAGAGGTCGACAGCGGCAGGAGAGTCTGGGTCAGTACAGCGGTTGGCCTCGGCGGCCCACTCCACGAAAGAGGCCTCCGAGAGACGATACTGCCTTGCCACAGCCGCCGACACGGTGGACCGCTCCAGGTAGCCATCGCTCGGGGTCTCACCTGCGACCCGACGCCTGGCAGCCCGCCGCAAAGCGCGCCGCCGCTCCACACCAGCACGAGACGCTTCGAGGTCGGTCTCGACCTCGACGCGGCCCGATCCAGCGGCGCTCGCCGCCCCAGGTGCCGGCGGCGCGGCCCCGCGGCGACTGGAAGGCGCGTGGGCAGCGTGGGATCCACGGCTCGGCGGGGAGCGGCTTCTTGGTGGCTCCTGCCATGAGAGACTCCCACCGCTCCAGATCAGAGGCATGTAGGGTACTGGCCGGCGCGATCCTCCTCAAAATTTGATCATAGGCCCTGCAGAGACGGGGAGGATACAGCCCAGCCAGCGTGGTCTTCCACGCCCAAGTCGACCTCCCATTGACGGCGATCTTTACCTTCCCAGACAAGTGTTCATGATAATGATTTCCAGGACACAACCGACTTAACTGTTTCATTTCGGGGATGTTGGTGGCGATGCAGGTCGGCTTCATGTAGTTAGCTCCATAGGCGCAGTTATCATATCGAACGAAGTGGGCTCCAGCACGATCGAGCTCACGACGAATAGGCTCCCAACGAAACAATCCCGACGATCTCGGATTTTCGAGTGTGAACAGCACCCCATGTTGACGACACAGCCTCAGAAGAGCTCGAGTAAAGGTAGCCAACGACGTACCCCAGTTGGTCGACGAAGTCCCAGTACGACGAGCCACGCTCCAGACGGCGCAGGGGGTAGCAAGGTGAAGGGCCCAGACTCTTCCACGACGGATCTGGTTTTTCAAGGAACGCTGAAGCCGTTGATCTCCCAGATCATGATGAGGGCCTCGACGGATCTCGATGGGCATCCCGATTTCCAGACCCTCGTCTTTCACAGCAGCCGAAAGTGTAGCATGTCCAGCAAACACTTCGAGGAAGACGGGCCGAGACCGACGACGATCAGGTGCATCATGGCTGGCATCCTTTTCGGGACTGGAACTGGCTCGCTCCCAACTGGCGGGCGACAGGCGGGGCCCACGCCGCCCCAGCCGGCGGCTGGCGATGGGCGGGGGTACCACGGCGCGCACTCGGCGGCTTGGCGCTGCCCGAGCTGGCGCCACCGCGGAGTCGCGGCCATTGCGCAAAAGAGCTCGCCCAGCTCGTCCGAGCTGAGCCTCACCAGCGCCGACCTCTCCTCGATCGGCGGCGCGCGAATCCTCGTCAGTGGGGTTCCTCTTGGTCTCCAGGTAGCGTTGGGTCCAAATCAGGCCACACGCAATTGTCAAAGCTCCGGCCCTCTGACAGAGACGATGGAGGCAGTACGACTTTGCCCTGCCCTTCTCGAAGCTGCAGATGCAGGCCAGGTTGTCGCCGATGCTCAACAGCCGACGTCCGTGGAATCGAACCTCTCGACTGGCTCGGACAAGGCCCATCAGCATCACGCGACCCTCCTTCTCGTGGATCGCAGTGTCGTACTTCCAGCCTCCACGCACCACGCGACGCCACCGCGCCGGGTCCACCAGCGCGTCAGGCAGCGCCGGGATGCCGACCACCGAAGCGGGACGCTCGATCTCGTCAAGCTGCCGCCAGGGTCGGCGCCGTCCCTGAGAGGCGCCGTCCCCTGACTCCAGGTGCCCCAGCTGCGGGCTCGCGCCGGTCCCATGTTGAGCACGCCAGGCGGCGGCCCAGGGCAACGCAGGCCCCCAGCCAGCGGACTCCCGCCCAACAAGGTCGAAACGCCAGCGCTCACGGTAGGCGGCCACCTCGCGGTACTCGGCGTCGGAGATCTCTGCGACGTGCAGCTCGTAGCCCTTGCTGGAGGCATCCCCGCAGAAGGCCACGGGCGCCGGCTCCGAGCCCAGGTCGACGCCGGCCATGAGGACCAGCCAGCCTGCGACCTCGAGCTCCCAGCGAACCGAGTCCCAGAGCTCCGCCTCGTCGTCGTAGTGCTCCCCGATGAAGGCCCAAACCTTGTCGAGACTCGCGAGGGCGGCCCTGACCAGCTGGAAGTGGTGAACGAGGTGACCTACGAGGATCTGGACCACGCGGCCGCTGGCGAAGCCCCTCCTGACCACCTCCTGCAAGGCCAGGTGGAGCCGCCAGGTGCGTCGCGGTAGAGGCCGGATCTGTCGTCGGACGCCATCGAACACGACTCCCAGTAGTTGAAGCTCTGGCGAGGCTGCGTTTTCCTCATGGAAGTCGAGGGCCTTCGCGTCAAAGTCCCGCTTCACGTGCTCCAGGGCCCGTTGTGTCGACTCGGCGGTGATCCCGATGACGTTGGCGTTGTCGACGTAGGGGAGCCGGACAGCCAGACTGGGCGTCGGCGTCGGCGCTGCGTGCCTGTCCTCGACGACCACGCTGCTGTTCCCGCCAGCGGCGGAGGTAGTGGCGTGGCAGAAGTACAGGGCCCAGCTCCAGCCCATGGCCATCCCCTCGAAGACGGGGGAGACGGGGGTGTCCGCGGAAACGCCGAGGTAGGAGCCCGTCGCCTCACAGTAGACCTCAGAGATCCCCCAGTAGTCGGCCCTGGCCGCGAAGTCGATGCCGAACAGCGAGCCCATGCGGCGGTTCCGAAACTGGTAGAACCCGTTGTGCAGGTCGACGCTTCCCGCGGACGGCTGCACCCAGCTGAGGTCGCCATCATCCTGACTTGCGGCCCTGATCGCTGAGTCCGAGAGGTCAACGCCAGTCAGCGCGGCCACAGTGCCAAGCCAAGAGTGGGGAGGCCGTCGACACAACCTGTTAGGCTCTCGTGCGTCCACGATCAGCCGTTGGAAACCATCTTTCTTCTTGACCACGAAGATACCAATGCGCGCTCGAATTGAGGTGCGGAAGCCGACGAGCCCCAACTCCGCGAGCCGAAGGATGAGACGCCGGCGCTCTGAGGTGTCGAAGCGCAGCTTCGGGTCCCAATACGGCGCGAAGGCTCCAGAGTCATACTCAAGCTCAGACGAGTCCCTCAAAATCTGGCTCTCTGGGTCTGCCAACATAGCCCGCTGCTCAGAAGGCAGCAGGTCTTCCATGTCCTTGACAGGCGCGCCAGCCGAGAGCACCTTTACCCGTTCGAAGTCGAAGCTCCCGAGGTGGCTCGGCTCCACGGTGTACAAGTCTTTCACGCGCAGAAGCTCCTGGAGGGCTTCGTGCGGCTTGAGGTCGGCTGGAGCGTCTCCAGCACTTGAAACAAGCCGCCCAACTCGCTGGCGCACGGAGTCCTGCGTTCCAGTGAGAGGCGGCCGAAAGGCTGAGTGTAGTCCCTCATCAGCGCGACGAAAGGGACGCGACGGGCCCTCCTGCAGCGCGTTGAAAGCGCCGAGAACGGAGTTCACCCGCCGCTCGCGATACCACCGACGCCGAAGCCGCTGCTGTAGATAACGCTGGTGGTCGCGTAGGGCGTCAAGCCGCCCTTGAGGAGGTACCAAAACTGGCAGCGGGTCACCGCGCTGTCGGCGCCCGAGCTGCGAGCCCGAGAAAGCCCCCTGGATCCTCCGCGGCGTGCCTCTCGGGCTGCGAGGCGCCGCATCACCAGAGGGAGGCCCATGCATACTACTTCTTGTCGCCGGCATTGCTCCGACTTCCCGCCGGTCTTGCCGTCCCTCTGCCGCTTGTCGTCGGCCGCGCGCTCCTCGCGCCGCAGCCTCTGTTGCTTCAACAAGAAGCCCTCGTCCTTCTGCCTCTCCGCGATCCACCTGGTGAACTCCTGGGTCATCGCCTCTCCGCCCGGCCCGATCGGCGTCGCCGTCACCATGTCGAGCCCGTCGAAGTCCGGCGCCTTCGGATTGCGCCGAATCGCACTCTCGATCTGGATCAGCCGCCGGGCGGCTAGCTCAGCCGAGAGAAGGTTGCTGATGTCCAGCTGATCGGTCGTGAGCATGAGATAGAGCCACGAGCTCACGAACTTGCGCTCGCGGGCGACGGCGCCCTTCGGCGCGACCCCGCTCTTCGCCTCCCAGTCTAGGTTGTGCGTCACGAAGTTGAACCCCGCCCGAGTGAGTCCCTCCGCGTACTCCTCCAGAGCAGGCGGCCCGCCCAGAGTCGGCAGGGGCTGCTTCACCCGGCGCATCATCTTCAGCGCGGTCTCGGCGTCCAGGAACCTCTGGGAGGACTTATCCCTCGAGTCGGCCAGCAGCCGAGGGTCGCGCCCGGGTCCAACTCGCTTCTCTCTAAGCCAAGCCTCGTGTTCGGAAGGGACGACCTTCTCGGCGAAGGTCCACTTCCCGTCGAGCCTGAGGAGAGCGGCGTCCCCCTTGATGACGGAGGCCTCCTGGTCCCGCATCGCTCCGACGGGGACCTCCTCCCCGAAAGCGGGAGACGCTGGGCCGGCGACTCGCCAAGCCGCCTCTTGGGCCGGCGCGGCGCCACCACCCTGAGCTTGCACTGCCGACAGGTCGAACCCAGCGATCTCGGCCAACTCAAGGGCCTCAGCTCGAGCCCGCGCCAGCTCCGCGTCCGAGGCGTTCGGGTCGAACAGGAAAGCCTCTGGCAGGTAGTCCCGCTCCACTGGCATCCCTCGTCGCAGCACTCTGATGTGGTGCCTCGACAGGTCGGCCAGCTGGATACTCCACGTCGGGGTCGCCACCACCCAACGTCCATCACCTCCCTTGATAAGAAGTATTCGGTGATGCCACCGCAGGCCGTTGGCATCGTCGTCAAAATTGATGAGCACCTGTTTTTCTGGTATATCCAGGGCTCGGTGGGCGGCGGCTGCTGCAGCCGCCATGGCTAGCGCTCAAGAGCTGCGAGGGTGGCGGGCGTGAAGGGCCCGAAGGACCGCTTCCCGCCTGTCGAGGTGGTCTCTGGGGTAGCCTCGGCCGAGCGTCTGAACCGCGAGGTGGCACTGCCCACGAGGAATCCAACGAAACCGACGGTCGGGATGAGGGCAATCAGCACGAGGATGAGCGTCCAAGGGAAGGGCACACACGGCACGTCCTCACACGTTGGGCACTTGCTTCCAGCTGCCTGTCGCACCTGCTCGTACGACAAATCACGTATCACCTCCAAATGACTGCTGCACTCTGCGCTGGGACAATAGACCGTGACTTCTGGGCACTGGCACGTGCAAGTGGTCGGCTCTGGCCGACTCCAGTAACTGAAGATATCTCGGGCTATCACCCACGCGAAGTGTGCCTTCTCTGAGCTGCTCATACGGCGGCGCGAGCCGCAAATTAAGACTTGAGCCGAAGCGCCCACGACGGAGAAGGGCGCTTGGCAGAACATTCAACACTCACGGGAGGCCTATGAGCGACAGCACTACAGACGTTGAGAACAGTGATATATATATATATATATTATATATATATATATCTCGGAGGTTGGGGGGTGAGATCGAAGTGGAACGGAGAGCCCCCCACTGGGAAATCGGTTTCGGTTTCGTGTTCGTGCGTGCCGTGCGTGCGGGCGAGGCGCAGCTGCATGGGCCGGCGAAAGGAAAGTCTCCTGTGGCTAAGGCGCGGCCGGACCAAATGATTCTCCCTCCGGCAAGCGGTTGCCCGCGGTGTCCCGCCGGTGTCCCGCTTGAGGCTGGGTCCCGGCCGGACCAAATGATTCTCCCTCCGGCAAGCGGTGGACCGCCGTGTCCCGCCGGTGTCCCGGTGTCCCGCTGGTGCGAAAACGATAGTGGGACCGATGACGAAATCGATTGTAAGATCGATAGTGAGATCGATAGTGAGACCGATTGTGAGATCGATCGTGAGATCGATAGTGAGATCGATAGTGAGATGAATAGTGATATCGATTGTGAGATCGAGTGATATCGATGGGGAGATCGATAGTGGGATCGATAGCGAAATCCAGAGTGAGATCGACAGTGAAATCGATCGAGTGAGATCGATAGTGGGATCGATGGTCTCAAGAGCGAGCGGCAACGCAACAATCACCACTGTTGCCCTTTGCTGGCCCCCCTCCCCCCAAACCGCCTTATCACCCGCAGGGTGGTCGTATAGGTATATATATATATATATATATATCCACATCCGCCGCCCGGTGAGGCCCCCGAAGGTCGAGCCCATAGGGCTCCGAGATCTACACACGATCTGGGCCGAGGGTTCAGAGCCCACCCACCCCCGCCCAGAGGTGATGGGCCCCAGGGTTCCACAGCCCCCCCCCAGATGAAATAGGGGAGGGACAACGACGACCACGACGGCGACCACGACGACGACGACGCAGACGCCGACGCCGATGCAGACACCGACGACGACGCCAACGCCGACGACGACGACGCAGACGACGACGCCGACGCCGACGCCGAAACCGACGCCGACACCGACAAGGACGCCGACGCCACCGACGCCAACGCCCCTGCCGACGACGACGCCGACGACGACGCCGACGCCGATGGAAGACAGCGACGACGAAGTCGACGACGACGACGACGACGACGACGACGACGACGACGACGACGACGACGACGAACGCGACGACGACGACGATGAACCCGACGCCAACGCCGACGCCGACGACGCCGCCGACGTAAATTCCGACGACGACGAAAACGACACCGACGCCGACGCCGACGACTCCGACGCCACCAACGCCGACGCCGACGCCGACTCCGACGCCGACTCGGACGCCGATGCGTAGGACGACGACGACGACGCCGACTCCGACTCCGATGCGTACGACGACGACGACGACGCCGACAGAGGGCGACGACGACGGCGTCGACGGAAGCTGACGACGATTGGCCACCCTTCTCTTCGCAAGGGGGGGTGGAGGAGCACCAGCACCCTCCACCACGTTGACGCTCACAGGGCCACGACCACGGGGCCCATGCGCGAGGCCCTCGCGAGGCGCACGGGCGTGCCCCTCCCACGGGGGGGGGGTTCGATCCCACATGTTTTTTTTTTTTGTTTGGGGGGGGGGGACGGTCCCGTGCGCGAGGCCCTCGCGAGGCTCACGGGCGTGCCCATCCCACTCGCCATCGCTCGGACGTCCATTCCCTGTGTTTTTTTCGGTGTCGTGCGTAGTTTTTTCGAGCGATGCCAGGCCCACGGGGGGGGGACCGATCCCACACGAATGTTTTTTTTTTGGGGGGGGTGCAGCCCTGGATCATACACATATCCACTGCTCCAGGCCTGGCCCCTCCTGGGCCCAGGAGCGGTATACATATTCTTATGCACTGAAGTCGGGCAGGGCCTCCTACAGGGGGATTCTGGGGTGAAAAATGAAAACAAATTTCAAAACATATTCCGACATAGTCTCGAAAGGGCCAAGAATCGTCCCCAGACTATTTTTTCAGTATTTTTAAATATTCCTCCTGTAGGGGGACAGGCCCGACTTAAATATATACACACATAAATATGTGTACACATATATCCCGTCGCTACCTCAGGCGGTGGCCATGGGCAAATATCCCCGCCTCGGACCCTTCGCAGTAACGAGAACTCATGGATGCACATACGTCTCCTGTCCGCTCCGGACCTTTCAGAGAGCCGCCCAGAACATCCTCGATCGTCCATCCCCCTCCTCGTCGATCCGCTATTGCCGGGAGGAGGTGAGTTTTTCCCCTCGCACGCGAACCGCTTACATGATACCTTCCTTCACCTTCGAACAGCGCATACAATCGCGCAAATGTTGCGCCGCGGCTTGATGCAGAGGAGCGGAAGGCGGACGACTGCACGCTCGAGTGCGCGTGCCGCTCCCAACTGAGAGCCATAGAACAAGGCCCGCGGGAAGAAACAACTGGTGGTGACCTGGGAACCGCGCGTAGATGCACCGAGGCATGTGGGCCCTGTCCCGTGGGGCTTCGCAGAAATGCCACCGGACAACTTAGAAAGTAGAAATTCCGGGCGGCTCTCCGGGCAACAGGAGTCGACACAACTCCACGCACACCGTCTTTGGACCGCAGGTTGCCACTGCGTGGTGGACACACAGAGCATAGTATAGTGGGCATCGTCCTGGCCCGGGTGACCCCTGCTGGTGATCCCTGGTGGTGACAGCGATTGGCACTGCCGGAGAACAACCTCGGCTACGTACCCGCAAGAGTGACCGTAGGCAAGAGTGACCTCCCGTGCGCGGCTCTACGGGGGGCGCGGGGGGAGCCAAACCCAAGCGCGAAAGCTGCTGCAATCGCACCGCATGCAGCGATCGGGAAGGTCTCCCTGGCGAAGCATCCCTCTTACGTTTCGGTCGGGCATGTCTTCCTACAGGCGGATCCCCAAAGAGAACTCAAACTTGTCAAAATATATTCAAACCGTAACCAAGAATAGTAGATACATCGTCCCCTGACTATCTTAGAACTATCCTTGAATACTTGCCGGTGCTAAAGTTTTTTACCATCGGCGGAGAATTGCATAGCTGCTAAAGCGTGCCGCGGACGACGTATTAGGATGCAAAGCTGCCCTGATACGAAGCCGCGAGCCTTCGTGAGCTCTCTGGAATGGCTGGCCAGCTAAGCAAGAGCGACAGCTTTGGATAAGGATTCCCATGGCCACACTGCGTCAAAGCGAGAACGAAAACAATGGAGCATCGTATGGTCAAAACTATAATAACCCCGTGCACACGTCGCTCATCTCTAATCGAGCTCACGTCAGATGGTGCTCGTCTCTCATTGTCCATGACCCCCGAGCGGCCAGGAAGAATGCCCAGGATAGAACAATAGAAACGAAAGGATCTTGGCCCCCCAGGAAATCAGAGCACTTTCGAAGAATTAGAGATGAGCAATGTGCACTCCTCCTCTAGAGTTAAGTCGGGCCTATCCCCCTATAGGGGCATCTTCGACGAAAAATTAGAAATACACCCAACATACTCCAAAAAGGTCCACAAATACTAAAAAAATGTCCCCAGACTATTTTTGGACGATTTGTTTAAACTATTTTTGGGGTACTTCTTTTTTTCGTCGAAAATACCCCCTGTAGGGGGACACGCCCGACTTAACTCCAGAGGGACACGCCCGACTCTCTCTCTCTCTCTCTCACACGTGCAGCCGACGTCCAGCCGGGCACATGTCGGCTACACGCAAGAGTGACCTCTGGGTAAGAGTGACCTCTGGTGCGCGGCTTTGAGGGGGGGCCGCGGGGAGACCAAGCCTGGGCGCGCAAGCCGCTGCCACTGCTTCGTTTTCAGCCATCTGAGGGCCCATCTGTTGGACGCCCGAATTATCCGGGGTAACTCGGGTCCGGGGTAACTCGGGCTTGGATTCCCGAAGAAGGAACCCGAGTTAGCCCTAACCCGAGCTACCCCTGATGATTCGGGGCTCTGGACGCCCGAAACATCTGGGGCAACTCGGGCCCGGGACAACTCGGGCTCGGACTCCCGAAAAAAACGAACCCGAGCTAGCCCTGACCCGAGCCACCCCTGATGACTCGGGGCTCTGAATCTGTGCCAGCACCAGAGGTCACTCCGGCGAAAGGCCACTCTTTAGGGGGCGGAAAGATACGGATACGTGTTGTCCCCGGACCTCTCTTGGGGTGCGTTCTGACCAGAATTTCGAGGCGAATCCAGCGGTGACAACGAGGATTCCCCAGGAGGACCAGGAAAGGCCGAAAACGAAGGGGGACAACACGTATCCGTATCTTTTTCTCCCCCGAACTCTCACGTCCAGCCGAACGCGGGCGGGCGCGGCGGGGCGCGCCCTCGTGCCAGCGGCGCTCGAAGGCGGCCACCTGCCCCGGCCCGCCGCGCGCCGCCGGGCCCCCCAAGCCTGCCCGCCGCCTCCGCCGAGGCGCCCTCGGAGGACGACGGCGGCCCGGACGGCGGGGGGCACGAGCAGAAAAATAAGAATAATAATCATAAGAATAATAATAATGATACTAATAATCATAATAATTATAATAATAATACTAATAATAATATAAATACTAATAATAATAATATGAATAATAATAATATGAATAATAAGAATAATAATGATAATAATAATATGAATAATAATAATAACAATAATAATATCAATATGAATATGAATATGAATAATAATAACAATAATAACACTACTAATAACAAATAACAAACACATGTGTGCATAAGAAAAGACACCAAACATATGCATAGAAAGGAAACAATAAAACATATACATATAAAGAAGGACAACAAACATACACATAGGCATTATAATAACAAACACATACATAGAAAGCAGAAAGAAGAAACACCCGGGCGTCCATACGAGAAGAAGAAGAAGAAAAACAAAAAAACATATGCACAAGCTCTTGGCGCTCCGCGCGAGTTCCCTGGAGCCGCGCTGGGCCCCCCTGGCGGCGCCCTGTTGCCAGGAGTGCCCCTGGCCCAAGGTAGCCCCCAAGATTCTCGGCGTGACCCAGACGGCCTCCGAGGCCCCCCCCCCCGAGGCCCAGAGGGCCTCAAGGGCTCCATAACGGAACGAACAACTGGGGGCACCTTGGGCAAAAGGCACTTCCAGCAACACCGGACACTCCAGGTATCTGGGCCCTGCCGCATGGGCATTCGCAGAGGAGCAACGTGTAGCGCGTGGTGTTGAAGCTTCTGGCCGGCACTCCCGGGCAACAGGTGTTGGACAAAATATATACGCTGCGTTTGGGCAGCCAATTTGCCACTAGGTGGTGGTGGTGGTGGTGGTGGTGGTGGTGGTGGTGGTGGTGGTGGTGGTGGTGGTGGTGGTGGTGGTTTTGGTGGTGGTCGGGAGCGGCCAAGAGGGGGGTGTCCAAGAGGGGGGGGTGCAAATCATGACCCACGGCATGTGCGCGGCCCAGCGGAGGGGCCAGGGACGACATGAAATAAGAAAGAGCGCCATGAAATCTAGGGAAATATCATGGCCGACGCCATGATATCCACCCCCCCCTAGTCATCACCCCCCTCTTTTCCGCCCCCGAGGTGGGCAACGACACTCAAGAAACGGTATAGTGGACAGACTCCTGGCCCCGAAGAGGGGACGGAGGAGGGGGCGACAGGCTCGCCATCGCTCGGACGTCCATTCCCTGTGTTTGTTCGGTTTCGTGCGTGGTTTTTTCGCCAAATGATCGAGGATGCTCCTCGATGGTCCTCGCCGAAGGAAAAATGCACACGTCCGAGCGATGCCAAGCAGGGGAGAGGATAACTGTCTGCACCGAGATCCTCTACGCCTGCCTCCCCCTGGGACCCCACGCAATGGGCGGCGCTCCCTGGCCAGGAGGGAGCCCGCCCCAGGACCACATCGGACCTGGGTAAATCGGGGATCTCTAGAATCCAGTGGTCAGGGACTTAGTGGGCCCTGGAAACGACAGGGCCGTTTTTTTACCGGTTCCGTTCTGCCGTTTTTGCTGCCGGTTCCGACGCCGTTGTTTTACCGGTTCCGTCGCCGTTGTTTGACTGGTTCCGGCTCCGGTTCCAATCCTGGAGCCGTTTTTTTGCCGTTTCCGGTCGCCGTTTTTTTGCCGAAGCGATTTTCAAGGGACATTGTTTTGGAAACGGTGAAAAAGCGGCCCTGCCGTGTCCAGGGCCCACAAAGGTTAGGGAGGATGTGTCAGACGCCGCGGCCGTTCCAGAGCGCTCTGGGACACTCTGAGAGCGCTCCAGATTGCTGTGCAACTGTGTCATCCTAGTCCTGGCCCCGACCGACTGGCCTACCAGATCCACCGAAGCGTTGTGTTTCAGCTGTGGCGTTTTGCGCTCCATTCGGCCCCACTTCGCACGAGTGTGCAGGAAATCCGCACGGACCTCGGAAGTATTGTGTTTATGTCATTGTTCGTGAATCCGCTATCCCCAAGGCCTGTGTTTCCGCCGTGGAAATTCTTTTTGGGGGAGGAGACGACGCCCGAACACAGGACAATACACGGGAACGGCTGGCGCTCGTGACGGCTTCAGGTCTGGAAGGGGTGAGGGCGCAACTGCCGCTGGTGGCGTGACGTCGACGAGACATGATCGAGGAGCTCAAGAATATAGAATATTCTCGGGGATCTACTGACCCACTCCAGACCCGGGTCAGTCAGGCCTTGCAGGATCCTGCAAGATCCTGCAAGCTCCTGCAGGGTCCTGCACCCAAACCAAAGTCAGTGCACCCCACGATTTCTAAGGGGGGGAGGTGGGGTTCACTTCGCTGGAGGTCTCCCGAGCGAAGGGAACACCCCACCATCCCCGTTAGCAAATCGTGGGGTGGAGGGGTAGGGTTCGCACGTGGCCACCTAGACACACCGCGCGCTCTTTAGATACTTCCGACCCCCAAACCTTCAGCTCAGGAGCGAGTGACCCCTGCACGGCAAGTTCGTGTCGTGCCGACTTCGCCGCTGGTTTCCGACACCGTGGGGATCGTTCCACCTTGAACGCTCGGCCCTTTCCGAAACGTCAAATCGTTCAACATCGACCGATTCTTGGTCGCCGGCGGTGTTCATCGGGGATCTTCTGATCCGGGTCAATCCAGACCCTGGTCAGTCAGGCCCTGCAGGATCCTGCAGGGTCCTGCAAGGTCCTGCACCCAAAAAAGCGTCGACACGATGGACCCCTCAAGATCCTGCAGGATCCTGCACCCGAGCCCGGGTCAGTGCGACCCTGGCCCTGCAGGATATCCTGCAAGCTCGGGCGCTCTGGCTGACGCCCGTTCGCACGGACCCCCGTCTCTCAAGGCTCCCGAGCGCAAACGCGGAGCGCAAGCCGGCAGGGCCGCCGCAGATCGCCGCGGCGCGAGCCTGCCGCACGGGAGCTTCTCGGATGCGCTGCCTTCCCGTGCTCCTTGCCAGGATCGCCGCGGGGGGTGCTGAGTGGATAGTCAAGGGGGGTGACGAGTGGATGCTAAGTTGGGCTATATCTGGCCCAACCTGGCTCAGAAGCGGGATGCAAGTTCCCCGAGGGGCTCGGGGGGGGTCAGATGACTCCGCCAACTGGGCGGGGCCCACTTCGCCCGGATCGTTAACCCCCCTGAACTGTTTGGGGAAACCTACCAGCCCTCAGGGCGCAGTGGTCTAACGATGTCTTTCTTTCCTCTTCCAAAAACACTTTTTCCCCTTCGGGGAGGGGATTACCCCTCCGCCTCCCCCCTCCCCTGGACCTGGACGGGAGGGGCCGCGATCCGTTGGAGCGTCCGAGATAGGCCCCTTGGAGGGCCAATTTTGACACCCGTCAAGAGGATCGTGGCCCCCGAGGGGAAGCGTCGATCGGGACCCTCCCTCCTTTGATCGATAGCCTCGAAGATGGCCCCAAGAGGCGCTCCATCCCAAGAGAGCCCCAAGAGAGCCCCAAGAGGGCTCCAAGATGTTCCCAAGAGGGCCCCAAGAGGCCCCCGAGAGGCCCCCAAGAGGCCTCAGAGAGCCCAAGATGACCTCCAAGATGGCTTATATAGTCCAAGCTGGCTCAAGATGGCCCCCAAGATGCTCCAAACGGCCCCAAGACCGCTCCAACAGCGCCCAAGAGCGCTCCAAGACATCCACAATAAGCGGTTTGCCGGCTCCTGAGGGAGGAGCTGAGTTGGGACCCCCCCCATCGTGTAATCGATGGCCTCCCTGATAATCCCAAGAAGCCTTCCAGGGTTGCCAAGAGGGTTCCAAGAGGGCCCCCAAAACTCCCATAGAGCACCAGCAGCAGCAGCAGCAGCAGCAGCAGCCGCAATAATACCTCTAGATAGTTCCATGAGTCCTCGTCCGCGTCGTCCTCATCCTAGTCCTCGTCCTCATCGTCCTCCTCGTCCTCGTCCTCATCCGCGTCCTCCTCGTCCTCCTCGTCCTCATGTTCCTCCTCGTCCTCCTCCTCCTCCTCCTCCTCCTCCTCCTCCTCCTCCTCCTCCTCCTCCTCCTCCTCCTCCTTCTCTTCCCCTCGCCCCCACGCGGCACCCAGAGATGGCCCGAAGAGGCCCTCCAAGGCCCCCCCCTTGCTCGCTTTGTTTCCCTAAACGTGTCTCTTCGTCCCTTTTCCCGTCAGCTCTGAAGGGCAGGGTTTCTGACTGAGCTGGAGATTTTTTTCGTCGCGGCCACAGGCGAAGGCGCCTGCAGCAGGCAGAGTCGGCTCAGGCTACGAGCGAACCTAATCGCCGGCGCGCGCGCGGAGCTATGCAGGACCTGCCGCCGTGGGAAGCAGCTGCGCCGGGGCTGTGCTGCAACCGCCGAGGCTGGGAACCAGCGCCGAGGGAGGGAACCGCAAGCTGCTGGGGCTGCCAGGAAGCTGCAGACGTGCGGGTACCATGGGAGCTGAATCAAAAACACACACACACAATAATACAAAAAACAAACAAACACAACAAAGCACACAAACAACACACAAAACACACACACAGAGTCTGTGGGGAAAAAACAAACAAAAACACACACACTCTGGTGTGTGTGTGTTCCCACAGGTAAGTGAATTGGACCTTGTGGCCACGGGCGCCAGAGGGCTGGGCTGAGACCAACGGGGGGCGCGCCAGGTCGACCGAGAAGGCTGCACCACCCCCGAGAGAGCCGGCGGACCAGAATCCCAGAGGGCCAGCGGACAGAGAACCAGAAGCCAGGGAAAAGCAAGCGCTCGCGCTGGTGGGGGTACCTTTTTGGTTCGCGGCTTCCAATGCGAGAGACAGGGAGCGTGCACAACGTCCGGGGCGCGGTACGTAGATAATTGGCGCGAGATTGCCGCGGATTCCAGCGGAGCTGCTTTTTTTTTCCCCCCCAGCCGCAGGCGGAAGCGCCAGCGGCGGGAGGTCGCGGGCGGGCTACGACCGCGGCTAAATTGCCTAGCGCGCGCGGGGGCCGCGGATCAGGCGGCGAGGGAGGCAGCGCCCAGGGCGGCAGCCGACGTGCAATCCAGGGAGACTGAGACAGCCCCAGGACGGGCATGCAACGGTCCATCCAACGAGCCTGAGGGCAGGCACCGAGGAGACCA
Organism: Prorocentrum cordatum; assembly: GCA_963575745.1. Taxonomy (NCBI): domain Eukaryota; class Dinophyceae; order Prorocentrales; family Prorocentraceae; genus Prorocentrum; species Prorocentrum cordatum. Next base: position 85,916 of record CAUYUJ010001012.1, read on the forward strand.
AGCGCAGCCAAAATGGCGCGCGAGGCGTTCCCAGAAGTCCAGATGCGGACAGAAAGGAACATTCCCGAAGACAACGATCCAGGGAGCCTGACGGGTACCACAGACAAACTGGGGACATAAGTCCAGCGGGAAATTCTGGCGGTGACCCAGCTGGTGGGGGTACGCGAAGCGTGAAGAATTGGTAGCCCGCTTGTGAGCCAGGGTGGGGAAGCTATAAACCACCTTGGCATAGACTTGCGTCGGGGGCGCGCAAACATGGATTAGCGATCCATGAATTTGGCGCGCGGTCGTCAAATCCATGGATCGGGGAAGGTGCCCTCCTCAAAATTCGGCCGGTGCCGCCTCGCTCGGCGGCGGGAATCTGCGATTTCTCATGGAAAGGGGACCCGTCGCTCATTCACGTCCCCTTGATCCATGTTTGCGATCGCCTGATTGTACCTCCCCCCCTATCCACTTAGTAACCCCCGCGGTCATCCCAGTGGAGAACGCAGAAGAGGGGGGAGAGGAGCACGTGCTCCGACACAGCTGGGAATTGGTGGCCCACTTGTAAGCCAGGGTGGGCGAGATATGACCCACCTCGGCGTCTACTTTTAATGGGGGATGGACAGACCCCCCTTTAGTAAAACGTGGTTTAGTGAAAACGACCTGAGGCCCAAACCTGGCGGGCGCAAGCCTGGAAAACAGCGGCCACGGCGCCCTCTCGAGAACCGAAAACGGACAATTCACTAATCGACGTGTCCCTGTTGGGGGTTCTGTCTACCCCCGATGTAACCCCCGTCCAACAACCCCCGCGGTCATCCCAGCGGAGGACGCGAGAGAGAGAGGGGGTAGGAGCATCGCTTACTCCAGATTTCGTCATAAAAGGGAGGGGGTCTGGACCCTCCAAGACAAGCCATTTCAGACCTCCCCCGTGGGAGAACCCTCCAAAACATCGTCCCCAGACCCCCCCAGGCCCTCCAAGATAGCATGGAAGAGACCCCCCCCGAAATGAGACCCCCCGCCCTTTATTACGAAATCCGGAGTAATCGATCCCTATCCCCACTGGCGTGGCCTGGGCCCCGCTGCCCGATTGACCCCCGTGGATGGGGACACAGGCGGCTCCCTTCGGGCTCCCAGGGGCATATCCCCAACTGGGGTGGTGGGATGGCTTGGCGGCCCACACGAGGGGGGTGGAGGGAGGGGGGGGGGGCTTCTCAGAAGGAGGCTGCCTCCTAGCAGGCGCCGGCCTTGCATCTATGGATGAGGCCCGCGCCCTCCGAGAAGCGGGCGTGCTTCCAAGGAGCCCTCCCCCCTCCCCCCGCCCCCCTCTGCGCGTGGCTGAGTGGTGGAGATCGGGACGGGGAGGATGGGAATACCGGGATAGGGATCGGTGAAACGATATGAGTATCGTTTAACCGACTCCCATCCCCAGCGGCGTGGCCTGGGCTCCACTGGCCGATGCACCCCCCTGGATGGGGACATAGGCCGTCCCCTTCGGGCTTCGAGGGGCGCATCCACAACTGCGGGGGGTCATTTTGGCGGGGGCCTCGAAGGGGATGGGGATGGGGATGGGGATCGGACACACGATACTGAGAATGCTGGGACA